>OZ020616.1:12493574-12515380 GCA_963971575.1 Liopterus haemorrhoidalis | reverse complement strand
TGTCCGAGCTTAGAAAGCTGTATCCAGGGTATAAAGTTAAGCTTGTAGTCCTGATAGTTGGTGTTTTGGGTGGTATGAAAGCCTCCTATCGAAGGGAAATCGAGTCCATTCCCGCCTGCAGATCTTCTGCCACCTCTTTGATCTGCAGGATGCAGAAAGCAGTGCTGCTCGGGTCACTCCGCATTGTGCGGGCTCTGGATCTGGCGTAATTTCCGCGTCTGCATATCGCCAGGGTTTGTGATGCAGTCGTGTGTATTTAGCTCCACTAGTCTCTAGTATAACGCGGCTCAAAAGGTTGCTGAAGTTTGCGATTAGTGGATGCTTGTCAAGAACTGACAAACCCCATAATAATAATAATAATTGGTTTTATTTCACAATAAAATAGAACACACAAATAATACACTGATATCTCTCTATTTTTCTTTAGTTAGAAGTCAGTTGGAATTTTGCTCTGTTAGTTGGTCTCCACAGTATTTTGTATGCATAAATCGCATTGAAAATGTACAAAAAAGATTTTTAAAATATATCAATTTCAGATTCACTAATATAAGAATTATTTTAGATATCAGTATTTGTTACAAGATTTTCAATAACTTAATTGATAGCCCTGATCTTTTACGTACATTTAATATTCATGTCCCCACTTAATTATTGATTATTATTAATTTTGATTATTATCTAATAATAGAATTAATTCTGCATATAATGTCCCGATTAATCGTATATCATTAAATTTGAATAAATTTATTAAGATTAATAGTTTTCCCGGCATATACTCATGTACATACCTATGCTACAATTAAAAAAAAATTGTCATTAATTCTTTAAGTGGATAAATATAAACCTTTTGTATATTTTTACTTGCCCGACCTTAATATATAAGGGGCAAGTATTGTAATCGCGAAAATTTTCGATGTCGAGATTTTGACTGATGACCACGTTGCATGGTCCAGGGAATCCAAAAAACCTATTTTCGAAGTGCCGTCCGTATGTGTGTGTGTCTTTGTGTGTGTGTGTGTCTGTGTGGCTCTGTGTATACACGATAACTCAAAAACGGTTTAACTTAAAGAGTTCGTTCTGGTACTAAAAAATTCTCCTAGTAATTGGGAAGAACCCTATTGTTTTTTATTAAAATCCGAAATCGGAAACGGAAGTTATTAAACTTTAAAATTTAAAAAAATTCGTAACTAGTAAACCAAGCCTTGGACAAAAATTTGTATAGAAGATAATTTGATGTATTTTTGAAGATTTACCCAAATCTTCTTTTAAATTAAAAAAAAAAATGTATCTATTTTTTTTTATTATTATTTTTTTTTATGGGAGGGCAAGTCTAGCGGAGGTCTCTCTACGCCACTGGTTTTTTCATTATAATACCGTTATTATTTTGCAAAATTGTTATAAATAACTATAAATAAATCCCAATTGCCTGTGTGCAAACTTTCATAAAACCATCCTCTACAATGAGTGAAGCAGTTTTTTATTTCGACCAGTAATACCCAGTGGTTCTCAAATTACGTTACACAACTTTCTTATTTTAAATAGGAACACACATTTTATTTTTACTTATTCGATAAAGTATTCTATTCTGATTTCAACGATATAAATAAATCATAGCCTTACATCACAAAATAATCGAAAAAAAACGCAAAATAAATTTATTTGAATTTTATTGAAATGAATTATTGGCTAACAAATATTGTTCAAAATTATCCCCATTCTCATTTATGCATAATTTCATCGACCGTCAACATATATAAGGGAGGTATTGTGATCATACCGATTTTGACATTTCGAGATTTCGATGAATCTCCACGAATTGAGGTCCCTACACAACGTTTTTAGTTACTATTTTTAGCATGATGTCTGTCGGTCTGTCTGTCCGTCTGTCTGTCTGTCTGTCTGTCTGTCCATCTGTCCGTCTGTCCGTCTGTCTGTCTGTCCGTCTGTCCGTCTGTCCGTCTGTGTACACGTGCAGAGCCAATTCGGCTGAAAGGATTTTTATGACACTTCATATTTAAGCTTCTGCCATCAATGGCACGAGTTGATCAAGTTTTGGTAAAAATCGGTTAACTAAAAATGGGAGTTTACTCGTGTCGATTTTAAGATTTTTATGAATATTTCACAACAGAAAAATATTTCGAAAAAATTTATTGCACAAAAGTTGCTATAAAAGCAACAATTAATAACTTTTATTTGAGACGTTTTTTGATAAAACGAAAAATTTCGAATAATTTTTGTAAAATTTTTCGAATTTTTTATACTTATAAGTAACGTTTCCATGGTCATGATAAATAATATCTCTGTTAGAAAATATTAGGCCAAGTTATTTCTACTCTGCTGCTAGCATGTATTTTATATAAGTACTTTACGATGGTCGGTCGGTCCTGTGGTGGCCACAGGTGATTTTTTTAAATATTCTCCCGTCGATATTGGCAATACTGTTGTTGAGATATATACTTTCAGCAGGATGGGACCCTAGCTCACAATTCCCATCAAGTAGCAGAGTATCTGAACGAAACATTTCCAGACTAATGGATTGGTACCAATGGGCCTATTACATGGCCCGCAAGGTCTCCAGATTTGTCTTTTGAACTTTTTCTTATGGGTTTTTTTCAAGAACAAAGCGTACAACATTGTGCATCCATAAGTACAACATTTAAAAAATAGCATCCAATATAATTCCAAACGGATCACTCTGATTTTGAAACATAATACAGTTAAACATATAAGAAATCATTTTATGGGGAACAAAAACCGAAATGAAAATGACAACATGAAAAAGTTATTAATAGAAATTTTTATGTAGACTGTAATCGAGACGAAATCATATTTTTGAAAAAGGTTAGTGCCAATTTTGAGGGACACCACTTATGCATCACTGTTCTAAATGAACAACAATGAAGAAGTTTAATTATAGATCAGCGACGTCAAATTATCAACATTGTACACAGAAAATGTATTCTGTCCAAGAATGTTAGAAGAGCAATAGTTCAAAAAGGTAATTCTGCAATTACTATTAATTTTAATGTGAGCCATTACTTGGGCTGTTAAAGTCAACTGGTAATCATCAATTAAGATTTCAGTGGTCTAATAAAATGCAACAACTCTGCATCTCTGCTCGCCGAGAAAAAAAATCTTCAGTAAATAGTGTCGTAAAACAGTCCGTATCTAAAAGATAAGAGTGAATCCCAACTACACGTAACTACATACGTACATATGTACAAACATACCTCATATACAGGGCCTCTCATAAATTAACAGCAAACAAAAACCCAAAGAAAAAAATGAATTGTTAGATACCACAACAACAATAAACCAAACACCAAACGAACAAAAGAACTGATATAGTTAAAATAAGGTCAAACAACAGCATAGTTAAAAATTAGCTGATATAATATGGACACGTAAAGGAACGCATAACAACAGACTATCAAAAATTACGTCAACATAATTAATGGAAGACAGGAGAGAACAAAGATTGCCCAAAAAATCGTGGATCCAAAACACAAAAATGCAATACTACTTTTTGGAATGCCATTGACAAGATAAAAAAAATTAAAAAAGTTGAATTTGGGCACCGCTCATAAGTGCTAGATACGTTCATCTTAACTTCATCACAGGGTATCATAAATTACGTCAAGAATTCTGCGCGAGAAAACAGCTGATCACATTGACGTACATTAGGGTTTTAAACAATGGTTGTGAAAACCAAACACACGAAATGATGTATTTCAAATACATTTTTACTCATTTTAGTACACGGTATACCTTGAAACATACGAGAAATAAATAATAATAACGGAAATAAACAAACAACATCGCACAATACGCGTAGTTAAACACAAATCAAAGTAAGTGACGCCACTGAAATATGTTAAGCTAACTGTTGGTAAGGTAATGGAAAAAAAGAAAAGTCTAAAAATATTCGTCTCTTAATATTTTATTAATAAACTTTTGACGAGTATTCAAGAATTTTTATTTCCTCTTATATATATATAAGTACTGGTTAAATGTGCACATATTTCACAATTTTTTACAAAAAAAACGCGTGATTTTATGCTTATTCATTCAACCGGCAACAGATTAACGTAAATTCACGCATAGCGCTTGCCTTCGTGAACTGTTTTCAGTTCTACATTTCAGTTTTTAGTTCTACATGCGACATAGGTCTATACCTCAGTGACTAAAAACAACTGTTTAGCTTCATTACACTCTAGATAAATTTATTCATCTTGTTATCGAATAAAGAAAAATAAGAAATTTTATTATGTTTTATTTTGACATTGTTATTTGCCTGGGGTCTCCAGACCCAGGAAACATCCTGAAGTCTGAAGCCAGCGGTTAACAAAGACCTGGAGTTGTTTTGTTACCTTTTTGGTGACTTTCCATGTATTACAGTTGTAGTAAAGGATAGATTTTACATTAGTATTGAATGTACCTAATTTGGTCTTATTTGCGTATATTCTAGAGCAGTGTTTCTCAACTGAAAACGTACCGCGGACCAGTCAAACATTTAATTTTCTATCACGGACCAGTCAAATATTTAATTTTTTACCGCGGACCCCTAAAAATAAATGTACTACTAAACAAATTGTATATGTAAACTCTACTCATATCTTAGTAATAAAAAATCACTGAAAAATTAACAAAACACTCAGAAAATGAAAAAAAGATCATAAAAGAATTAACAAAAAATCTCAAAAATAATAATTTATAAGCCTTTCGCGGACCACTAAAATTTTGCTAAGGACCATCAGGTCCGCGGGCCGCCTGTTGAGAAACACTGTTTTAGAGCTCCAAATTTTGATAATCATACCAAAGGTATTACTGGCTTTTTGAGTTCGCTACTGGACATCTCTATCAGTGTCTCCCCTTTTATCCACGTAGCTTCCTAGATACGTAAACTCGCTCACACGATCGGTTGGGCTGCCTTCTAAATAGCGGGACTCCAGTCTTTTTTTTGTATTATGTATTTGACATAATTTTTCTTTCTTTGTTTTACCTTTCTTGATTTTTAAGCTCACCATTTTAGCTTCCATTTCCAAGCAAATTAGTTTTCTCATATATTGAGGCTGACCACGTGGCTTTCATATTTATGGCCGATAGTCTAGTAACAAAGAACCTTATATGCTTATCCAGGTTATCCAGCCTTATCTAGTCTCTTTCTCTTATATGCTTATCCAGGCGTTGGTATCCTATTATTTTTCATTTTATTTTTTTATATTGAGGCTGTGACTAAGTAAGCAGACGTTCTCAGCGTAATCTAGTTCTTCTAATCTTTTAGACAATCCCCACATGATGCCTCTTGGTTCATTATAGGCCTTTATCAGTACGGCAAAACTAAATTAAAAAGAAGTGGAGAAAGTACGCAGCCTTGCTTGACACCATTTCTAATCGGGATGGCTTCACTCATTCGTTTGAATATCTTAGCACTTTTAATTAGCAGTTTGAGTGCGTTAGTTATTATGTATATTCCGTTCTGAGACACCCTGTATGTTCTAAGATAGTCTCTAACACACACATACGAGGCTAATAACCTCCACTGTTATACTGTAGGAATGCTAACAAATTATATAGTCAAACAAAATAATTCCTTCAAAATTTATACAGCTCAGAGTAAACTGAAGTGCAGCTTCAGTGGCTGTTAGTAGCTGCAGCAAGCGCTAACATTACCGTTTACAATCGGTATTCACGTCAACCTAAGTGTTTATAAATACTACCAGATAAAGCTATAAACAATGCGCCAGGTAAAACATCGTTTTATTTATCACAACTCCCGCCACAGAAGAAAGTTTATTTTATTAAATTCAAGTTTAGGATTTTAGTGTTTTAGTAAGGAAGCCAGATGTCCCATTTTTGATTTTCAGATATTTTTATTCACATTTTTATGCTGCTCCATTTTCACTGTAGCACTAATTGTGCATTTGTTCTAATTTTTTTGGTACTCCCACCATATAAACAAAGCACCAGTACACGCATTTACTTATGGATAAATTCTAAGCACTACTGCAAATTTCGATGAAATAATTAATAAGTGCACCACACACGGGCACTATTTGACTATTTAGAAAAAAAAACTATTACTTTACACAATTATTTTACAAAAAAAAATAATTAAATTACAAATGTTCGATTTAAATTAAAATTTAAGTTATTTCATATAATAACTAGTTATAACAGTTTTTTTTAGAGATATTTTGTTTCTTTTTTATTGTTTTCAAAGCTTGCTACGTTCAACTTTGTAAAACTTATGTTGATTATTATTTTGTAAATAAATGGTCGCCATTTTGAAATGGTTAACATAAAAAGATGACTTTTTGGTGTCATTGTAAAGCTAATTAAATATACTTTTAGGAAAAAAAATATAAATTTATCGATTCCCTATGCTAGATCAAAAGTTGACATAATTTCCGGTGAAACCGGAAGTGCCGCAGAATTCTTATAGTAACCTTTAGATGGGCCTTTTTGTCTATTTTAACTTTTTTTCTGAAGATTTTTTGTATCTTTACTAATAAAGGAGATTTTCAGGGTGCCCCGTTTCAAACAAACACCCTGTATATATGTTGTAAATCATCATTGTTTTTTTCTCGATATTTTTTTAATTTCAATGTAACATATTCCATGTTACCATCGATGTTCACTAGCGGTATCTAGTGAACCGATGCTCATCTCTATTATATCATAAATTCAAAATTTTAACTCCAACGGTCTTTACAGACAAGCATAGTGGTGCAGACAGAACTGTACTAATAGGCGATGCGAAGAAGGATTTGAAAAACGGGAAGGAACGAACATGAAAAAAAACTAATTAAAAAAAAATAAATAAATATGTAATACATAAAATACATTAAATATTAAAAATATATAACGAGTTATCTAAACACGTTCACGCGAAAGTAAATTTCAAATGTCTATTTATTTCAAAGATAGGGCGCTCCAATACATCTATAAAATAATGTTATCTACGCACATCAAATAATAAATATATTATATGTCCAACTCAGTGGCGTAACGTGGGTTTCAGCCACCCGGGGCGGAGGCCAATTTCGCCGCCCCCTTATGTAGGTATTTTAATCCAAAAGCAGGACCGGGGCGAGGGTCTTTGGCGCCCTTATGCAAGATTGAATGGAGCGCCCCCAGACAGGACAAAATTTCAAGAACAGACCTAAAAAAAGGTCCTTACTTCTAAATGTTAAACAAAGACCTAAAAAAAAGCAATTCGTTTTATAAAACTAATGATTGAAAATTTTATAATTCAAAGTTATTCAAAAAAAACAAGCGCCCCTAAATATCTGGCGCGCTAGGCGCCCCCCCCCCAACTAGGCCACTGGTCCAACTGTAAAGACATACAGTGCTCATATTACACGCAAGGTTTTATTTAGTTAGTCTGTCCGTGTACACGTGCAGAGCAAATTCGGCTGAAAGAATTTTTATGAAACTTCATATTTAAGCTTCTGCCATCAATGGCACGAGTTGATCAACTTTTGGTAAAAATCGGTTGACTAAAAATGGGAGTTTACTCGTGTCGATTTTAAGATTTTTGGGAATATTTCACAACAGAAATATATCTCGCTAAATGTATTGAACTAAATTTGCTATAAAACCAATAATTAATAACTTTTATTTGAGACGTTTTTTCATAAAACGAATGATTTTCAGTCTCAATTTTTTCATATTTATATGTAACGTTTCCATGGTCATGATAAATAATATCTCTGTTAGAAAATATTAGGCCAAGTTATTTCTACTCTGCTGCTAGAATGTAATTTATATAAGTACTTTATGATGGCGGTCGGTCCTGTGGTGGCCACAGCTGATTTTTTAATCATGTTTTAACACCAACCTGACATACAATTTCAAAGGTGCAACTACTGAAATCAAAATTTCCTCTTAGTTTGTTTTTACAAAAGTGAACAGAGTATAAAGGTTATTCCAAAAGTGTAACCGGAACTTGATTTTGAAATCTAGTAATTTTTATTTATTAATTCGGACTTTTGGTCATTTTGTTTAAGTTTTGTAAATCATACTCACATTGCAAATTCTAGATTAAATTGATTATCATTATAAAATGTCCATTTCATTGCATTTTAATTTTTTGTCATTCTTAATAAAAATTTCCCATTTATTTATTTGTTTTGTCTACAAAATATGTAAAAAAGTATTAAATTTTTTAATAAATGTCATCCGTGTCCATGGTTTCACTCACAGAACAGTTTCACTGTTGGAATTTTTAATTGTCATACCAACCTAAAAAATCAGCTGTGGCCACCACAGGACCGACCGCCATCGTAAAGTACTCGTATAAAATACATTCTAGCAGCAGAGTAGAAATAACTTGGCCTAATATTTTCTAACGGAGATATTATTTGTCATGACCATGGACCATGCAAACGTTACATAAAAGTATGAAAAAATGAGACTAAAAAATTTTACAAAAAGTTGTCGAAATTTTTCGTTTTATCAAAAAACATCTCAAATAAAAGTTATTAGTTATTGCATTTATAGCAACTTTTGTTCAATAATCTTTTTCGAAATATTTTTTTTTTTGCTAAATATTCGCAAAAATCTTAAAATCGACACGAGTAAACTCCCATTTTTGGTCAACCGATCTTTACCAAAAGTTGATCAACTCGTGTCATTGATGTCAAAAGCTTAAATATGCAGTTTCATAAAAATCCTTTCAGCCTAATTTGCTCTGCACGTGTACACAGACGGACAGACGGACAGACGGACAGACGGACAGACGGACAGACGGACAGACGGACAGACGGACAGACGGACAGACGGACAGACGGACAGACGGACAGACGGACAGACGGACAGACGGACAGACGGACAGACGGACAGACGGACAGACGGACAGACGGACAGACGGACAGACGGACAGACGGACAGACGGACAGACGGACAGACGGACAGACGGACAGACGGACAGACGGACAGACGGACAGACGGACAGACGGACAGACGGACAGACGGACAGACGGACAGACGGACAGACGGACAGACGGACAGACGGACAAACGGACAGACGGACAGACGGACAGACGGACAGACGGACAGACGGACAGACGGACAGACGGACAGACGGACAGACGGACAGACGGACAGACAGACAGACAGACAGACAGACGGACAGACAGACGGACGGACAGACAGACAGACAGACGGACAGACAGACCGACAGACATCATGCTAAAAATAGTCAAAACGTTATGTAGGGACCTCAATTCGTGGAGATCCATCGAAATCTCGAAATGTCAAAATCGGTATGATCACAATACCTCCCTTATAAATGTTGACGGTCGGTAAAAAGGAAATAATCCAAGCAAGGTCTGTTCTAGTGATTCATGACAACCTAAAATAACAAAATTCCCATTTAGTTCCGCCTAAACGTTTGGAAAAGCCTTTATACTTTAATCTATTTGTTATTGTAAAACAATTAAATTGTCATTATAAGAATAAAATGTTTTTCATGTTTTATAGAAAATACTTTCTCACTATCGCATATCCCTAAACCTGGGTGAGTGAGGTTTCAAGTACGTGCCCTATAGGAGATGAACAATAATTTTATTTTATGATTAGTTATATCTTTCAAGACATGTATTATGAAAATAGACTTAAAAATAATCAAAGTATTTTTATCGTATTTGTATGCAACTAAAAAAACAATAAAAATTTTATAGCTATTTAAAATAACAATGAAATTATTCGAAGAATGACAAAAATTTCAGTGTTTTTACAGAAAAGCATAGTTCCTGAATGTTGCGGTTGAATCTCATAGATTAAGTTACGGAATAATTTAAAAGTTAAATTTGCTCAGAATCATTCGGTCATAAATCACACCGACATGACACTGGAATTTTTATTTCTATTTAATTCGCATTTTTCCGAGACGTATATTGTCTTGTAAATTATATGAATAATAGAAAGGTCTGTGACAATTTATAAATAACTTAATAACTCTTTCAATCATTTCATAAATTCATTTCGACATTTTATAATGTTCTTTTTATAATCAATCACTTAACAAATATATTTAAACGTTATGTTTAACTAAAGTTCTTCTCCATATATTATTTAATACTGTTAGTATTCATAAATTTTTTGATGTCCAGCTTTTTAATTTATATACAGTCAAGTTTCTTTTTATGCGTACCATTTTCATGCGGTTTTTAAGTTATAAATTCGGAGATTCTCGTTCAGTTGTATTTATCCGGTGTTAGGATATTATTATTCTTTATTTTCCTCTAGGCTTTGCGGCGTTTAGGGTATTACTACAGAGAAACCAAATAAAATGAAATAACAATGAATTTTATTACAATATATTTTTATTTAATTTCTTTCTTCTTCCTCCCGTATCCCTCTATTTCTTCCTATTCTCATTCCGGCTTACTTCTTCGATCTCCATCCTTCTTGCCTCCAGTTGTTTCGCCCATCTTTCTTTCATTCCTTTCATCCCCAAATGAAGTCATACTATGATTAACCGTTCCTGTCCATATCATACATTTTAATGTGGAAATTTTTAACATTATATTTTTTTACAACTTTACTCCAATATTAGGACTGAAGATGATTGGATACCCAGTCGAAACCTCTCTCTAATCATTTGACAATAAATTTTATGACGAGTATTAAACAAGAATTCAAGTAACCTGTACAATTTTCATCACGAATATACTTTCGATACAGTAACTAGATACTTTTTCAAGTATCTATATACAAATTAGATACTTTTTAAAATAGGTATATGTATCTGTATCTAGATATTTAAATTTAAATATATTGTAGCTGTATTTCAGATACTTTCTCATTACTTTATTTTTATACCGTGATACCGAGCTGATATAATTAGACCGGGAGCTCATGACAGTTTTTGGTCTCCGATTTCATGCAGCTTGCCTTTTGGAGGAGAGAATATTTACCCTGTGACAACAAAAAAGGGATGGTACTAAACCCCTGCACGCTTTCCGGTCATAGGGAAAATTGCATTTCCACTTGAACACAAAATTTTTGTGCTTTTCTCTGATTTAATATTGCTTGCTCTTTTGTCAAAAGAAAGTTATAACAAATTTAAAGTCTTTTAAATATATGCATGCGATTCGGAGGGTCCCAAAGGGCTCAAACGGCCATGTGATCTTTTAATAAAAAAATATGATTTTCCGCGTTTTCATACAGCATGCCTATAATTAAAAGACTAAATTTGTTATAACTTTCTTTTGACAAAAGGGCAAGCAATATTAAATCAGAGAAAAACACAAAAATTTTGTGCAAGTGGAAATGCAATTTTCCCTATGACCGGAAAGCGTGCAAGGGTTTAGTACCATCCCTTTTTTGTTGTCACAGGGTAAATATTCTCTCCTCCAAAAGGCATGCTGTATGAAATCGGAGACCAAAAATGTCATGAGCTCCCGGTCTAAATAGTTTAATTATACATTGTCATTTTGAATATTTTATTTTTGCTATGAACAAAATTCAGAAAGCAATTTAAATTCTGACGTTTGCAAATTAAACTTATATGGAATGTAAAAAAAAATTCTCACTCGTTTTTCGTAGCTTTTGAACGGCCGTAAAAATAGTAGTTATTATAAGCAACACTTAGAAAAAAATGGAATATTATTAACCCTTTCACTGCGCCATACGCTTTGAGATTTCGTGCTTGCTGTGCGCACATATTTCGGTGATTGCGAGTTTATTCGTGTAGAGCAGTTGGCGTGAAATTTTTGTGTAAGTTTTCATGACATGTTAAGATGAATGATGGTGACGATATGACTAATGTTAGGAAAAAATGTAATGTGAGTGAATGAATACAAGAATACAATCAAAAAGATTTTATTTAATCGATATAAATAAGTAGATATACCGAATGTAAGACCCTATCTAACTGAATTGAACGGCAACGTATACCAACGCAACGTGCTCGCAGGTACTTGAACTGGTTGGGGTAACCAGCGAAAATAGTCGTGTTGAGCAGGGAAACACGGCGCGAGTTAACTCGCTCGGAGCGTATCGGGCCACACTTTTATTTACGAGTATATACGGTTGGAGCAGCGAAAGGGTTAATGAAAACTAAGTTTTTGAATAATTATTGTTGCTATTTTGATGACCAATTTGCTAAAAACACGAAAAATTATATCCACACAAGTGGTTAGGGAGTAAACCGTGGTTTTTCAAGGCCTTGAACAACTCAAATTATGGCCTTTCAAAAGTATCCAGTGATTTAAAGTACATTTTTATAATTTTTTTTAGGCATTTCCTAACTTGAAGGCCTCAGGCCAGGCTAGCTCTAGATATTAAGTTTATTTCCTAATTGAAATCAGAAAGGTAAATGGGTGAGTTTCCTAAAGGACGTAAAAAAATATTATTTTTTGATATTTCATATAAATTAAATTGAACAAAGCTACGTATCTATAAGACTAACATTAGTCTTATACGTTAGTAAATATGTCTGACATAATACATACGTTATTTAGTACAAAATTATTCCGTAGAATAGTGTGTTACGTTGATTTAGTGGGCTTTTTTTGACGTCACGGTCATTTTTGAACAGCCTGTATAATACAGTGAATTTATTCTTTTATGCAACATGTACTATGTCATTACCATGGATACAGTTTTTGACAGCAATATAAATCGTGTTCATTTTCATTTGCAACATAGAAAAAACCATATTTATTAGCAAAATCAAAATATTTTATTGAAAATACAAATTAAAAAAAAAAAATAATAATAATAAATAAATAACTAATAAAACTTATAATAAATGTTCAAAAGTTTCTCCGTTTACTTGCATACAAAATGTTAAGCGATCATAAAAATGATTCAAAACATTCAGCAATTGCTCTTGAGGTATATTGTTGGATACTTAAACAATTATGTCTTGCAGTTCAGCAACATCCCTAAGTTCTCCATTATCTACTTTGGCCTTTTAATATCCCCAATAAAAAAAATCATTGGGTGCCAAATCCGGAGATCTCGCTGGCCAATTCATCGACCCTCCTCTTCCAATCCAGCTTTTTGGGAAAGTTCTATGTAAATATTCTTTAACTATTCTAGAATAATGGACTTGTGCGCCATACTTGTCCATTAATATTCAGGTTTCGCAACGCAGGTAATATTTGGTTTTGCAAAAGGGCTAGATATTTTGCGGTATTAAGGTTACCGTCAATAAAAAAATGCCCTATAATATTGGTTCCTATTATCCCTGCCCAAACATTTAATTTTTGCGGATTTTGAGTTCGGGAGGAATGAAACAAATGTAAATTTTGTCGACTCCAGTACCTAAAATTTTGTCTGTGCACTTCATCATTTAGAGTAAACGTTGCTTCGTCTGTAAATAAAATTCGTTGAAGCATTGTTGGGTCGGAATTAATTTTTTCAAACATTTCAAAATAAAAATCCATACGTACTACTGCGTCCCTTTCTAACAATTCTTGATGATTTTGAAATTTGTATGATCGAAACTTTTCTTTTTTTAAGAAGTTAAAAACAGATCCAGTACTGACACCAACGGTTTGTGCAATTGATCTTAAAGTATATTGATTGTTTTCTTCCACTTGTAATAATATTTCCAACTACTTCTCTTCTGTAAGCACGTGGAATGTTGTTCTTTTTTTATTATGTTTTGACTTAAGACATCCTTCGCGATGAAATTTATTAACTAGTCTTGAAATTGTAGAGGGATTTGGTATTGGCCGATCTGGATAAGTTGCACTAAATACAGCAAAAACTTCTCTTAAACTCATTTGGGAATTATACCAAGTTACCATCATTATTTTTTCTTCATCTGTATATACATGTTGATTAATTTTTAAATCAGTAATGAGCGAAAGTATACACACTAATTGTCTATGTTGCAAATGAAAATGAACACGATTTATATTGCTGTCAAAAACTATATCCATGGTAATGACATAGTACATGTTGCATAAAAGAATAAATTTACTGTATGATTAGCATGCACTGTTTGTTTAATTATAATGCATTGTTAATTGCTAGCTATTAGATATATGCATTTCAATAAAAATGAATTTCTTAAATATGATTTATATGGTATTTTCGTTTTTCAGTGTTTTTTCAAAAGTATCTATCTGTATCTAGATAAATTTTTTTGCATGTCTCTGTATTTCGATATTTTTTATAATTCTGTACCTGTATCTGTACCTAGATATATTTTTTCTTAGGTATCTGTATCTGTATGTAGATATATTTTTTAAATGTATCTACTACAACACTGATCTTAATCCGAAAAATAAAAAGTCAAATTGCCCCCAAATTTGTATGTACTTTCACTAGTTACTTATTAAACCTTGAAATGTGTGAAAATTAATATATTATATCAATTACTTAATTATATTTTATGGTGAAATATTAACAAATTTCACGTTTAAAACCTTCACAAGATGTTTTGAATGTAATTTTACTACCTCCAGCTTTATATTTTTTACTTTCTTAGTTTAATACAAGCTTTAGTGTACCTGTGGTCAGTAAAAGTAAATCATAAAATATTAGCCGGCGTTAACCTTACCTCTTGGTTTAGGTAACTTCCACATAGAGTTGTAAAAGTCATTTCGGGTGTGAAGTCTTTATACCTAAGCAAACTTTTACTAACCATTTTTACCTAAAAGTAATAAAGATACTGCTATTATCAGGACTTAGCACTTGCAGATTAACAATATTGACATTTTTGACACCTGTGTGTTATAAAATTTCATTCAGAATTACGGACAAGATATAGATACAGATTTTTGAATTGTTAAATTAAATGAAACTTGGAGACTTCAATAGGGAGTCAAGAAACGAACCTCAACTGCGACAACTAAAAGGAATAGGAAAGTTGTTGACCCTGCGAAAACTAATCAAAAAAGAGAATATTAACATTTCTATGTTACACACTTTGAACTGTTTATCGGTTTATTTAATATATTTGGAAAGCTTTATAGCGGGTCAAGAACCCAACCTCAATTTATAAGCTTTTCTTAAATTTAATTATAACAACAAGAGACGTATAAAAAGCATACATAGACATATATACCCGATATTATGACTCACGTTTCCTAGAAATACATCCAGTGGCAGATCGCAAAGGAGGTGTTTGACACTGTCAGTGTTTGTTTACTTGATTTTTTTGTTAGAATTGAAATACAAGTGGGTTCTAAACAAATTATATATCTGCACCTTGATGCAACCAAAGTCATTTTTGCTACTATTGAGTAATTCCGCCTCAGACAGTTTCTCTAGAATCTGATCTAAGTAAATTCAAGTTCGCGCTCAAAACCCCTAATTTTTGACATTGGTTGTTCTTATTCCAAGGTACAGATATATATACATATGAAGAGTGAATTTACACACAATTCAGGGTTTTGAGGGTATGTACGAGAGCATATTGAAAACTAATGCCTCCATGGCTATAACTTTCCCAGCAAACATTTTTATCCGGACCAGTACTGGTAAAGCACATACTCGCCGGCATTGAAAGTAATGGGCCAGTGCTGGCATTTCGTACTGGGCCAGTACCCCGGTGTCCCGTGGCCCTTAGCTGGTCCATTGATGTATCAGTTGCTGGCCCAGCAACGGTAAAGTGCATTGAAAGTAATGGGCCAGTGCTGGCATTTCGCACTGGGCCAGTGCTGGCATTTCGCATTGGTCCAGTGCTGGCATTTTGCACTGGGCCAGTACCCCGGTGTCCCCGTGGCCGTTAGCTGGCCCATTGATGTATCAGTTGCTGGCCCAGCAACGGTAAAGTGCAAAATAATCGCATTAGTTGCAAGATTTATTTCTGACAGACTAGTGCTTATATTATACCCACTCTCTAGTGTTTCAAATGTAATATATGTGTACTTACCCAGTATTAAAATAAATTAATGGTTAGGTGCAAAATAAATACTCATTTGGCCATTTTCACCATCGTTGAATAAATTTATTTAACAAGTAAAGTTGACAATATCGCATCGGTTTTAAACTATTAATGAAGAAATTAACATTGCTGTCAATAGAATGATGAGATATTGTTAACTTAAGTTGTTAAATAAATTTATTCAACGATGGTAAAACTAGCCGATTGTAAATTGAATTAACAGTTATAATTTATTGATTTATTTATAAATATTAAATAAATATAATTTCAGGAATAACAGGAATTAGTTTATTTAATTTATTAATTTAATGAAGAATTTTAAGAAAATGGTTTTCTGCCATTTCGGTCAAACCAATTTCATCCTAAAGATAAGGGGTGACTAATAATTTTCGCCAATATTCGTCTTGTATTATCTACCACATCTTTTCCCCCTTACTTGAAGAGTGCCAACCTAAAGAAATCATACTTGTTAAAATAAATTCAATAAACAAATTTTATAAGCATTAATGCTATAAGCTGTTCACTTTTGTAAGAACAAACTAGATCTGGTTATTTTGGTGATTTTTATAGTGTATTACTGACTTTTAGAAACTTGGTTATATTGTAAAAAAAGCTTTACAGTTTTGGATTAAGTTTGTATTATTTTAGGTTAGTATTATATTTACAAAATATTTAAGATGTCACTATTCAAAATGAAATATGACAAATTATATTTTTTAAATGACATATTTATAATCTTGTATCAGATTTATTAATAATTGAAAATTTTATTACATGAAAAAAACTATGATTGAACTAAACTAAAAATTAAACAATTTAATATGAAATAGTTTGTGTAAACTACGTCCTTAAATCTAACAAAACACACACAAATCACAATAAAAAACTGTATAATGCTCACAATCAATAACTATTCAAATACACATCCTGATAAACTGTTCACCAACACATCCAAACTTGTACTCACAGAATATCACTTGTACCGACCCTCGAAGGCCACGCCATTAGGGTGTTTTATGACTAAGAACGGTCAGACTTTTCAAATTATTACATTCAAAAAAAGTTATAAACATAAGCACTGGCCCGCTAGAAATAACCTTGGATTAATACAAATAAGGAATGCTTATAAAATGCTGGTAAAGTACTTCGTATAGGCAGAGTGCGAAATACAAATGTGAAGTACATTATTAATACTGGCATTGCACTTACTTTTGGTGCCAGCAATGTACCAGCGTAAAAGCAGTTTGCCGGCGTTCGGCCGTTAGTTCAATGTTTGCTGGGTTATTAGTAATTGATATATGGTTAACATATAAATGTGAAATAATAGTATAGGAAAACTCTCCTCTACCCACTGATATATTCACTTTTCCACATAATCGCCATTGACAGTAATACATTTACGCCAACGTGGTACGAGTTTTTCAAGTCCGTCACGGAAAAAGTCTGAAGACTTCCCACGGCACAATTTCCGCACCTCCGCTATCACCTCTGCAGCCGAAGAGAAACGCTTGCCCTTGAGATGTTCCTTAAGCTTTGGAAAGATGAAAAAGTCACAAGGCGCAAGATCTGGGCTATAAGGTGGATGAGGTAAAACGTCATGAAACCCAAGCTTCTCCAGTACTCCGCGCGTTCTCTTACTTGTGTGAGGCACATTGCAGATAATGTGATGTACCCTTTCTTGTGAAATACACACCCTATTGGCTATGTCAGTTTGTTTACACCGTCGATTCTCACGAACCAGTTCATCCACGAGAACCACCTGCCTTTCACCACATGCAGACACTGGTCGGCCAATGCGTGCCCGATCATGGACATCCGGTTCAGCAGGACTTGCGTCTTTCACAGTCCTTACTCACCTCCTAACCGAACTCTCATCAACACACGCCTCATGGTAGACGGCACTTAACCTTCGATGGATATCAATGGGCGCTACATCCTCCGCAGTAAGAAATTCAATGACAGCTCGTTGTTTTAACCGCACATCCATGCCAGCCGCCATGTTTAGAACTGTCATGCGCAAACTCGATGTTGCTGAGAATCCCCGCTAGGAGGACTTATGTACAGATACTTAAGGTTAATGGCAAACTTGACACGATATAGCCCGTCATTATAAAAGTTATGGCCATAGAGGCATTAGTTTTCAAAATGCCCTCGTAGCAAGTGACAACAAATTGTGGGTGATAAAATCTGATAACTTTTGAAAAAATACGCCGTGCTTTCATCTAGAAGCTTAGAAGCGTACTTAATTACATGATGCACGTGCATCAAGGCAGCTGCTCAGTTCTATAGTTACTCACTTAAATATTGCTAGCACTGCAAAAAAAACAAAAAATCCTGTTTACCCCTGTACTATTTCGGTTCACATTAATTTACATTAGTCAGATTTTTTTATTAATTGTCTATGTTACAGACTGTGAAACAAAAGTATATTTATACATAATTTTACAAAAATCGTGTAAAAATAAATAAATTTTAAAATACTGCTTTACATTCTTTAATCTACTCTTAGTTTTTTGGTCATACCTACAAAATCCTAAAAATGAAGTTGCTCTTATAGGTATTTATAACAAATTTAAAGTCCTATATTTTATTAAATTATCCCAGCAAACATTCAACTAACGGCCGAATGCCGGCAAACTGCTTTTACTGCTGGTAAATTACTGGCACCAAAAGTAAGTGCAACGCCAGTATTAATAATGTACTTCACATTTGTATTTCGCATTCCGCCTATACGAAGTACTTTACCAGCATTTTATAAGCACTCTTCTTCACTCATACTTTTTACTTAAAACTAAACTTTTTTTGAATGTAATAATTTGAAAAGTCTGATTGATCTTAGTCATAAAACGCCCTAACAGCGTGGCCTTGAAGGTCCAGTACAAGTTGATACGTGTTGGTGAACAGTTTGTCAGGAAGTGTATTTGAATAGTTATTGTTTTGTGAACATTATACAGTTTTTTATTTTGATTTGTGTGTGTTTTGTTAGATTTAAGAACGTATAAACTATAACGTTGTGTAAACTATAGTTTATACAAACTGTTTCATGTTAAATTGTTTAATTTTTAGTTTAGTTCAATCATAGTTTTTTCATGTAATAAAATTTTCAATTATTAATAAATCTGTTACAAGATTATAAATATGTCATTTAAAAAATATAATTTGTCATATTTTATTTTGAATAATGACATCTTAAATATTTTGTAAATATAATACTAACCTAAAATAATACAAACTTACCCAGCAAACATTTTTATACGGGCCAGTACTGGTAGAGCACATACTCCCCGGCATTGAAAGTAATGGGCCAGTACCCCGGTGTCCCCGGGGCCGTTACTGGCACATTGATGTATCAGTTGCTGGCCCAGCAACGGTAAAGTGCAAAATAATCGCATTAGTTGCAAGATTTATTTCTGATGGTTTTAAGTAAAAAGTATGAGTGAAGAAGAGTGCTTATAAAATGCTGGTAAAGTACTTCGTATAGGCGGAATGCGAAATACAAATGTGAAGTACATTATTAATACTGACGTTGCACTTACTTTTGGTGCCAGTAATTTACCAGCATAAAAGCAGTTTGCCAGCATTCGGCCGTTAGTTGAATGTTTGCTGGGTAATCCAAAACTGTAAAGCTTTTTTTATAATATAACCAAGTTTCTAAAAGTCAGTAATACACTATAAAAATCACCATAATAACCAGATCTAGTTTGTTCTTACAAAAGTGAACAGCTTATAGCATTAATGCTTATAAAATTTGATTATTGAATTTATTTTAACAAGTATGATTTCTTTAGGTTGGCACTCTTCAAGTCAGGGGGAAAAGATGTGGTAGATAATACAAGCCGAATATTGGCGAAAATTATTAGTCACCACTTATCTTTAGGATGCAATTTTTTGGCCGAAATGGCAGAAAACCATTTTCTTAAAATTCTTCATTAAATTAAATAAACTAATTCCTGTTATTCCTGAAATTATATTTATTTAATATTTATAGATAAATCAATAAATTATAACTGTTAATACAATTTACAATCGGCCAGTTTTACCATCGTTGAATAAATTTATTTAACAACTTAAGTTAACAATATCGCATCATTCTATTGACAGCAATGTTAATTTCTTCATTAATAGTTTAAAACCGATGCGATATTGTCAACTTTATTTGTTAAATAAATTTATTCAACGATGGTGAAAATGGCCAAATGAGTATTTATTTTGCACCTAACCATTAATTTATTTTAATACTGGGTAATTACACATATGTTACATTTGAAACACTATAGAGTGGGTATAATATAAGCACTGGTCCATCAGAAATAAATCTTGCAACTAATGCGATTATTTTGCACTTTACCGTTGCTGGGGCAGCAACTGATACATCAACGGGCCAGCTAACGGCCACGGGGACACCGGGGTACTGGCTCAGTGCAAAATGCCAGGACCGGCCCAGTGCGAAATGCCAGCACTGGCCCATTACTTTCAATGCACTTTACCGTTGCTGGGCCGGCAACTGATACATCAATGGGCCAGTAACGGCCACGGGGACACCGGGGTACTGGCCCAGTACGAAATGCCAGCACTGGCCCATTACTTTCAATGCCGGGGAGTATGTGCTTTACCAGTACTGGCCCGTATAAAAATGTTTGCTGGGATTATTTCAAAAAATTTAAATTTGTGAATATGAAAGAGAACGAAATCAATACTAACCGTTGAAAAAGAAAGAAAAATATCTCGGAATAAACTTTGCTAATCTATAACTTATTATAGAATGCTTATACAGTTAATATTGATAATATTATTATTTGTAATTAAAGGAAACTTGCCTCGCGGAATCCCTGAAATTATCCACGCAACTCCAAGGTTGCGCGGAACCCACGTTGGGAAACACTGCTGTAGAATCCGAATAGATATTTCATTATTTTATTATTAGTATTATAGTGGCGCATTAAATCTGACTTTTTGGGCATGTCCATAAATTAATTTAAAATCTACGTCTATCATTTCCGCGTTTAAATATGCATTTGGTATTCGAATTTCTCTTCTGGCAAGTGTTGCATAATATTTTTAGTTCCTGATGCAAAATCTACTTAATTTTGCTAATTTATGCCATAAACTCATCAAAACACATCTGCGATTGACATTTCAGTTTTAATAAAAAATCAAATATTTTAGAAACCAAAAAAAAAAAAAAAAAAATTTGACTGATAAATAATAATTCGCGCTTTATCATATTATTTTTAGACAGGATATCTGGAAAGATCTGAGAGTTAACAGAGGAAGTTGGAAGATTTGGAGGAGACTAAAAGTCAACCCAACAACACCAGTTATGAAAGAGAACGATTCAGACACATATAGTCCATGCTCTTTTCAGCACACCCTCCGGAAATAAATAGGGATGGGTACCGGTTCACAGGATAACGATAGTTCACATTGATGGTAACATCGAAAGTTTTACATCGATGTTAAGAAAATATTGAACAAAAAACATCGTTGATTTATAGCAACGATATTCTATAAATTTTGTTATTGACATACGTACAACAAATATTGAAATAAACTATTAAAAATACCGAGTATTTTACAAAATATTATTTTTAATTTTAAAAGTTCTAAAGGATGAAGATATTTTATCCCCGAAATTGTCAAGCAAATTATTATTGTGATGAAACCAAATAGTTCATTATTTAAATCAAACCTGTGGAGTTGTCAAAAATAATTCACCTCCGGTTCCGACTCTAACTCCGGAATTTTAAAAGTATAATATAAATCAGCGGTTCTTAAACTGTGGTCCGCGGATCCCTGGGGGTCCGTGTTGCTATTACCGGGGGTCCGCGAAATAATTTTGACATTAACTTTACATCCCCCAACTTTTCGCTTTTATTCAAATAACAAAAATAAATAAATAAATAAATAAATATATAAATACATAAATAAATAAATAAATAAATAAATAAAT
>OZ020616.1:12076074-12491074 GCA_963971575.1 Liopterus haemorrhoidalis | reverse complement strand
CCTGTAGCCCAGATGGTTTAAACTAAAAATCTAAAAAAATTCTAAGTAATGTATATTGGTGTGAACCGAAATAGTACAACAGGAATTTTTGATCAGATTATGTTTTCGGAAAATAACGCATTTTTTGTGGTTTTTGGTTCACAAAGTACAAAAGTTATACCAATGTAAGACACTCACATGCAAGGCGTGCGGTAGCCGAATGGGTTAGAGCACTCGTGTCGTAAGCTAAAATGCGCAGGAAACACGAAGGGTTTCGAGTTCGAGTACGGAGTGAATTTTATTTTTTCTGTTTTTTTTATTGCGTTTTTATTATGTTGAAAAAATTTTGTCAAAATTCTAGTTATATTTTGACAAATGTTGTATTTAATTTTTAAGAGCGTAAATTTAATAACCAGTCTTATTATATGATTAACAGACGATAAATTATTTTAAAAATATCGTTCATTTTGCCGTGATTACTACAAAGTAAAATTTGTCCTACACACTCAGCATACTGCCTTCACTTATTATATACCTGCGAAATCCTGAAATGTGTGAATATTCACACTTCACATCAATTTTTTACCGACCTCCACATGTATAGAGGAAGTATGTGCTTATATCGATTTTAGTAGAGTTAGGAAATAATTTCATTCAGCTAACTCTACTATTGTACCAATTGGACGTTAATAACTATTCTACTTATATCGATTTTGACATTTCTAAATTTCGATGGATGTCCACTAACTAGGGCCTCTATATAACGTTTTGACTATTTTAAACATTGTCGGTCTGTCTGTCTGTAGGTTTATTGACACGTGTAGAGCGAATTTTGATAAACGAATTTTTATGAAACTTCATATTTAAGCTTTTGACATCACTGCCACCATTTGATCAATTTTTCACTTGATAAAAATCGGTCAACCGAAAGTCTAGAAATAAGTGTAGAAGTAATAGAAATATTTAGATAAAAATTATTTGAAGAAAGTTGTTGTAGAACATGAAAGTAACAACTCTTATTTTATTTATTTTATTTTTTATACAAGGTGTCTCAAAAGAAATTTTATATTTAGTGGATCGATTAAAAAAAAAGTAAGCCGTATATAGAAAAAATGTTTATTAATTATTAAAATACACTTTTTGGGGATTTATTTCTTAAAAATAATATCGTCTAAATGTAGACCCTCGCGTTCTCGGCACTCATTTAATCGAACAGTAAAATTACTTATGACGTCTCGGCAGGTGGACTCAGGGATGGCTGCCATTTCGTGACGGATATTTTCTTTCAAATGCGCCAGTGAAGTCGGTTTATTGGCGTAAACTTTAGATTTAAGATAACCCCATAGGAAAAAGTCCATAGGGGTTAAATCTGGACTGCGTGGATGCCAATTTATGTCACCTCTCCGGGAGATCAATTTGCCTGAGAAAATTTCGCGAACACGTAGCAGAGACATATTGGACGTGTGTGAAGTTGCTCCGTCCTGTTGGAACCATGTTCTTTGGTTATAGCCAGGAAAGTTTTGCAGTTCAGGTACCAAGAAGTTGTCTAATATCTCCACATAAAGCTCTGAATTCACTGTAACTGCACGCCCCCTTTCGTCTTCAAAAAAGTAAGGGCCGATAATTCCTCGCGCCGACATCGCAGCCCATACGGTCACTTTAGGCGAATGTAGGGGTTTCTGATGTTTGCGTTTCGGATTCGTTGCACTCCAGTAGCGGCAGTTCTGCTTATTTACGTGGCCTTTAAGATGAAAATGAGCTTCATCCGAAAACAAAATGTTGGTAAACGTTGCAAATCACTCAATCACCTGATTTACGAAATTAAGCCACTGACTGGCATCTTGGGGCTTTAATTCTTGCACCAATTGAATTTTGTAGGGGTGCAGCTTTAGGTCTTTGTGCATAATGCGATGTAATGATGATCTATGCACATTTAAAGCACTCGCGCGCTTCCGAATTGAAAGGTTCGGGTCGTCACGAACAGACTGATTAACATTCTCCACGTTTTCTACCGTTCTTGATGACCTAGGTCGCCCGGATTTTGATTTATGTAGCGTTGTACCAGTCTCTTCAAACTTTTTAACCCAATGTCGAATGAGAAGAATGCTTGGCGCATCATTTAAGTGGCGAAAACCTCGAATACTGCAGAATTTTCTACGCGCTACAGTCGCCGAATCACCGTTTTTGTAAAACTCTCGCACGCATAACGCGCGGTCTGCTCCCGAGAAACGCTCCATAGCGACTAAATTCCCAAGAGCCAGGCTACCGATTGACATAACCCCCGCGCCCCTCGGATACGTTGCGTTCACGCAGTAAGCTAAATAAATATAAAATTTCTTTTGAGACACCTTGTATTAGGTAATATCTATATTATATTTTGATTTAGTGAAATATTTTATTTATTAAATTTACCATATGGATGATATCTCGACGTAGAAATGCCAACTGAAATTCTTGATTTCGTTCCATAATTTTAAAACATGTTAAAATTTATCTTATTTTATTATGTATTCTGTGGTGACAGTCGATGGTGGCCACACTGATTGAAAAATAAATACTTGTGAGTTCATGGTATCGTATATTGTAAAATTTGCTTGTTTTTCTGAATTATGTCCATTTTTCAAATAATTTAAACTACACCAAATCGTTAAAATATGGATGAATGGACAAAAACATTAATGGTAAGAACTCTATATCCAACTATCATATGACACAAACTTGTTCAGAAAATCTTTCCGTAGATTGACGCCTATATATTATGCCCTAAATCTTTATAATTTTTATAAATAAACTAAAAAACAAAAATTAAAATTCAGGCGTTCCCCGAATAGTGCATTGAATGGTGAGGGAAACCAGAGAGGCAGATGGAGAGATGGTTTACCCACAACGAGCATGCCAGCTAGTGTAATATAATTTCTTTGTGTGTTAATACATTGTTAATTAAATAATAAAATAGATTAATAACTATTTTATTTTAATAATTAGTTTGTTTTTGTTTCAGTTGTTCTACACATTTCAAGAAAAAATATAAAAACTTCAAACGTGTGAACTAATATCATTTTGGAGTCATACGTCAACGTAAAGGTGAGTTAAGGGGTATCCCCCGTAACTCATTAAATATGCATTTAATTTGAAAAAATGCATAGATAAAAAGATTTTCTTTCTTATTATAAACAATTTTTGTTATATATATTTAAGTCAATAATACGTTAGATATTTTAAGTTTTTTAGTAAACAGATCTAACCCACTTAGGATAAAAATTATGAGATACCATATATACATAGGTATATATCAATAGAGGTATGATAATTTAGTATGATAATACCAAATTACGTAAAAATATGTTCAGCCGTTTTTATGCGAATCTCGGACAGAGAGACAAAAAGCCAGACAAACAGATAGAAACTATTTTTTTGCTAATATCGTCTTATAATCATATGAAGCATATAGAAACAGCTTCAGTAGATATGTATAGATTCCGCTATTAATAATAAATATGAAATTAAACAAACATTTTAAAGACAGTCCAATACGGGGCACTCTGTCAAGAGGGGCCAATGTACAAGTGTCTCAAAAGAAATTTTATATTTAGTGGATCGATTAAAAAAAAAGTAAGCCGTATATAGAAAAAATGTTTATTAATTATTAAAATACACTTTTTGGGGATTTATTTCTTAAAAATAATATCGTCTAAATGTAGACCCTCGCGTACTCGGCACTCATTTAATCGAACAGTAAAATTACTTATGACGTCTCGGCAGGTGGACTCAGGGATGGCTGCCATTTCGTGACGGATATTTTCTTTCAAATGCGCCAGTGAAGTCGGTTTATTGGCGTAAACTTTAGATTTAAGATAACCCCATAGGAAAAAGTCCATAGGGGTTAAATCTGGACTGCGTGGAGGCCAATTTATGTCACCTCTCCGGGAGATCAATTTGCCTGAGAAAATTGCCTCTGACTGGCATCTTGGGGCATTAATTCTTGCACCAATTGAATTTTGTAGGGGTGCAGCTTTAGGTCTTTGTGCATAATGCGATGTAATGATGATCTATGCACATTTAAAGCACTTGCGCGCTTCCGAATTGAAAGGTTCGGGCGGTCACGAACAGACTGATTAACATTCTCCACGTTTTCTACCGTTCTTGATGACCTAGGTCGCCCGGATTTTGATTTATCCAGCGTTGTACCAGTCTCTTCAAACTTTTTAACCCAATGTCGAATGAGAAGAATACTTGGCGCATCATTTAAGTGGCGAAAACCTCGAATACTGCAGAATTTTCTACGCGCTACAGTCGCCGATTCACCGTTTTTGTAAAACTCTCGCACGCATAACGCGCGGTCTGTTCCCGAGAAACGCTCCATAGCGACTACATTCCCAAGAGCCAGGCTATCGATTGACATAACCCCCGCGCCCCTCGGATACGTTGCGTTCACGCAGTAAGCTAAATAAATATAAAATTTCTTTTGAGACACCTTGTATAACCTAATGGTATTTACGGCCCTGATCAAGATATTCATCGGTCGGTCGCGATTTGTACTTTTGATTTGATCATATTTATAGTTGAGAACTATGATTCACCTAAATAAAACGAACAAAAAAAGATTCTATTTTGTATCCTGCGCTTTTTAAGACAAATATTTTCGATAGGAAATTTTCTCACGATTTCGACAATACTGAATACCTAATTTAATACTTTCGATTTACAATTCGTGTGACAGTGCGTAGAAAAGAGGATATATTTTACGAAAGTGCTTGACTAGTTCTACAGATTTATTAAGATAAAACATATGGTTTGATTCACGCAGTGGTGGACACATGCAAAAGGGTTGGTGAGCGCCTAGGTGCCCGCGGATGAAGGGTTTGGATGGCTGATTGATCACAATTTATTTGTTTAATGATATGATTGTAGAAGAATAATAGATGAGTATGCGACGTACTATAGTTCGATAGAACCTGATAATTAAAACTAATAAGTAATAAACCGCCATATAAGTAAAGTTGTTCTCAAATATCTGAGAGTGTAAACAATTCAAATGCTAATTACTTAATTCAATGTTTTGTTACTGTAGTAGTAGGCTCTTCACTTCATGTCGTGGATTCAGGGTCTTGGAAAACCGCATAATCATTACAATAATTAGCACAACTCGTGCGCTTACGAGAAATATCGGGAAATTTCGTACAATGTCGGTAAATATTGTTAATTTGTTTGTTTTTTGGCGCCCACTCATATCCTTATTAATTTGTGAAGATTATTATTACGTTAATGTATATATAATACAAAAAAATACAAATGTTATGCTCTATCTAAAATAATTTCTGCGTTTTCTTGCCTGTACCTAGTCTCCCTATAAATGTTACGAAGTTTTAGAGCTTTACTAAATTTACGGAAACGAGTTTTTTAATATTAAGTATATAATATTATAGGACTATTTTCATAGTATTTATTGACACAGTCTCTCAAAATGTCTGTTTTGACACAAGAATTGCAGTGACACAGTTTTAATCTGTTCGGCCACTAATCAATCGCAGTATGCATCATCTCCATTGGAAAATTGGCCATAGTTAGCGATAGAAATCTTTTCAAGGACTCAATATCTAGGTGTCGATTAGAGCAATTTATTCCTTCTAAAACCGACCCTAATTTGTAGTTCAGTGGATTAAGATGCGTGCTTCCAAAAGGCCATTTTTCTACAGTGCTGAAATTGAACATGTTTATCTGGAGTCATCTTTGCGTTATTGCTTTATGTGCGGGCCCTGAATCTTATTGTAAGGTCCGTGACTTATTGTCAAATAAAGTTGTTCTAAGAGGTTTAACGAAGTTGTCAAGAACCATTTCTTGGTACACTTACGCCGAAGCTTTTACTGCTTTTTCACAAAAATGGAACTTCATCTCGCCCTTATAACTGACTTTCCACCAAACCATCACAGATGCGGGATAATGACCTCTTTCAACCCCTAAAGAAGTCGACTTCTAGAGATGATCGAGCATAAACACTTTTGTTTAAATTTTATTTAAATTTTGTTTGTTAAAACTTTCTTCAATCCTAAACCGTTACCAATACTACGAAAATAACTACTGAGATTGCTCGAACGCGCGGCAAGATAGTCCTGTGGCGAGATGACCCTGTGGTGAAATGGCTCGCGATGATTTGGCAGCGGTGAGATGGCTGCGGCGAGCTGTCGTAGAAAGTCATCCTGTAGCATGCCTTCATTTTGCCCAAAATCACATCAAATCGAATATCGATGTTTGGCGTTTTATTTGCAGATTCGGATTTAGCTCACGATCACGAGATAATCGTGAACGTGTTAGGTGAAGACCTAAAGCAGCGGTATCTAACTTAATTTAACTGTAATCGTTGAGCCCATTTACCATGGCTAGTTTCGGGCTTTGTTTGAGATTGAATTTTACTTCTATTTACTTCTTCTTCCACTAGGGAACGTCACCACGTTTTTAGCATTCATTTTTTAATTAATTTGTATATTCCTCTTTTAACGCCAAAACTCGTTTAATAAAGCTTCTTTAAACCTAATTTTTATTTAGCTGTTTATTGTGATCTTTTAGTATTATTAATTTTTTAAACTTTTTTGATTAACTCTTTCGCACATATTTAAAACTAATAATAGAGTAATAGAGTAATAAACTCATTTTTGCGGAACCCCAAATTTTATTTGGGGAACCTCAAATTTTATCTGCGGAACCCTAGGGTTTCGCGGAACACAAGTTGGGAACCGCTTACTTAGAGAAAGATATGCTGACTGTGGAATATCACCAAGACCTCAGGTCCAGCAGTGTGGTTGAATGCTCAATTTTCGTCCGTTTCTATTCAGAGCCGCAGTAAGGGGGGCGGAGGGGGCGACGGCCTCTAGCGCATTAAGGAAAAGGGCGCTGACGGGCTTATTAAGGGGCGCCAAGGCGAAGCATGAGGACCTGTTTTTTGCTCGTCACTTGGATTTTGAGAGGTGAAGACCTTTTTTTTGCTCATCACTTAAATTTTGAGAGGTAGGAACCTTATTTTTATTTACCAAGGGCGCCAAAACACGGTTCTGCCCCTAGCGCAAGTTTACCTTACTGCGGCTCTGTTTCTATGCAATCTTGCTTGTTAGTATTCGTTTCTTATTGTTGACTTTCTTTGTTGGTGTTATGTTGGTACGTAATACCCTTTTCACATTAGATCTTTAAGACGAGTGAACTTAAAGTTCACCGATGTTTAAGATCGGTATGCTTTCAGAGTTGATGTTTAAATCTCTGGTGCTGTTATCAGCTACAGTAATTTTGTCCTTAAGTTACCGTCATGAAATTACCAGTTTTGAACTGTCTGCGCAGATGCACATTTTGAATTATTATAAGCTAATAAGGATATTTCATTTCATTCTACAATAAAGACACTACAATAAAGAATATATTACACCTGTATTAACATGTAAGTCGATACATTTTATCTCAATTATTGTAGCTCTGTATTTTATTAAACACATTATTAAAATAAAGAATTTCATTATAACAATAAGTATAAACTTCTTATAACGTCGAGTATTTTTTTATAATAGAAATTAAGTTGGCAATGCGGAAGAAGTTTAAGACGCAGATCTCTGTCTTAAACATCGCTTGTATTTAGACGAGGCCATACGGTTTCACATTAGCGTTTAAAGATACATTCACTTTAACATCCGATCTTAAAGATCTAGTGTGAAAAGGGTATTAGATACGTACGCGATTTAAAATACGAACACAACTGAAATCTTAGTATACGGACTTGCCTTTAACACTTTAATTCAAGCCTGCCCATTCGATATGTTCCCACAGAAATCATAATGGCTTAGCAAATATTGTTTGTTTATTTCTCTGTTGTTTTGGTAAACCCTTGAAGACAATAAATTATTGAATTACTGTTTGAACAGTATATTATTTCCAATACTTGAAACCTTTTTTTTATTTAAAATTTTGTTTCAAGACACCTTTTTCTAAATAACATTAAAACCATTAAAAATTAAATTAAAAAAAAAAAAAAAAAACTGACGTTTGTAACTATAGGTTATTTCAAATGTTTAGGCTGAACTAATTGTAATTTTCATTTTCCTTAGTTGTCATGAGCTCTCTTTTGTCAGATTGAAGTTGGCTTTTGCTAAACAAAATGAGTAAAAGCCTCAATTAATCGGTAAATGTTACTAAAATTGAAAATCTAGTTCCGCTTAAACCAAAGAAACATGCTGTAGGTGATAACTAAGAGAAAAAGAAGGGTCTTCATTTAAAGGATTGTAAGAGACAGACTCAAAAATTAAAGCCAAATGATTTACCACTTCGTACGTTTGTTAACTGGGTCTTAAAAAAAGTCAAGAAAATTACGATTTTTTTCAAAAAAAAAAAAAAGAAGCATTTTGATTTTTTTATTTTTTCCTCATTAACCGCAACATTTGTAATTTAAAATAAAATAATAAAATTATAACATTCAAGTATTTTGTGTGTTTTATTATTAAATTTTAATCGGAAGGTTAAATTTGGACATCCTTTATTATTTACTATAAGTCAGTCGTTTAATCAACACAGTTGGTCATTTTGCGTCATAACTTCAATGACAAATTTAGTGGCGAAAAAATAACTGAATCGATTTATTTGCATGTGAATTATAGACTAATATTGCACTTCACTCTTTTATTTTACTACAAGTCATATTTTGTTTGTGTTCGATAGTCATTTTGAAGATTTACAAATTTTAAAAGTGATTATTTAATATAGGGACATTTGTATTGGTATCGCTAAATAAAACGATATTTACATTTGACATTTTATAATACGCTCTGATATGTTTTGATACTTGTGTTCACATATCTGACATAGTAATTTCTAAAAGATATTTTATTTAGTTTGTTGTTTATTTAGCAGATTTGTGTTTAGTTATATATTTTCTTATACATATCTTATAGATTTCCATCTGATATTGTGTGTAGTGCATAACTTTTTAGGTTAAATTCAACGTATTTCTATTTTCTTTACTTTGATCATATTTTTGGATCACATCAGCCCTTTTTAGGGTTTCTATTAGAATAGTTTATTTGCTTCTATTCTGTTCTTATTCTTATATTTTCATTTCATAACGATACAAGTAACAGCGTACGAACATTACATTCGTTAAATGGACGCTATGTAGACGTACTAAACATGACGTCACAAAAACATGTAACGTTTCCAGTAACGCAACTGCACTGATTCACCGACTGCCCTATATTATAGTATTTACTATTATTTGAACAATGTGATTTTTTAACACTCCTGATCTCCTTAGTTCATATAACTGAGCGCCTACTGTATATATTTTCCGCAAAATAAGTTTCTTTAGGTATTTGTAGGCATGACCAAAAAACCCTTATACCGTCATTTTGTCGTCTGTCTGTCTGTCTGTCTGTCTGTCTGTCTGTCTGTCTGTCTGTCTGTCTGTCTGTCTGTCTGTCTGTCTGTCTGTCTGTCTGTCTGTCTGTCTGTCTGTCTGTCTGTCTGTCTATCTGTTCGGTAAAAATTGTAGCCAAACGGCTAAACCTAGAGAGTTGAAATTTGGTATGCTTGTACAACTTTTTGACTCGCACATAGGAAAAATACTAAAACATCTAAAAAACATATCCCTCTAAAAATATAAACAAATATGTGCTCATCGAAAAAAAAATATATATATATATATATTTTAAATTCTGCGTAGGGTATCAAATGAAAGCCCTTAGTACGTGGATTAACGATCAAAATTTTATTTTTAAATAAATCATTTTGACGGGATTTTTGTCAAAATTGTGCAAAAAAAATTTTGTCCCACCCCCTGTAGCCCAGATGGTTTAAACTAAAAATCTGAAAAAATTCTAAGTAATGTACATTGGTGTGAACCGGAATAGTACAACAGGAATTTTTGATCAGATTACGTTTTCGGAAAATAACGCATTTTTTGTGTTTTTAACCAAAATATGTTAAATATTTAATTCGCTATGTAACCCAGTAGATAACTCAGCGCTCATAGCGATGTGCATTTCGTCATTGCTTTGTAATTTGCCAAAGAGGTAACTTGCAAACTAGAGTTCGAATCCTGTCAATTTTAATTTTTCTGTGTTTTTTTACAGTTTTCTTTTGTTTAAATTATTTTGTCAAAATTCTAGTTATATTTTGGTAAATGTTGCATTTAATTTTTAAAAGTGTAAATTTAATAACCAGTGGGAAGTGTTGAAATTATAATATAATTCTATGTTTGAATGTATACAAAATCAGAGGGCAAGGCTAATGATTTAAGCAACCAATAGAAGCCGTAGGCGAAATTTTCAAAATCTTAATGAACCTTGCTATGTAAAAAAAAAAATACTGCACATATTTAGAAACTTAAATAATGGTATTAGGCATTCGAATTAAAATTCATAAAAAAATATTTTGACATAAAATTTGTTGTAGCATTCCAAATAATCATTATTCACTTACTAAATACCTGCGAAACCCTTAAATGTGAGAAAATTCACACTTCACATCAATTTTTTAGCTCTGTAGTCTCAGTATTTTTCTGTGTCAAAAGTCTGTATGTGCATGCCAAATTTCAACTCTATTGAGAACTGACACGCTCGGATACGCAGTCTGGTGGTCAAATATTGTACTACGCGACTGTAGTACTGTTTGAAATTATTACATATGTTCTGGTGTGGATTTTTTCTTAGAACGTCGATAGATACATTTTCATAAAATAAAAATGTACTGTGCTTAAATTAACCTGTGCCCTGTTAGCATATTGACAGCTGAATACTAGGCAATTCAGCCATTTTGCCATGAATTACAGCGCCGCCAACGGTAATGTCACTTCTCAATAGGTTTAAACGTTTAAGCTGAATTTCTACCGTGCTACAGACACATGAGTTACATCTACGAAAACCTAAAACCGAAAACGAAACTTCACGTTGATCACGTGGGTTGGCCGGAGTCTTCTATTAACAGCTGCTTGATTGATTTGAGTATGGGTCTATTTATGTCAAACTTTTGTTGATTGTAGCGCCGCCATCGGGAAATTCTTTCCCAATCATAAACTGCATTATATTAAGATGATACATTTTATCGATATTTTAAATGTTTCTATCTTATGTAATATAATTTTTTTGATTCATATGTCTCTCTTTAGGCGACATCAAATCCACTTCAAAATATAATGAATCACAGAAATGATTTCGTCAGTTGAAAATGAAATCTATGATATTAATATTCAAATAAGATTGCATTCTTTCGAACTGCACGCGGCGTATAAAACCCACGCAAAACTTAAAAATTAATTTCAGTAATTAAAGACGATAATAATCGATATTAAAATTAGAATTTTTAACTCCAAGGCATATGTGGACACAACCAAATATCTGACGTCTTTTGTTGATTCAATGGTATAACTATTGGGTTGTTTGGAAAGTTTCAAGGGATTTTCAATATAAATAACAACTTTTTCTTCTTTTTTGGGCTGTCAGATATAAAATAAAAGTACATAACAAGTACATGTAATAATAAACTGAAACAAAAAAATCAGCTATGGCCACCACAGGACCGACCGTCATCACAAAGTACTTGTATAAAATACCTACATTCTAGCAGCAGAGTAGAAATAACTTGACCTATGGTCTATTTCAAAGTAGAAAAATGTGTGTAAGAAGATAGGAGCTGTTTGTCCTTGCTTCGGATTGGTTTAGATCGTCATCCCTATTACACTGTAAAAATATTGTTTTTATTCCAAGTTGACAGATGTTCAGTGTCGTACATTGGAAATATACAGTCTGTTTCAAACGCTTAGGCGGAACTAAATGGGAATTTCGTTCTTTTAGGTTGTCACGACAAGGGACCTTGCTTGGGTTATTTCATTTTTCACGTTGCAATGTCAAAATTTAAAATTACAACAATGAAACCATGGAAACGAATGACCTATGTCAAAATTAAATTATTTTTTAATATATTTTAATGATAAAAAAATTAATAAATGGGAAATTTATATTAAGAATGACACAAAAAATCAAAATATTAAGAAAATGACAATTTAAAATAATATTAACCTTAACAAAAAATGTGTATTGTAAGTATGATTTACAAAGCTTAAAGAAAACGGTCGAAAAGCACGATTTAAACGATGAAAGTAACTAGATTGCAAAATTTAGTTCCGCTTAACCGTTTGGAACAGACTGTATATTATTTATATTATTTAATTTTTCTCATATATTTTGTTATTATTTACATATTTAGACTTTTATTTATATTCTTGGCGTAGATTTTATGGAGAAAATTCTCCATGTAATTTGTTTTACGCAATTATATATTTTTTAGGTTATCTGACATATAAATATTTTTTGACACTTGACATTTAACAGATCAAGAAAGAGGACTAATGTGAAGCCAAAAGACAGCCCAGCTGATTGTGCCCAAAGAAGGAGTTATTGATATAATTTTTAGACCTTCATATATACATATATTTTTATTTATTATTTACAATAATTATTTAAATAAGAAACTTTAGCTCTGAAGATATATTGTTTGTTTTATTGCTTTGTTTAAACTCTTTTAGCCACGTATCAATAACGTAAGTGTATTATCTGCCTTGTTTATTTCAATATCTTATTAACCTTTTTTATATTAAAAAAAAAAAAAAATCACTTGCTAACCCAGTTGCTACGCCCATGCCCTAGTTGTAACTTATTTTAAATTTCCCGCTATACTGTATTTGATCAGTGTAAATCCTACTCGGTTCGCAGCGCTATCTACTTTTTTCTACTTTGAAATAGGCCATAATATTTTCTAACAAAGATATTATTTATCATAACCATGGAAACGTTACAAATAAGTATGAAAAATTAGATATTTAAAAAAAAAATCGAAAAATTTTTCAAATTTTTTTCGTTTTATCAAAAAATGTCTCAGATAAAAGTTGTTAGTTATTGCTTTTATACCAACTTGTGTGTGTGTGTCTGTGTGTATACACGATAACTCAAAAACGGTTTAACTTAAAGAGTTCGTTCTGGTACTAAAAAATTCTCCTAATAACTGGGAAGAACCGTATTGTTTTTTATTAAAATCCGAAACCGGAAACGGAAGTTATTAAACATTAAAATTTAAAAAAATTCTTAACTAGTGTACCAAGCCTTGGACAAAAAATTGTATTGGACATAATTGGATATTTGATAAGTGGACATGATTGGACATATTTTTGAAGATTTACCTAAATCTTTTTTTAAATTTTTAATTAAATTTAAAAAAAAAAAATATGTATTTTTTTTATTATTATTATTTTTATGGCAGGGCAAGTCTAGCGGAGGTCTTCCTTCACCACTGGTTTCTCTAATTTATATATTCCTTTCTCCATTGCTTGCTATCATGACTCTCAAATATCAGAATTTTTCTACTTGTTCGACTTTTTAAATTTGTCTATTTATATTTTTCTATTTTCCAACATTTTTCTTGGTCTCATTATTTTGTCTTACTTTAATTTATTTTTAATCCTATTTTTTCTCCTTCCCGTCTTATCTCCCCTATCAACTTCCTTATTATCTCCCTTGTTTTTGTTATAAGTACAACGTCATCTGCATACGCTATTAATTGTTCTTCTCCTGTTCTGATGTTTATTTATTTTCCTCATGACATATTCTTACACCAAGTTAGCTCAGCGATTCCCAAATTGTGCGCCGCGAAAACGTTCCAATATTCCTTCAACTGTGTTAGTCAGACCAATGTTTTGACTTGGGGCGCCGCGGAAAAATTCTGCTACATTAAGGGCGCCGGGAACCGAAAAACTTTGGAAACCATTGGAGTAACTGATAATGAGTGTCCCTGCCTTACTCCTCTGTTAACTTTGAATTCCTCTGTTAGTCCTTTCCTTTTCCTCTGTTATTGTGTTATTATGCTTGTCTTCCATCGTCATCCCTATCAAACTTCTTATTTTTGGCTGTATATTCAGCTTTTTTAATATTTCAAGAGTTTGCCTACCACAGCCCTGGTTTTGGTGTAAATTATTTTAAATATACACTATTTTCTTACCGTTTATCTTACTATTTATTTTAACAACTGCTACCAAGTATCTTTTTATTTTAACGCGCGCGTTGCTTTGCGTACCGATTGAGTGTCAGCCCTGCTAACACTTTTATAGTTCCGCCCAGTATATTTGCGAAGTAATCGTCTTTTTCCTCTAACCAATCCATTAGCAGTACGCCACTGGTCTTAACATAGCAGTAATAACAATAAGTGTTGCAACAATATTGTCAAATTGTAAATAATAATAATAAAAATCGACAGGAAATATTGATAAATAATGGCAGAGGTTTGCGATATTCTGATTCATATTATTTAACATTTTTATTATATATTTATAAAATTAATTGTTTTTGTTATCATGTGTGATATTATTGAAACACTGATAACAACACGTGATATAAACAAACTGTGTTGAAATGTTTGTCCAAGGTTTAAAATATTATATAAAAATTTATCTGATAGTTAAGATAATTTATATAGGGCTATTAAATATCTGGCCACATATTTTGATGTCTGGTACTTGATAAAATAAATATTTATATAGTAAATAACATTGTTGTCACTTTCAACGGCAAAATCATCTTGACCCTTTCGCATATAATCTATTTTAGCAGTATATTTTTGTAGGTATATCCTGATTAACGAAAAAATCCAACGAGTGCTGGGTGTCTTAATTTATATTAGTTAATCTGCGCTTCAAGACCTTTGATAACCCACAGGGCCGTCCTCAGCTATTGTGGGGCCCGAGGCAAAATTGCAGGTTCCAGAGCAAAATTGCCCCCCACCCCCACAATAATATTTTTGGGAGCTTATAATTGAATGCAGACAACAAATTCAAATTATAATTGATTGTTTTTGTCAAGTACTTTGTTTACGATAGTGAAATTTTCAATAGTCATTAAGAAATCATAACAACAATCGTTTTTATTATGCAATGTTATTTAAAGAAATTGATTTTTCTTGCTTTTAAAGAATTTCGCAAACCAACGCAGCTAGTGTTCCAGGTCTTCTTAAACTTACGTAGTGTCTTTCACGGTGGCGGTAGCGATAAAGACAGACGCAATTTGATAGCAGGAAAGAAAATTACAACAATACGTTATGTACAGTTCGGCACGTTATTGAAAATGATTTCGGCATTTTAGTCTAAAAGTGGCGAGTATTTTACAGACCATTGGATGTAAAAGTAAATTCTTCGATAAAAATTGTAAAAGCTGCTTACGTTCTGCGCAATTATTTAGGTACGAAAAATTCCAATCGAACTTATTTACATTTACTAGAACCTCAAGAGCCAGCACTAGGAGGATTCAACAATCATCCAGTTGATGGAAGGAAGGCCCACAATGCTTTTCAAATACGTGAAAGATTTGTTGATTATTTCAATATGTGAAAAAAAAAACAAATAATAAGATATACAGAATGTATAGCCAGTTGTATGTAAAGCAAAAATAATAATAACCTTTTAGCGTCAATTTCCAAAAGTTTTTCTATTTGGCCCCACACTTTATTTATTAACGTTTTCCTAATATTTTTATACTGTGGATGTGACAAGTTATATAAAATTGTATGTTCTTTTACATCTTATATTATTTTGGCTGTTAAATTTGCCTTAATTCGAAAAATTATTAACACCCTCGGATATACACGACTATAGCCGCGGCCAAATGCAGCTTGTTGAATTCATCGCCACCGCTTGGCTATCGCAAAATAGAACGCAGGTGGAGATTGCCCCTGTAGGTGGAGACCGTCCTGACGTCTGCCGTGAGAAAAGCTGCTGCAAACAGATAAATCGCACACTATATTGCCTCAGAGGGATGTTGTAGAGCCAGCGAAGAGGCCAGTAGGATGCTGTAGACCCAAGAAGGGGTGCCATGGAGCAGTGATCCCTCCCAAGGATTAAGAAGAACCCACTAAACATCGACGCACAGTGAAGTGTTCGCGAGGGTAAGCAATTACCCACTGGAACTGTATGCTTGGTTAGCAGATAACCAACGGAACGGGTATTAAAATTTTATTCTATTAAAAATTCTAGCTATCAAATTTTTGCAGTTACCACAATCCAGTAAGCATACAAGTCATCTGGAAATTAATCAAGTTGTATGCAATTATTTATGTAAAAATAAGATGTACTGTATTTTCACAAGTTGCCCAAAATACAAATTTTCCAAATTTCCTAATGTACATGAGCTAGGTACCGGGAGCCCATAGCCGCCAGTCAGGAATTGGGAAGATGAGTGTACGCATTTTTGGTGGCCATCTAGAGACGTCACAGGAGCCAACAGCGTAGAAATACCTGACAAGTTTCTAAGTCTTTCTGAACTTCAAAACTCTTTTATTTGTATGATTATTTTTTAAAATTATTTTGTTTATTTGTTTATTACGAATTTACGATATATATATATATATATATATATATATATATATATATATATATATATATATATATATATTTAAACATCTTTAGAAGTTTTATTTGATTCTTTCGATATTTCATCGCCATTTGACGATGAATTTAACATGTATAACAATTCATGTATAAAAATGTGGTTATAATATATAAAACCAGTGGCGAAAACCCTCCTATAAAATTTTTTTTTGAGTTATCGTGTATACACACAGACACACAGCCACACACACAGACACACAGACACACACACACACACAGAGACACACACACAGACACACACACATACGGTCGGCACTTCGAAAGTAGGTTTTTTGGATTCCCTGGACCATGAAACGTGGTCATCCGTCAAATTCTCGACATCGAAAATTTTCGCGATTACAATACTTGCCCCTTATATACAAGGTGTCTCAAAAGAAATTTTATATTTATTTAGCTTACTGCGTGAACACAACGTATTCGAGGGCCGCGGGGGTTATGTCAATCGGTAGCCTGGCTCTTGGGAATTCAGTCGCTATGGAGCGTTTCTCGGAAGCAGACCGCGCGTTATGCGTGCGAGAGTTTTACAAAAACGGTGATTCGGCGACTGTAGCGCGTAGAAAATTCTGCAGTATTCGAGGTTTTCGCCACTTAAATGATGCGCCAAGCATTCCTCTCATTCGACATTGGGTGAAGAAGTTTAAAGAGACTGGTACAACGCTGGATAAATCAAAATCCGGGCGACCTAGGTCATCAAGAACGGTAGAAAACGTGGAGAATGTTAATCAGTCTGTTCGTGACGACCCGAACCTTTCAATTCGGAAGCGCGCAAGTGCTTTAAATGTGCATAGATCATCATTACATCACATTATGCACAAGCACCTAAAGCTGTACCCCTACAAAATTCAATTGGTGCAAGAATTAAAGCCCCAAGATGCCAGTCAGGCTTAATTTCGTAAATCAGGTGATTGAGCGATTTTCAACGTTTACCAACATTTTGTTTTCGGATGAAGCTCATTTTCATCATAATGGCCACGTAAATAAGCAGAACTGCCGCTACTGGAGTGCAACGAATCCGAAACGCAAACATCAGAAACCCCTACATTCGCCTAAAGTGACCGTATGGGCTGCGATGTCGGCGCGAGGATTATCGGCCCTTACTTTTTTGAAGACGAAAGGGGGCGTGCAGTTACAGTGAATTCAGAGCGTTATGTGGAGATGTTATACAACTTCTTGGTACCTGAACTGCAAAACTTTCCTGGCTATAACCAAAGAACATGGTTCCAATAGGACGGAGCAACTTCACACACGTCCAATATGTCTCTGCCACGTGTTCGTGAAATTTTCTCAGGCAAATTGATCTCCCGGAGAGGTGACATAAATTGGCCTCCACGCAGTCCAGATTTAACCCCTATGGACTTTTTCCTATGGGGTTATCTTAAATCTAAAGTTTACGCCAATAAACCGACTTCACTGGCGCATTTGAAAGAAAATATCCGTCACGAAATGGCAGCCATCCCTGAGTCCATCTGCCGAGACGTCATAAGTAATTTTACTGTTCGATTAAATGAGTGCCGAGAACGGGAGGGTCTACATTTGACGATATTATTTTTAAGAAATAAATCCCCAAAAAGTGTATTTTAATAATTAATAAACATTTTTTCTATATACGGCTTACTTTTTTTTTAATCGATCCACTAAATATAAAATTTCTTTTGAGACACCTTGTATTAAGGTCGGGCAAGTAAAAATTAACTAAGTGAAAACTACATTTCGAAAAGTAGAAAGAGCCTTTATAATTGAGCATTGAATTGGTCCATCCATTCTAGTGTGCCAAGAATTGTAAGATACGACACATGCGAAGGCTGGAAAAAGACAAAATGGTGAGGATGAAAATGACGAGCACGATAAGGCTGCGTGATATTTGTAAGTGGGTAACATTTTCAGTTTTCTTTTCTAGGTCAATAATATTTTGCGGCATCTCCAAATATAGAAATTAAAATTGTTAATAAAATATGTAAATCTAGACGTGATCTTACATAAATTTTTTCTATAATGTAACCTCCTGAGATCAATATTGCATCAGGTATGAATGCTAAGTACTGGAATGTCGCTATCATTTTTACTTTTTAACTCTAATACTTGTGTGTGATTCGAGTTTAATCTAATTGAAGAAAAACATACTTATATATGCTAATGATGCGTACAGCAAACATATGTTAATCATTATTGATTTATCGACAAGTGTTCTGCTTTCAGAATAACCTCAACAACTAAATTAACGGATTAACGAGCGAACATCACGAATTGATTGAGAGAAGCGAGGTTACAGAGGGCCACGTAGAAATCAACAGGCCATATTTCCACCAGCAAGCCATAGACTTGAAATTAAGAATGCATTTGTTATTATTAGGTGTGTGAATTAATTCGGTCCATCTGGGTGTCAGTTGCTGTACTATGTAATTTTCTAACCTCTAATGTCTGCAACTGGCTTTATGTTTTGGTGTTGACATATGGCAATAATATTCAGTTGATAAACGTTTGGGTTTGTAACAATAACATCGTGTTTATCTGATTCGAAAATGTAGAAATTCGAGCCAAAAAAGCATCATTTCCTGGAAGTTCTCATTTTCTGTTTTCATTTGAAGAAATCAGCCGCTGAAGCTCGTCGAATGCTTGTAGAAGCTTATGGTGACAGTGTTCTTACCGATAAATCATGCAGAGAATGGTTTGGACGTTTCAAAAGTAATGAAAGTGTCGATGACAAACCTCGTCCAGGTCAGCCGAAGAAGTTCGAGGACGAGGAATAGCAGGCGCTAATCGATGAAGATCCATGTCAATCACAACATAAGCTCGCGCAATTGTTGAATGTTGAACTAAAAGAAACAGACATCGAGAGGCCCAAAACCATGTGGATTCATCCTGTTTTCTCGACTCCAAAGAAGACAAAAGTGATCTAACCAGCCAGAAAGATCATGCGGTATCAATTTTTTGGGACACTAAAAGGATTTTTTGGGCGACCATATCAAAAACAGTTCTTTTTACCGACCGCCAACTTATATAAGGGAAGTATTGTGATCATACCGATTTTGACATTTCGAAATTTCGATGGATCTCCACAAATTGAGGTCCCTACATAACGTATTGACTATTTTTAGCATGATGTCTGTCGGTCGGTCTATCTGTCTGGACCTTGGGGAATACCAAAATTTAAAGGAAGATATTCAGAAACGTTACTTTTAAATTGGGTAAACTGTTTTCGGTTAGATAAGTATGATTTAAGCATGGCACCATAAAAAGAGAGTTTGGTTAATAAAATATCATGCAGTCAAAAATCTTGCTTAAATCAAGAAAAATACTAAGACAGTATTTCCCTGATTCTAATGCATCCGAAACCTACGCGACAAAGTCCAAAACTGCATCTATAGTGCTCTTATCACTTCTAACCAACTTAACTAACTTAGTTCCATTTGAGGAACGAAATTCTGTGTCCTATATCGCACCTACTGGTTTTCTTTCGGAAATCTTCGTTCCTTCACTAACCTCACTGTGTTTACATGTTTTGCAATTGTTTTGCATTTTTCGTTTCTGTTGAGTTAATAAAATTTATTTAAAAAAATATTATTTGCATTGCATCACTTGTGATATTCGTAATCAATAGTAATAATAAAATTGTAATAAATCTCTTGGAATGTAGGATTTAGTCTAAACACGTTAATCGCATTGGTATTTCATAGTTATTGTCGTCATGAATGCAACAGAATAAAAACAGATTTATTGTTTGTCAAACTGTTAAATGATTAGAGAAATTTATGTGCAATTTGAAAACAAAGACGCAGTTAAAAAAACATTCCATTTAGCATCCAAATATTAAATTGGCGCGAAGCTTCAAATTTTAATCGCGGGAAATTTTACTCAGTTGAGAGTTAACAACGTACATTCCTGCTCGTGGAATTTTAAATAATTTTATTTGCACATTTTTTTGAAATTTTAATAAAAAAGACTATTTTTATGATTATTATGAAAATTGTAATATACCAGGTCTACAAGTATGAAATGCGGATATTTTTTTTTAAATAAAACACATTAAACTCAAAAGAACAGTAAAAGTTTATTTATTCAAAGTATGCTCCATTAGAAGTTATAAATTTTTCCCATCTTTCAGGCAATTTGTGAATACCTCGCCAGTAGAACTCTTCCCCTTTCCCCGCCAACCATTCATCTAGCCATTCTTTCACATTTTCATATGAATAAAAGTGCTGCTCGGCAAGTGCGTGACCCATCGATGCGAACAAGTGGTAATCTGAAGGGGCCAAGTCTGGTGAGTAAGCGGCATGGGGTAGCACTTCCCACTTGAGTGCCTCCAATGTGTTGCAAACTGCTTTTGCCTTATGTGATGGAGAGTTTTCGTGAAGAAAGATTACCTTGTGCTGTCTTCTTTCGTATTCTGGTCGTTTTATGAGCAGCGAATGGTTCAATTCGATCAGTTGTTGTTGGTAGCGTTGGGTATTAACTGTTTCACCAGGTTTTAACAATTCATAATAGACCACACCCTTTTGGTCCCACCAAGTACAGAGCCTTGTCTTTTTGCCAAAGCGATTCGGTCTTGCAGTTGATGTGGATGGTGAGCCTGGGTTCACCCATGATTTTTTGCGTTTGGGATTTTCAAAATAAATCCATTTTTCATCGCCAGTAATGATACGATGCAAAAAAGACTTTCTTTTGTATCGTGCAAGCAAAATTTCACAAGTATTTTTGCGTTTTTCCATCTACCTCTTATTCAATGCATGTGGAACCCATCTGCTGACTTTCTGGATCTTACCCATCTCTCGTAGGCGATTGGAAACAGCTTGTTGACTAACGCCTAACTGCTCTGCTAGTTGTTTTTGTGATTGACTATCGTCTTCCTGTAGCAATGTTTCCAATTTTGTATCTTCATATTTTTTTGGAGGTTTTCCATGTTCTTTGTCTGTAAGATCAAAGTCACCACTTTTGAAACGCCGAAACATCGTTCACACGTATCTTGTGATGGAGCATATTCACCATAACTTCTCGAAGCAGTCGGTATGATTCAGCAGCAGTTTTTTCAAATGAAAACAAAACAGTAGTACTGTCCGCGAATGCTCTTTATTTGGCACAAAATTTGACATTTTTAACACAGTAAAACAAAACTATATGATCACTTTTCAAATTATAACCTATACGCATTTGACACTTAATGATAACTTAACAAAACGCCATATGTGTTGAAACTTTGAACTATACACTATGTTTGCGCGGCAAGTTTGAAAAAAATCCGCATTTCATACTTGTAGACCTGGTAAATATTAATATTATTTCAGCATATCTTCAGATTGAACATCTTTTACCAATTTTATCAAATATAAAGTTTTTACACAAATAATACAATTAAGAATAACAAATAAATTATATAAACTGCGTAGCGTGGAACAAACAGGCTTTATAAATAGTTTTTCAACAACCAATCATTTACAAGTTATAAACCAAATAATAGAAAAAACAAAAGAATATAATTTTTCCTTGTATTTAGCTTTTATAGAATTTAAAAAAGCTTTTGACAGTATAGAACATGTACACATCACTCATTCCTTACTAAGAACCGGAATCGAACATAAATACGTAAAAATTAGAAATATTTATAATAACCGTAAGGCTTACATAATGGTTCGGTTACACGCTGCCAGTAACTTGCACAAGTAAGAACTTGGCACCAGTCACTGGCATCGTGTAGACCTACATGCCAGTGCCGGTGCAAGTACTGGCACCAGTGTCTCATGCCAGTCAAGTGAATAGAAGCCGATCCTATTTACTTGCACAAGTAGCCGTGCAAGTGACTGTTAAAAATGGCCGCCACGAACAGCTGATTTTTTCTCGCTGATACAAAAACGTTAAATATACTTAAAATGTCCATAACAAAGTGGGCTGAGGACACCACAAGTAAATTTGTGATTTTATATAGAGCAGTGTTTCTCAACCTTTTCTGGCATGGTACCCCCCAAAATAACTTAAATATTGTCTGCGGCCCCCCTATATATTTGTGTGTGTGTGTATATATATATATATATATATATATATATATATATATATATATATATATATATATATACACACACACACAAATATATAGGGGGGCCGCAGACAATATTTAAGTTACTTATATATATATATATATATATATATATATATATATATATATATATATATATATATATATATATAGGCTTACCATAATTATGAAACTCTAAACCGGGACAAGAACGGAAGCTAGGGCAAAGGAAAAAATTTAACCACAAAAAATTGTTTTATTATTAAGTCAAACAAAAGAAATATGCAGATGGTCTGCTGCAGCAGAAAGTTAATTATTTTATTTATTGTACCAGTACAACAAATATTTTTAAGAGCAGGTTCTAATTTATAAATTGTTGTTGATATACCAATATAATTCAATATTCATTTAGTCAATAATCGGGATTTATGAAAATCATTTAAAAAATAGTTTTGTTTCTCTAGTTATAGCCGATAGTGTATGCAGGTATTTGTTTCTATATTGTACTATAGAAGCACATTCTACATAACAATGACTTACATTATAAAATTAACAAAAATTTCTACAAATACCTTTCCAGTCGCTCCAATTTTGGTCTGCATGAAGTCCAAACACTAAAGTCCACACTATAACACACTATTTCAAGTATTTTCTGCATTTTTATCACTTAAAAATAACTAAAAACGTCAGAAAAAAATGAAGACGCCACTTGCAAAAATCACGTATCACTACATATCAAGATGGTTAATCTTGATAAAGGTCATTAAGGAATATAGTCATTAACAATTAATAAATAAGGAACAGAATTGCTTAAAATAATTCTTTATGAGAATAAACACATATATTAATATTTTATCAATAGTATACAGGTGGTTGAAATTGAACTACCGGGCCCAATACACTATTTTTTTATTATTGAAGATGAGGTATAACGTTAAATTTGGAAGTTACTTGGTACTACATGATCTAAAATAGTTTATATTTTGTTACTTTGTATCTTTATATAAATAGTTATACATTTTGATTGAGGATTTATTAAAATTTCAGAGCTATAGCGTTGGAGACACGGCCTATATGGTAAAATGGGAGGACAGAGGTGATAATAGGATGACTTTTGGGCTATCAATGATAATTCTGAGATCTCAGAAAGGGATGAAAATTACTATTGCAGTATAATAAAGTTATCTCTCGAGAATTTTATACAGGTTAATTTTTTTATTTACGGGTTCATTTGGAGTTCATCGGTCCATCGGTTCATCGGTCTTTCCACCTTCATTTAAACCACTAGGTAACTATCCGACAGACAATGTTATCTGGAACTTTATCTTCTGAATAAATGTCATTACCAAGCAGTGAATTCAATGCATCAGTCTCATTATCCGTTAGATAACTATCCGATAGATACATTTGTATTGAAAGACGGGATGACATTTATTCAGCACAAAAAGTATCATATAACCTTATCTGTCAGATAGTTACCTGGAGCAGTGTTTCCCAACCGCCGGTCCTGTATATACATAGAGAGAGAGAGAGAGAGATTGAGAGAGAGAGAGGGGGGGAGCGAAGGAGAGATCTTAAGGTGTATCAAGATAGAGGAAACACGATTTTTCTCGAAAAGACGATGTGTGAGCAAGTTGGGAAAAAAATTTGGTGACCAGAGTTTACCCAAATAATTGGAAGTACAGGAAGTAAGGACAACTTCGATTTTTTATATAGGAACGTATGGCGTGTTGGGTATAATTGGATAAAACTTTTGAAAAAAAAACAACTTTTACATAAACTTGTTTTTAATATCTGTTACGATTACCTATAATAACTTGCAAGTAATTTTATTTACAAGTGTTCCATTGTTCCAAGTTGCTTACCATTTTGAACACTTTCGCATCCTTACTCTTTAGCTAATAGTAGCTCGGAGCATAACAAAACATATTGCAAGTTCAAGTCGTACCTACTTGAAAGTACTTGAAGTACCTCCAACGCGAACCGTTTTAATTAGTTTAAATTAGTTGTCAAAATAAGTATAATTTATTTTATTTAAGTTTAAAAGGTATATTTTAATGAATATAAATGTCATATATTTATGCATATATCCTGCAAAATTGATCGTTTTTCTATTATAATTTCATGCTTCGATTTTATATGACTTCGCGCCCCCCCGACAAAGCTTACACGCCCCCCGGTTGAGAAACGCTGATATAGAGCATGGGTGCTTGATGTTGCAGTAATCAAGGTAGCAAGTAACATGAACATCGAGGGTTTTGATGCCGTGGAAGTAAAACATAAAATAAAATTTCTCCGCACAACCTACCACCAAGAAGTGGCGAAAATTAAAAAAAAAACAGTTCACTCGGATATGGGAGTGTCAGGTAACCCTTTTATTTGGTAGGTAAAAACAGTTTTTGGCAGAGATTAATTTTTGTTTATAGGAAGCATTTATATTTTGCAGTGTGCGAATTCTTTGCAAGATTACTTAACAAATTACTGGCATACGTGTAAAGGACCAAATGAATTGTGCAAGTACTGGCTCGTGTATTGATGCTTGAACACCAGGCCCACTTTTCCGATAGAAACAGGAGTCAGTCAAGGAGACCCATTATCACTGTGTATATTTATATGGGTGTTAGAAATAATTTTTAAACAGCTAGTATGGGATTATTATGGTATTAATATTGACGGGAAAACCAACCTTCGTTTTACCTACATAGTAGTGTTTGCAGATTCTGCAGAAGATCTAAATATCCTGCAAGATTTGGAGAAGCTCAGTAAAGAAGTTTAACTTCACTCGGAGTAACGGAAAGAAGGACAGTGGAGTCGTTTGAGTGGTGGTGTTACTGAAGAAGTCACAAATGAAGAGGTGCTTTGGAGGATTGGGGAGAGACGGTGTCTGATGAATACTTTAAGTAAAAGAAGAAACTCTGGAATGGACACGTTATCAAACACACAGGACAATCAATACCATACTGGAGGAGTCAGTAGATGGGACAATCTGTAGGGGTAGACCTAGAATGTATTACATTGGACAGCTGATGGAGGAGTTAGGCTACCTCTCCCTATGTCCAACTAAAAAGACTGGAATCAAGATGCGTGGAGAGCTGCTGACAACCAATCCTTAGGCGCAAATAGCCTTTGTTGCTGTGCGCCAAAAAAAAAATAACTAACTAACTAACCAACCAATCCTTGGATTGAAATCACAGAAAAAGAAGTAAAGAAGTTGGCGTACCACATACAAAATAACATCAAACTTAAAAATGAAAACTTGGAGTATATCGATAAATTTGTCTACTTAGGACAGTTAATATTATTTAAGAACAGACAAGAAGAAGAACTAAATAGTAGGATAAATCTGATATGGACAGAATTTTGGTCTTAGCGTCGGTTTCTGAAAGCTAAGTAAAGAATAAGAAAATGGTCAACTACGGTCACAATATAACAATCCCATACGTAACCATAGCAACCATTTTCTAACTATTTGGTTATAGTTAACTAAGCTTTCAGAAACTGGCCTTTAAAGAAATATTCAAAAGTCGTTTTAATTTAAAAAAAAAACAAAGTTTACGACTCCTGTGTGCTCCGCACTTTAATATATGAATACTAAACATGGAGCTTAACAAAAATACAACTTATAAATAAAAGTAAACTTAAGAAAAATAGAACGAAGTATGCTAGACATAACGAAAAAATATAAAGTCAGGAATGTAAAATTAAGACGAAGAACAGGCACTGTATATGCAACGAGAAAGACAAAGAATTCAAAATGGAGTTGGACGTAATTCGCCAATAAGATGAAAGCTGCAGCTACATTTATTTCATAATTTTCTTAATTAATGTCGATAAGGTTATAAAAAAGAACGCAAGTATCCGATCCCTGACCAGGATTAGAACCCGATCCACTAGCACGAAAAATAAGCAGTCCAGGTTGGAATGTCTAGACTTGATAAAATCATGTACAGATCATTTTTGATTTTACTTCAGATACCTCATCATCTCAAATCAGATAAATTAAAGATATCCGATTACGACTGTATGGGTTCATGGAAGGGAAATTGCCACATAACGAGGAAGGACTAGGGGAAGAGAAGAGGACGAGGACGACCAATACTAACATGGAAAAGAACATCAGCAAAGCTCTGAAAACTCAAACAACTTAAACTAGACGAATGTGGCGAGGATTGGAAAAGCTGATCCCAAATAAATACTGAACAAAAGCCATGATTGTTGATAATGATGATGAATCGAAAATTTACTAAATTATAAATCATTTCAGAGTTTATTTGTGCCGAGAATGAAAAATTTCTGTGTTCTGTAAAGCGCCCATTGCACGAATCAAATCTTCATAGTGGAGTTGCTGTACACGAGCATGTGGAGCTTAAAAAGCGAAACAACTTCAATGGACACAAAATTCTTTGCACAGATGAATATTAATTGTAATTTGTAGGTTTCTTTACTTTACTTTGCGTTCGAAATTCCATAAATAGGAGTGCATGATGACATAACATAGCATCTTTATGATCGCATCGCATGCTATATATGTGCAGTCACTCTCTCCCTTTCTCTTCTGAGCAGTATAATCACAATTGGGATTTCATATCCTCAGGTACTTGTCAGGTATCTAATGCCTTAAACGCTACTTTGTTCTTTAGGCTTTTTTCAAGTCGAAAATGAAAACCAGGACCTCAAAACAGTGGACAATGGCAATAGCTTCTCATAAGATCCTTATGAAAAATCTTGGGAAGAATATTCGGTCCAAAAAGAAACCCAGATACTACACAATTCAACATAAGATCGAGAGTTGAATTGCAATTGTCATACGCCGTACCAAACATTGTAAAGCATATAAAATCAAATTGACACCAATAGGCTGGGCACATTCGAAGAAATCAGGATGATAGGATATTACGTCTAGCATGAGATAAAGTATCGGAGGAAAAATACCTTTATGGCAACCTAAGTTATTATAGAGAGATTGGGTTGTTGATGTGGACGATCTTATGCTACGCCGACTAAAATGGAGATCCATTGTTAAGTCCGCCGCCAGTGTACTAGATGTTGGTTCTGTTGAATTTTAATGTCGTATTATTTACTTCTATCTTGTCTTCAACTTCAATTGCACCAGATCCACTTCCACACTATAATTCCATCTTGCTCTTGATCTGTTTTTGCCTTTTTTCCGTCATGCTTGAAGAAGCATTTGTTTTGCCGAGGTTAGCATCTAGAAAGGAGTTCGCAAATGCAAAAACGAATTGCAGAAATGCTTTCAATAATTTTATACTCGTTAATTGTCAGCTGCATAAGATTTTTGAAGCTGCCTTGTATGTTTTCCTTAAACATTATCTTATCAGCATATAACAATAACATATTTTAACACGAGGCAATAATTTATAACATTTTTATAATCTATTGGACTGGTGATCTAGAATCTAGTCCTTGAAAATACTTTTTATCTGAAAAATTAAAAATATTATAATTAAATTATCAGTTTAATATTTTTAATACTGATATCTTAAGACTGGGTGTGAAGATTTGCAATGCATTAGTTTTCGAAAGCAGGCTTTGTCCTCTGGCTAAGGTACCTGGATCCTTACAAATATTTTTTACTTAAAAAATCTGTGTCTTTCTTAAGCCACTCTGAATCTTTCTTGTCTACTATACAAATCAGATGAATAATTTTTTTTTAATTTTTATTTAATAGCCTGAGTAGCTAAGACCATTTAGCTACTCAGGTTATTAACCAGTACAATATATAATACAAGGTGTCTCAAAAGAAATTTTATATTTAGTGGATCGATTAAAAAAAAAGTAAGCCGTATACAGAAAAAATGTTTATTAATTATTAAAATACACTTTTTGGGGATTTATTTCTTAAAAATAATATCGTCTAAATGTAGACCCTCGCGTTTTCGGCACTCATTTAATCGAACAGTAAAATTACTTATGACGTCTCGGCAGGTGGACTCAGGGATGGCTGCCATTTCGTGACGGATATTTTCTTTCAAATGCGCCAGTGAAGTCGGTTTATTGGCGTAAACTTTAGATTTAAGATAACCCCATAGGAAAAAGTCCATAGGGGTTAAATCTGGACTGCGTGAAGGCCAATTTATGTCACCTCTCCGGGAGATCAATTTGCCTGAGAAAATTTCACGAACACGTGGCAGAGACATATTGGACGTGTGTGAAGTTGCTCCGTCCTGTTGGAACCATGTTCTTTGGTTATAGCCAGGAAAGTTTTGCAGTTCAGGTACCAAGAAGTTGTCTAACATCTCCACATAACGCTCTGAATTCACTGTAACAGCACGCCCCCTTTCGTCTTCAAAAAAGTAAGGGCCGATAATTCCTCGCGCCGACATCGCAGCCCATACGGTCACTTTAGGCGAATGTAGGGGTTTATGATGTTTGCGTTTCGGATTCGTTGCACTCCAGTAGCGGCAGTTCTGCTTATTTACGTGGTCATTAAGATGAAAATGAGCTTCATCCGAAAACAAAATGTTGGTAAACGTTGAAAATCGCTCAATCACCTGATTTACGAAATTAAGCCTCTGACTGGCATCTTGGGGCTTTAATTCTTGCACCAATTGAATTTTGTATGGGTGCAGCTTTAGGTCTTTGTGCATAATGCGATATAATGATGATCTATGCACATTTAAAGCACTTGCGCGCTTCCGAATTGAAAGGTTCGGGTCGTCACGAACAGACTGATTAACATTCTCCACATTTTCTACCGTTCTTGATGACCTAGGTCGCCCGGATTTTGATTTATCCAGCGTTGTACCAGTCTCTTCAAACTTTTTAACCCAATGTCGAATGAGAGGAATGCTTGGCACATCATTTAAGTGGCGAAAACCTCGAATACTGCAGAATTTTCTACGCGCTACAGTTGCCGAATCACCGTTTTTGTAAAACTCTCGCACGCATAACACGCGGTCTGCTCCCGAGAAACGCTCCATAGCGACTGAATTCCCAAGAGCCAGGCTACCGATTGACATAACCCCCGCGCCCCTCGGATACGTTGCGTTCACTCAGTAAGCTAAATAAATATAAAATTTCTTTTGAGACATCTTGTACAAGCATTCTTAAATCTTAATTCTATTTAGATCTATGAATTTATATAGGCATAATAATATTTTTTCTGAATTTAAATACAATAAATGTTGTATGTTAGTAGGAAATGTTATATTGAGGGATGTTAGTTCTGAATACAATAAGTTTCTTGAATATTTAGGGCATGAGAAAATAATATGGTTGATGTCTTCATTGATGGAGTTGTTACAGCTACAGTTGGGGGTGGCGCTCATGTTGATTCTATAAAGGTGTTCTCTACAATATGTGTGTCCGAGGCGCATGCGGCATATTGTAGAGATGAACTTCCTGGGTGTATTCGAGTTAAACCATGTCTTTAAAGGAAGTTTTGGTTGGATATTGCCGTACTGACGACCTTTGGTTTTAACGGAGAGTTGGAATTCTTGATCCCATGTGTTAAAAACCGATCTTTTATAGAGAGCATATATGTCCGGAACTTCTAGTTGATTATTGAGGCTTGTACCTGTGGTAATGGCTAGTTTTGCTAGGAGATCAGCTAGTTCATTATGTTTTATATTAGTATGGCTCTTCATCAAAACGACTTTCAGTGCCGTGCCTTCTTGATTAATATTTTTAGTTAATGCAAGTATCTCATATAAGAGAGCTGAATTTTTATTATGAAAGTTTGGGTATCTTAATTTATGGACGACACTTCTGGAATCGGAAAAAATTATATATCTTTGCCCTCTTGGAAGGTAATAGAAAATGTAGGTAATGCATTGTTTAATGGTTGTCATTTCAGCGTAGAATATAAATGTGCTATTTGTGAGTTTATATTTTTCCTGGTAGTTATTTAAGGAGACAACAAATGCGCATCCAACACCTTCTGGAGATTTAGAGGTGTCAGTGAACAGGAAGCGACTGTTAGGCCAGAGATCTTTTATTTTATTAATAAAAAGATCGTTTTCTATAGGTAGAGAAAGGTTACTAATGAAATAATTATTAGGCAGAGATAATGCATAGGAGTTGAGATAACAAGTTTTTTGAACATTTAGTGGTGTTAACATATTACTTAGGTATAGAAAACTGTCAACTAGTGGAGGGGTCTTAATCTAATTTTCCAGTAATTTGATGTGATTACTTCGGTTGCCAAGGAGGCGACTTTTATTTCGGTCCCTAGAAACATTCTAGATACCATAAATTTGTAGGACATAAGTTTTCTACGGTAGTTAAGAGGAATGACATGTGGACAAGTAATTAGTAGTAAACTTTTGTATAAACAAAAATTTTATATTGATTTTATCATAAAATTTTGTTCCGTAATGACAATCAAGTAAATGTCGTGCACAGAAAACAATATAATTATGGAGGAAATAATAGAACCCATATCATTAGGAATACTTTATAACAGAATAGTTATTTCCTTTGATTATATACAACGACGAAGCAGTGGCAACTTGGACAGGTTATTTCTGCAGGAGGGAACTGATAGAAATTCTAGTGGTAAGTCTCACACTAAGTGGACAAATCAGATTAAGGTGGAATACGGTTACTATACTATACGAAGAGTGACCAAAAGCGTGTGAATTTAAAAAGTATGCAACTTCATTGATAAAATGGGATGATATTTAACTATACCAGTGAAAAACGGAGTATTCGGTGTATGGAATATGTCAGTGAATGAAGCATTTGATAGAATGAAATCGCGATCTAAAATCTAAAACACGAACCCTGTACCAGTGAGAAAACACTAAGAATAAGTAGTTGCATATAATTTTAGAATAAGTTTGCTAACTTTCTGTTAGTCTAGAATGCGACATCGTGATGGTATTTGAAGAAATTTATTATTTTCGCACTTGTATTAGATGTTGTCGTCAAGCGGAATACAGTTAATAATTCAGTAGTTCCGCGAAATATCATCAATAGCACGTGACTAATTAGTGACAATTGTTAATAAATATTTTTCTCACATTTTCAATAAAATTTTATAACTTTCCATTTACAAAGTAAGGGAATTATTGTTACTGGATTATTCTGCATTAAGTTTGACCAGTTTGTCCAATATTGACTGTAGTTCGCTTTCATTTCTGGTATCAGTAGCCATCATCTACCAAGCAGAAATTACAAATTTTCTTGATATTTAATTTAATAAAATGAACAAACAATGTATATATGTATGTTACGATCAGGACAAGTTATTGGACTTCCCTTGAAATATGTTACGATAGCAACTATAACATGATGACATATATGTGACAGATTGTAAGATAGACGTTGCAATAAATGCTCGTTTGTGCTTGGATTTGTGTGTTTTAATTAATATTATTATAAACGCTATAATAATAATAATAATAATAATAATATATATTTATTCGTGAACTACAGTCTGTTTCAAACGCTTAGGCGGAACTAAATGGGAATTTCGTTCTTTTAGGTTGTCACGACAAGGGACCTTGCTTGGGTTATTTCATTTTTCACGTTGCAATGTCAAAATTTAAAATTACAACAATGAAACCATGGAAACGAAAGACCTATGTCAAAATTAAATTATTTTTTTAATATATTTTAATGACAAAAAAATTAATAAATGGGAAATTTGTATTAAGAATGACACAAAATATCAAAATATAAAGAAAATGACAATTTAAAATGATATTAACGTTAACAAAAAATGTGTATTGTAAGTATGATTTACAAAGCTTAAACAAAACGGTCGAAAAGCACGATTTAAACGATGAAAGTAACTAGATTGCAAAATTTAGTTCCGCTTAACCGTTTGGAACAGACTGTATACAGAGATAGTAGAATTTGTCATGTACATACATAGTAAAATAATAATACTTAAATATACATATATAAGAAGATAAGACAAGAGAATGGAAAACATAATTTTAGACAATTTTTTTCACCGGGAGCAATAATAGTCCAAATGTAAGGTGTCAGATAGAAAGTCCTGAACAGAGTAATACGCTTTCTGTAATAGGAAGGATTTTACTTTATTTTTAAAGGTAAGGATCGATGATATATCCTTCAATTCTTGCGGCAGTTTGTTATAGAGGACACAAGACATATAAAATGGACTTCTTCTACTTTTTGATAGTTTAAAATATTGTACTCTTATATCGTTGGCATGTCTGGTGTGGTAGTTATGCAGATCTTTGTTTAAATTGAACATCCTAGGATTTTCTTTTACAAAGGTAACCGCTTTTAGGATAAATATTGAAAAAAATGTTAGGATGTTATTATTAATAAACCAGTCTCTACAAGAATCACGACTATTTAGGTTAAAAATTAAACGGAGTATTCGCTTCTGCAAAATGAATACCCTTTTGCTCTCAATTGAATAACCCCAGACACAGACATTGTAGGCCAAATTTGAGTAGACCATCGCATAATATACCTGCTTAAGGCTATTTAGCTGAAGGAATTGCTTAAGCACTTTTATACAATAATATGCTTTCTGTAGTTTCCTGCATACGGCATCCACTTGCAATGTCCAGCGTAGGGAGTCATCAATAACTACACCAAGAAGTTTTGTTTCAATATTAGGTTCTAATGTAATATTATTGAATGTTATTGATATATCCTATAAAGCGTTTATATGTATATTTATATTCAAAACTTAAAAAATAAGTTTAATAAATTAAAGTCATCATAAATATAAAGCTAAACATGATAAATAATACAACAATTTAATTTTAACTTTAATATTTATATATCCAATACGATCCTTGTGCTTGTCTTGAGGCACAGAGTTTTTGAAATCAAGTTCAAGTGACTGATGTTCTTTCATTGTTAATATATGCTCTTTCCGCCATTATTAATATGGAGAGGGGGCTCACGGGCTTTTGCCCCTCTCCCAAGCACTTGTAATTGAACTTGAGCCCACCCCAAAGAAATTTTTTTGTTTCTCAGTCCTCCTAAATAAGATTCTGGGTGCGTGCCCGCTGTGAACCAAACATCACTCTTCAGTAACGTGCCTTGCGATGCACTTTCATTGATTTTAATTATAATGTTTTACTGTTTCTTTGATCTTCACAAAGTAACATATAATTATCCATGGGAAAAGACTGACTCAGATTGTAATAATCCTACATGCTCATTTCTAGCACGAAAAATTAAATTAATAAAATCTGTGGTGGGTTTCAAGAAAAGACAAGAGAGACCCCGCCTCCTCAAACAAAAATTATAATTAAATACGCAAATTCTATATTAATTTAGAGCAAACATTCATTTATTTATTTTAACTAAAATATTCTTATTCGTATAATCTATAGATAGTACGAATATAAATGCACTATTAAAATATGTATCACGAGCAATCGTCAAGCGTGAGTTCCTCTCCCACTCAGCTTGTCTGACCACCGCACATCTGCATCCCCCACTCCGTATTTCGAACGTTATGCAAAAGATTTTATATATATACTTTTATAAAAATGCAAAGGTTTTTTACCGACCGTCAACATATATAAGGGAGGTATTGTGATCATACCGATTTTGACATTTCGAGATTTCGATGGATCTCCACGAATTGAGGTCCCTACATAACGTTTTGACTATTTTTAGCATGATGTCTGTCGGTCTGTCTGTCCGTCCGTCTGTCTGTCTGTCTGTCTGTCTGTCTGTCTGTCTGTCTGTCTGTCTGTCTATCTGTCTGTCCGTCTGTTTGTCTGTCTGTCTGTCTGTCTGTCCGTCTGTGTACACGTGCAGAGCAAATTAGGCTGAAAGGATTTTTATGAAACTGCATATTTAGGCTTTTGACATCAATGACACGAGTTGATCAACTTTTGGTAAAAATCGGTTAACTAGAAATGAGAGTTTACTCGTGTCGATTTTAAGATTTTTGCGGATATTTAGCAACAGAAAAATATTTCGAAAAAAATTATTAAAGTAAACTCCCATTTTTAGTCAACCGATTTTTACCAAAAGTTGATCAACTCGTGCTATTGATGACAGATAGATGGACGGACAGACAGACATCATGCTAAAAATAGTCAAAACGTTATGTAGGGACCTCAATTCATGGAGATCCATCGAAATCTCGAATAGTCAAAATCGGTATGATAACAATACCTCCCTTATATATGTTGGCGGTCGGTAAAAATATGAGAGCATACCCTAAAGATAAACTTTTGAAACAAAAACTGTAGATAGTACGGGTATGTCCGCTCGACATCGAACGCGACATCGACCTGAACATCGACATCGACTGCGGCCGCGACCGCTCATTGATGCATCTTCAGCATGTCCGTACCCTTAAAGTCAAATGGAAGACTGGCGGTTTCAGGCGCGCATTCTTGTGGAGACTCACGAGTTTGAGACCCACCCACAAGAAGGAAGCACTAAAAAAATGTTATAGTTCAATTTGACATTTTTTTCACATCAATAATCAAGAACACCTCGGTGCGTGCCTGTTTGGATGACACGTTTTATACAGTCTTTGCTCCTTTCAGAGAACACGCTTGATGACAATAAAGAAAGGTGCCATCAGCTCAACATTTAGACTTCCAAGTCGGTACAGACGCAGTAACTAAAACAGAGATACATGTTTCTTTGTTTCATAAGCTGTTACGTCCAACATTTTTAGAAAATAAACAGGATGGTGGTGACAAACAGTTCTTTGTCTGAGTTTATTTATGTAAAAATCCCAACACTAAGTTGTTTATTAATATTATTTTATACAAATTGTTTATGTATTTGTTTAAACATTGCATATTTATTTTATAACATTCATATTGTAAATGTTAAATTTATTGTTCAAATAGCTAGTTTGTACCGCATTAGAATCCTCACTTTAAATATTTATGTAAACAGTTGAAAAATCATTTACAAATTTCATAACACACCTGCTAAAATAAAATAAAAACGATACTTTTGACAAGAAGTAATGCAATAAGATTTTATGATTACATATATTTTGCAATAAAAACTTTTGAAATAAGCATTTGTAGAACATATTCTGAGCAGAACTGCGGGTTTATAGTAGTTCGGGCAATTTAATTATGATGAGAGATTGGGTATTAGAATAGTATAAGGGTGAAGGTTGAACCAACGTTGGAATAAAGTTCAGTTTGGCTTTAGACCAGGCAAAGATGTACAAGATCCAATCTTTATCCTCAAGCAAGTATCTGAAAAAGCCTTGATGGAAAATAAGGTAAAACCGGACAGACAGGAAAGTTGTATGGGGAGCTCTACGAAGGAAAGGTATAGAAGAGGGGATAATTCATGAAATTCAATGTCTATACAAGAGAACAAAAAACTACATCCGGACAAAAATTGAACAGTCCTCGGAATTTGAAACGAAAAAAGGGTTGCGACAAGGGTGTATCATAAGTCCATTTCTATTTACAATCGTGTTGAATAAAGCTATAAAAAAACATGAAAAAGAAGATAAAACAATACCGTTTTGGGCATTGGAACTTAAACCCGATAAACCTATCCGAGGTATTCTATGCTGATGACATGGCAATTATGGTAGAAAATTAAAAAAAGCTGTAAGAAAACTTGAACCTATTCAGTGAGAAACTTCAGAAGATAAACATGAAAATAAGTATAGAAAAAAACTAAAATCATGGTAGTCAGCAGATGAATATGGAAGCACATAATAGAACTAGGCGGAAGACTAATAGAACAAGTACAAACGTTTAAATATGTGCGATTAGTCTTGGCAGACAATGATAAAATAGCTACAGAAATAATAAAAATAATAGGAGCAGCTGGAAAACTTTTCAACAGTATAAAATCTGCATTCCTGGCAAAACCGCAAATCCAAACAGAAACCAAGGTATAAGTTTTCAAAAAGATATAATCCAAAGATAACAAGAAGAGGGGATAAATGGAAGGAAACAAGGACTATGACACAAGATAGTAAGAAATGGCAAGATATGGGGAGAAGGACACCGCACGAATAATTGAGTATAACGCCCACGGCAAGTTTTGCCACAGTTTTGTTAAAACATTTTGACGTGAATACGAATAAATCAAACCTCTAGGTGGCCAGTACGGAAACTTGAGCTATACGAAAATATGGAAATGGAGTTGGGTGTAGTAATTTCTATATTATCATCACGAACCAAACCAACCTAGTGTCATTCGATAGCTGAGGGAAGAAGAACTTGTTAGTGACTTTGAGTTTGCGCACAACAATAAACAGGTGGGAAAGTCGGCGTTTTGAGAACTTTCCGCTGGGCCAGGCAAACTTAAAATCTATATAACGCAAGTCTGCGGAGCGCTACAATATCAAACAAACAATATCAAACATCGAAATTTGTTGATTTGAGACATTAGAAGTGAAATATATTACAGTGCTGGTTGTAAACCTTTGGATCACAGTTGAAATTTTTCAGAATGACTGCATATACTCGTCGTAAAGCCAAGCAAACATCCGTCCGACGATCAAAATCAAATAGATGGGATTCTCAGCAATCCATAAATGTGTCACACGCCAGTGCAACAATGTGCAGGGCTTACAGAAAATGCATAACAGCTGACGTCGCAAAGCGGAAAATGGAGTGCAGTACAGTACAGCATGAGAACCACGCGGTCGTATTCACGTAAACCCTAGCAATTGTGTCTCCGAACATAACCTACACCGATTTTTTACCAGTTTCGTCAATCACGAAAACGTCCCAGCTGATACTTCCCTTATAATTTGTCATTTTTAGGTGAAGAACATAATCAGTCTCGTTCAGCGCAGGCGTTACGCAACGGCGAAGCAGGCGCTCGCCTGTAGTGCAAAATTTGGAAAGGCGCCAAAATGTTGAATGCAAGTATAACAAATCAGTTGTTTAATTTTGTCACCAGGGTGGAAAACAATTTTGCCTGTGGCGGCCAAAAGTCTAGCGCCGACGCTGTTCTCATTCCACATCCACAGTACTCTCCTGACTTGACCCCAAGTGACCTTTTTGTTTTCCAAAACTGAAAAGATCGTTATATGGTTGATTGTTAAACGATTGAAGAGACAAAAAAATAAATAAAAAAAAAATGGAAAGTGATTTAAAAGCAATTTCAATAAGTATCTACAAACCGGGTTTCCGGAAGTGTAAAAGCTGTTGGCAGCATTGTGTTCCTGCAGCAGGTTAGTATTTCAAAGGTGATTTAAATGTAAAATGATGTTGGTTAATAAGACGCTAGTTAGCGAATTTCTTAATTAAACCTCTTACATTTAAAGATAAAAATCATCTACATTAATGTCTTAGTATTTTGGTGTAAGTGCCCCTGTGTGACGAACGTAAATGTATTTAACAGCAGCAGTGGCAGTGGGCAGGGAGTTAGAGCGGTGTCTCGGCGACCGTGGCAATGTTTGCACACGGCATTCCACCGGACCGGCACTCGTTCACCTGCTTAGGCTCAGCCATAGACTGCTAGCCAGCCACCAATACCACCAGCCACCATATCTCCAGAATTAGGAAATTTACGCTATTTCAAGTACATTTAAATATAATTGTTACCGGTTTTTATCATAGTGGCCCAACTAATTTTGCCAGCTTTACTTTCAAGTTTCGCACTGTATCTTATTTTGGAATATTATTTTACATGGTAATTATTTATTTACATTCCGGTGGTCTACAAACAGAGAACTCAACTTTTCTGCCCTTATGCGCCACCTAGGTGTTGGGAACCTATTACCATTATTAATAATTAAAAATACTTACTTACTCTCCATGGAGAGTAATATTAGAGAAGCACAAGCTTGGTTCTGTGTCAATAAATTAAGTCTGAATACAAACAAAACAATAAATTTACTCTTTTCATACAATCCAAGACTAAATCTAACAGATTATAGCACAGAAGCAAGATTTTTAGGCTTTCAACTGGATACCAAAATTAATTGGAAGCCTCATATTGATTCAGTGGCTGGTAAAATAAATAAATTCAATTTTTCTCTTTTAAAATTGAGCAAAATCACAAGCTACATGACATCTAAAATCATTTATTTTTCATACGTGCAGTCTACTTTAGCATACGGCATAATTCTGTGGGGGAACTCTGTAGATTCAATAAGACTGTTTCGCTTACAAAAACGATCTATTCGAATTCTTAGTAAAGTTAAGTGGAACACCCCTTGCAGGGAGCTTTTCATTCATGAGATATTTATTTATTTTTTTATTTTTGGACTTGGCGCTACTCTAGCCATTATCCAGATGCATTTTATTCATTGAAAAATTCCATGCCATAACCGGGATTCGAACCCGAGCCCTCATGGCCTAGAAGTCAGTGCACTAACCACTACGCCATGGTGACCGGCAACATGAGATATTAACACTCCCGTCGCTCTATCTCTTAAACATTTTGACACACATAGCAACAGTTTCCATACTTATAGTGACATCCATGGATACAACACTAGAAATAAACATAATATCAAAGTACCTTTTTATGTCTGGTAGGAAACTGCTAAATTTTATCCTTAAATTGTTTCTTTTGGTTATATCCAGCTTGTTTCTACTATTTCTTACCAAATTAATTATGCTGGTAAATCCAGCTTCAACAAAATATGGACCAGAGGTTCTTATGGCGCGTCTACATTGAGGCAACATGGTAGCATACGACAAGTCTGACGAGACCGTCAGACCATGTCGCATTGACAAGCTAGTGTTTACACCAACACTCGGAGCGTGCTACTGTTTATTGTTGCGATATCTGTTAGTTTACTGAATAAATATGGCGGTTCGCAAAAATATTATTACATGTTATAACTATAAATAATATCAAGCTTATACTATTTTATAACAAATTTTAATTCCATAACAAAAACATAACCTTACTTAATTATGTTTATCATTATTTCTCATACTCTATTTTATCAAAATTTATATTTACTCACTTATCTTAAATAAATTTAAGTTGCTAAATAATTTCTGTTGATACAGCAACGCTTACAACACTAGTTAATTTAAAAAACAAATACTTTTATAATAACAACTATTAAATATCAAAATGGCGAACATGTGGCTTTCAGAACTGGTAGCGTGTCGCACGAAAACTCTTTGATGTTTACCGCCAAGTAACGGGAATGAGCAACACGTCGCACGGCTCCCATCAGACCGCTGCACATTGGTAGCATGCGACATGTCGAACGATCGCATGCTACCATGTTGCCTCGATGTAGACGCGCCATTATTAACAACGTTTCCATAGTTGTTTTCAATGATATTTATTTCGTACTTCAGAATTGTCCTAAAATGCTGCATATCATTTAATGTTGAATATAGATTTGGTTATAAATAATATTAGAATCAGGGCCGACGCGAGGCATGTGCAGCATATGCAGCCGCACATGGCCCCGCGGTCCACAGCAGGCCCCGCGGCTCAACAACAGACATCGCGGTTCAACAATAGGCCCCGCGCATGGACATGAGGACCTTTTTTTGCTCCTCACTTGGATCTGAACAACAGGCCCCGCGGTTCAACAATAGGCCCCGCGCATGGAGATGAGGACCTTTTTTTTTTGCTCCTCTCTTGGATCTGAACAACAGGCCCCGCGCATGGAGATGAGGACCTTTTTTTTTGCTCTTCACTTGGATCTGAACAGCAGGCCCCGCGGTTCACAATAGGCCCCGCGGTTCAACAATAGGCCCCGCGCATGGAGATGAGGACCTTTTTTTTTCTTCTCACTTGGATCTGAACAGCAGGCTCCGCGGCTCTTCTCGCACATGGCCTCGCAAATCCTAGCGCCGGCCCTGATTTGAATATAAATAATTAATACTATTCTCTCCAGCTACTACTACTAGACTCCAACTTTAAGCTGAGTGACCCTATTGGGAACCCCTGATCTAAATGATTAACACATATTCTCTAAACTTGCTGAATTGTCAAAAACGACAGTAATAAACAGTTTTCGTTTTTTATCGATTATCTCTAATATGCCTTATTTTGATGTATTTCTCTTTTACGGTTTACTAGACATATATTTTTTTAATAACACGCTATATTAGTTTAAATTGGATTTAGTTTAATACGCTAAATATGTTGAACCTAACTGTATTTATTACTGTCTATTCTTTCGTTTCCCATATATGTCTTATTTTGGACCATTCTTCGAAAATGTCATTGTGACGTAATATTATCCGGGTAGTTTGATGTTATCAAGATATACAATATACAGGGAGGTCTTCATATATACATCAAGTCAGTGTACCCCACACACCGCTCAATCGTATTCAGTTACTATTCTAATTAATGTATTTAATTGAAGCAGCTAACACATACATTATAATGCCTCTTCTAGAGTTACGACTAACCCACATTCAAATGACTTTATTTATTCAACAAGAATATTATTATGAACTGAGAAAATAATTGAATCTCAAATTTCGAAGTCTCAAAATATTTGTATATATAGAAATATAAGTTTATTTAAAAAAATCAGCTGTGGCCACCACAGTACCGTCCGCCATCGTAAAGTACTTATATAAAATACATTCTAGCAGCAGAGTAGAAATAACTTGGTCTAATATTTTCCAACAGATATATTATTTATCATGACCATGGAAACGTTACATATAAGTATGAAAAATTTTACAGATATTATTCGAAATTTTTCGTTTTATCAAAAAACGTCTCAGATAAAAGTTATTAGTTATTGCTTTTATAACAACTTTTGTTGAATATTTTTTTTCGAAATATTTTTCTGTTGTGAAATATTCACAAAAATCTTAAAATCGATACGAGTAAACTCCCATTTTTAGTCAACCGATTTTTACGAAAAGTTGATGAACTTGTGCCATTGATGGCAGAAGCTTAAATATGAAGTTTCATAAAAATTCTTTTAGCCGAATTTGCTCTGCGCGTGTACACAGACAGACGGACAGACAGATAGACGGACAGACAGACAGACGGACAGGCAAACAGACGGACAGACAGACCGACAGACATCATGCTAAAAATAGTCAAAACGTTATGTTGGGACCTCAATTCGTGGAGATCCATGGAAATCTCGAAATGTCACAATCAGTATGATCACAATACCTCCCTTATATATGTTGACGGTCGGTAATTAAATAATGACACTGAAACTTTCATTCAAATAGGATATTTATATAAATACTGGATGTAAAATTTCGGTCTACAAGCAAGGTCCGATCCAGCTCTTCCGCCGCTCTGGGCAAAATGATTTTTGACATCGTATACGAGGGCTACCTTTCAAGTTTTTACAAAAACTAGCAAAGAAAATTTTTTTTGGGACTGAACTGTTTTATTGCTTTTCAAAATATTCGCCTTTAAGATTTATGCACTTTTGCATGCATTCAAACCAATTCTCCAAATATTTTTTCCAAAAGTCAACCTGACTGATAGTGCCCAAAGAAAAAGAAGAAGAAGAAGTGTCAACAATGTGGTACCCAAAACTCTAATCTCGTAACAGAAAAGGCTCACTTTTTTATGATATGGCAGTATTTGGTGAAGAACAAGTAATTTTCTTTCCATATTCACCATATTCACCAGACAGTTCCATGTAACTTTTTCTTGTTCCCAAACCCTACTCTCTCGTTTGTATTTTTGTTGGAAAATGTCATTTGCGAGTGAGCAATCAGACTTTTTATTTTTTTCCATTTTTGTCATCACCTTGACCTGTCTTCCTTTTTTTGTCATGACAATTTCATAGCAATAACTTACTTTCCTCAACTTTTCTAAAGAATACCTAATTTTTTTTTTTTTTTTTATTTAGAAGAAAATAAGGCACATCAACTGCTAAAGTCATTAGTGCCTAGGTACATTTGTTTACATTTTAACATCAATTTGGAAAAGAAAAACATGGTATAAATACATAAATAACAGTCTTAGGATGCACTATTTAACACTTATATTTCACTGAACAGTTTAGAATCTTTTAGAAATTCAATTAGATTTCTCAATTGTGCCATATTGTTTCCTAGGGCTACTTTTGGGTCGTCACTTATATTATGTTTCTGCCTGTGTTGGGAGAATTTCCGACATCGAAACAAGTGGTCGACGGTGACAGGGGTGTCACATATATCACATAGGGGTTGTTCTCGTCGCTCAAAAAGATGTTGGTGTGAAAAGTTTGTGTGACCGATTCGCAACCTTGTGATGGCCACTTGTTCGTTACGGTTGAAGGGGGTGGTCCATTGCTTGGTGTCGGGTTTAATTGTTCTCAACTTATTGTTGATGGTATTGTCCCATTCTAGATTCCAGTCCTTTTTTATAAATTTTTTGATATGAGATTTTATATCTTCTGGCGGTATTGGGAGAGTAATTGGTGGTTACCTAATTTTTGCTACTAAATAAAAAGTTCTTTTATAAATGTCGGAAAGAAAACCTTTATAAAATAACATCGCTAACCTCTAACGAGTAATATATGTATGCGTGCAGTCAAAGCAGTCATTTTCAAAAGAACTATAAACCTGCTGAACATTTGCAGCTATATCTTCTGAGCAGTTGCAGCTTGATCTGCTGAGCAGAAAAAATAAAAAAAAGTTTGTTTCAATTTGCGTTCGAATGAAAAAGGAATAAAAGGACGACTGTCTACGTAAATATACAATTTGGATGTATAATTAGGGATTTAAAAAAAAAAAAAAACGTAACCTACCCTTGTGGTTCGCCAGTTTTTGACGAAGAACAAAGTCACCTTATTTCCTAGTTAACATACTTACCTGATTTGGCCCCATATGAGGCCATTTTTGTTCTCAAAACTGAAAAGTTCCTTAAAAGGACACCATTTCTAAACAATTGAAGAAATAAAAAATGTATCATAAACTGATCTAAAAGCGATTCCAAAATGTTTTGGCTGAAGTGTACAAGACGTTGAAGAGTCATATTCCAAAGGTGTTAATTATAATATAAAATAATTTCTTCAATAAAACAAATTGCTTGCATACATTTTTTTGTTATTATGGGTGACAAAGAAATAACGTTGGTGATATTATTTTAAAATTTGTATCTAATTATGTCTAGCGGTTAAACAAATTACATTCAAAGTACACAAATACACCTATGCATGAGTAAATATATTATATAATAGAAATACATATTTGTCAAGAGTCTGTCTAAAGCTTAGTTATGGTCGTTCTTTGGACTTGAAGTTACGTCAGGTAATTAGGATGGCATTTATTAGTTTGACGAACAAATTCCACCAATGTTTCACTTCTAATTATATTACAGGTTCAAGGAGAACCAACCTATAAATCTGAAACACACTATTGCTCTACTTAAAACATTGTTATTACCTACTAATATTTATGCACAACCCTTTATGCAACCCTTTTATGCAAAATTTCGCTTTATTTTTATAACGTAAAAATTAAATACGGATTAAAGAAAAATATATGGCGGAAAAAAAGTGGACGGTATAGTGTACCGTAGAACAAACAGTGAACTGATGAACCTTTATGGTGAAATGAACATAGTTGGGGTAATTAAAGCACTGAGACTTAAGTGATTCGGTCATGTGTCGCGTCTTCCAGAAAACAGAGCGCCAAAGTATTAAAAAGAGGAATAGTAAGCAAAAAAAAGAAGAAATCGATAAAAAAGCAAGTTAGATGTAGTGTTTCTGATTTCTCGACATTAGACTTATTTTCTCGAGAATTCTCGAGATATCTCGAGAAAAATAATTATATAATTATTAGAATATACATCTTTTTTTAATGTTGAAAATATTGTAGAGGATAAAAACATGTTAAAATTATAATCACCTTTAAAGTAATAAAGTAAAGGCGTCGAACAAATTTTACATTTGTCGAGAAATGAAAAATGAGAATTAAAAAATGAGAAAGAGAAATTCTCGAGAATAATCACTAGTTAGATGCCGTTTACAAAGACCTGCAGACACTGACTGTAACAGAAAGGGAGGCAAAGCGAAAAAATTAGATCAATGGCAAAAAAGTGTCAAACAATGGGCCAGTTTGGCTTGCAATGTTGATCGTGATTTCTTTTTCGTGGAAAACAAACGTTGTAATTGCTAAACGTAAACGCATCTTCAAACAAACTAACGATTTTTAAATATCAGTTAGTGTTTGGAACACCTTATTTTTTAGGTTTTTCTTCGCCCACGGAAATGAAATCGAAAAAATATGAATTATTGCAAATGGAGATGCGCGTTTGCATAAAACTTATCCGCATTTAGTGTTTTTATGTTTGCTAAAACAATTACATTCCTCTCATTAATGTTGGGGACTTTTTTCTTTAGTTTTATTACAATTAAAATAACCTAAAAATATATTCAAATTTGATTTTAATATTTTTGGATCAAAATTACCGACTTCGAAGATAATATTTGCAATTATTGTGAGACACATCTTCACCAAGAACAAAGCTAGTTGATTCGAATGCTTTACGTAGATTTACGTAGCTTATCCTAGTCAATATTATATTGTAAGGTTATGTTTGTTATTATGAACCATCTAGCGAAGAATATTTTGGCCAACAGGCAATGTTGTATTTACGTATAGGCCGAATAGGCCACGATTTTGTGGTCCCGAAGAAGACTGGTTCTTCTTTTTTTTTTTCTTTCTCTCTCTTACTCATCAATTCGATTTAACATCCTTTTGGGGCTCCGACAAAGCCTGACTTTTTTTTGCTCATCACTTCGATTCAGGGGCCCTTCATACCATTCAGCCTAAGGCCCATTAAAAACCTAATCCCGCACTGCCAACAGAGTATTAAGAGTATAAAAATAAAAAATAAAAAAACTGCCAACTGATTTCCCGAAGAGTATAAAAATAAAATAAACTGTACTCAACTCTCGTTAAGTTTGTGCTGCCATACGGCTTTGAAAACTGATTGACAAAAACATCTGCTGTATCGACTTTGGGCTGTTTCGAAAAGATAGTACTGTATAAAATTTGAAAAAATGTACAGGAACAGGGTATGTGGCGCAGAGATTTTAATTTCGAACTGTGTAATCTGTATAATCAACCATTAGCAAGAAGCAGCGTCAAACTTAACTATCATGCATTGGCCATGTAGTCTATCAAATAAAAACCCAATAAAAACATACTAGTTTTTTTTTTAAGAGAAAGAAGCGGAGGAAATCCAAAGAAACGATTCATCGAAGATATTGAGAAAGGTCTGAGAAGGCTAGGAATACCGAATTGGCCAGAAGTTGCAAGGAATAGGGACACTTGGAAGGCGTTGTTGAAGCAAGCTAATACTCATCCTAGACTGATATGATATGATGATATCATTAAATAGATGATGTTTATCATTAAATGATGACATATAACGTTCCACAAATAAATCCCAGATAATGGACACATGTAAAGTGCATACCAATGACTAAAATCTTTTCTGACAGGTGAAAATGATTTCAAAGAAACGTCGAAATCTACATTATTCATAATCAAAAAATTCCTGACGATGCTAATTTTTTAGTAAGTAGCCACTTTGTCTGTGTGAATGTTTACTTTTCTAAATATTGACTAGATTGTCATACTTTCGTTGATTTTCATGAATTATTCAAATAATAATTGAGGAAAAGAATTTACTAATGATTTCAACAACCATTTTTAAACAGTTATTTCATTAATTTTCAGATAACTATAAAAGGAATCTTCAAGTGTTTTGTTATGAAAAATATACGTAATTTATAAAAATAATTATAGTTAAAAATAACAACAAGCATTATATTTAAATATGAGATGGTGAATTTGTAAGTAAGTAGGGATACGAACATAAGCTACAAAATATCTTAAAATTTTCATATTCATATCAATATCTGGGAACTATTATATCAGATTCAGACAGAGTGAGGCGTTCGCCTCATCTTTACTGGCAAAAAGAGGCATCAAAACTGAAAAAAGGTCGCCAAAACTAAAAAACGAAAACGTGTTCCTTTTTTTTGTTCATCATTACTTGAATTTTGAATGAAGATTTTTTTTTGTTTATCTCTTACCTACAATATTTTTAGAGGGGCGCCATTAGTATGGTCTGTCTCAGGTCCCAAAATTGTTCAGTTCAGCCCTGGATGTCGACCTGAATGATAAGATCGATAAGAGGAAAAAAATTGATGTGAATAGTGAATATTCACACATTTCAGGGTTTCGCAGGTATATAATAAGTGAAGGCGGTATGCTGAGTGTGTAGGACAAATTTTACTTTGTAGTAATCACGGCAAAATGAACGATATTTTTAAAATAATTTATCGTCTGTTAATCATATAATAAGACTGGTTATTAAATTTACGCTCATAAAAATTAAATACAACATTTGTCAAAATATAACTAGAATTTTAACAAAATAATTTCAACATAATAAAAATGCGAAAAAAAAAACAAAAAAAATAAAATTCTCTCCGTACTCGAACTCGAAACCCTTCGTTTTCCAGTCAGTTCAAGAGCGCTCTAACGCATGTAGCTATCGAACGCTATGCATGTGAGTGTCTTACATTGGTATAACTTTTGTACTTTGTGAACCAAAAACCACAAAAAATACGTTATTTTCCAAAAACACAATCTGATCAAAAATTCCTGTTGTACTATTTCGGTTCACACCAATATACATTACTTAGAATTTTTTTAGATTTTTAGTTTAAACCATCTGGGCTACAGGGTGTGGGACAAAAATTTTTTTGCACATTTTTGGCAAAAATCGCATCATAATAATTTATTTTGCAAAAATAAAAATTTGATCGTTAATCCACGTACTAAGGGCTTTCATTTGATACCCTACTCAGAATTTAAAAAAAATATTTTTGTTAGCGATGAGCACATATTTGTTTATATTTTTAGGGGGGTATGTTTTTTAGATGTTTTAGTATTTTTCCTATGTGCGGGTCAAAGAGTTGTATAAGCATGCCAAATTTCAACTCTCTAGGTTTAGCCGTTTGGCTACAATTTTTACCGAACAGACAGACAGACAGACAGACAGACAGACAGACGACAAAATGACGGTATAAGGGTTTTTTGGTCATACCTACAAAACCCTAAAAAGGCAACTGGAGCATTACTTGGAACCATATAGAATAAGAATATAAGAAAAGAAATAAAAAAGATATTTTTTCATTCTATTGTAGTAACATATAGAGAAACGTGGAGAAAACTGAGAAGCAGGATCGAGTTGGACTTCATGAGAAGTTTGCAACACACAAGAATAGATGGGATAAGAAGGGAGACTATAGAATGGAATGGAAGTTACCTCAACAATTACAAAACAGTTGGATAACAAGACTTTAAGATGGTACGGATAGGTTGAAAGGATGAAGGAAGAAAGGTGGCCACAGGAGATTCTCTAATTGTCTTCTAGAGGAAAGAGAAGAAGAGAAAGACCAACAATGAAATGGAATACTCACATCAACATTTAATGGGTGAAAAAGACCTCCATGAAGGAGACTAGAAAGATAGAAGTTTATGCCATCTGTGAATGGCAAACCTATAACGGGAAAACCCCAAGAAGAAGAAGAAGATGAAGAAAGAGAACAAGAATAATAAGAAGAAGAAGACTTCCCTTCTGTGAGGAGTTGTGGAACGATACCTGAAAAACTAGATATATATCTTATTATTTATGTTACACCAAAAAGAATATTGTCACGTGAATGGTTTGATGGAAAACCAACCCTAGTTTTAACAATAAAATTTGTTAAAAAATTTAAAATAACAACAATAGTATTTGATGGAATTTGCTCTGGGAACTAAGGGAAGACTCTCGTCCACCTTATGTTGGCCGGGATTGCTTTGAACGTGGTGGGAGTTGCCCATCAGGGAGTCTAGAAGACTTCTCTCGCTGACATGGAGACTGCTGCTTGGTTTACCCGGAAGTAGTTGTACATGAAGTCGGACTCGTGGTAGTCACCGTAGCTGAGTGGAATGTCATAGATGAGTTGGCTAGGTTCCTCTGACTGACTTCCTTACGACATCTATTACTTATACCACCGTTTAACCTAGATCCGCTATTCAATTGTGATAACAAATTTTACCAAATTATGAAAATGCAGCGTCTATATTACATAACTAAATTATGTCCGCTTAGACGCTGACAAGTAGCTTTTTAATCAAAAATCTGTATGTGACAATATTTATAAATTAACAATAACTTTTTTTAAATAACTAAGAATTACAACGCCAGTATTTGATGGAATTTGGCCTGGGAGCTAGGGGAAAATGAGGAAAGAGAAAATGAGTACTGGAGAACGGATGAACAAAGAATGTGTAGGATGTGTGGAGAGGAAAGAGAGACCTTGGAGCATATAATGAGGAATTGTGGAGAAATTAAATTTAAAGAAAGAACAAGAGAAGGTGTAGGGCGTCTTAGAGAGTAGAGAAGATTTGAGGCGAAAATTCAACAACAGTTAAGCCACATCCAGAGCTCTTTGAAATGAACACGTTGTGTTGTTATGGATTGTTTTAAAGAGGTCAATTGGTATGATCGGACATGCTCGTGCTTTGTCGTTGCCATACTACTGTTAAGCGATACAGTACGAGCTTGTCCGATCATACCAATTGCCCTCGTTAAAACAGTATATAGCAACACAACGTGTTAATTTCAAAGAGCTCTGAATGCGGCTTAGGAATACGTATTTGAAAATAAATTAAACTGTATGTAAATAATATGTATATTTTAACCGAAAGGTACAAATAAAATAACTATCTGTCTAATCTAACATTGATATTTGTACTGAAACAGTTATGAAAATTAGGGTTGCAGTGATATGTATTATACAGTATTATTAAAATCGTAGAAAGTGTCTCAGCTAATTGAAAAATAAAAAAAAATTACGAAAAATCAACTAATAGACACATCGAAAGACCTGACAATTAATAGATCAAGATGAATATACTTATTTTAGTGACGCAAAAAAACAAACAGGCTAACAGTGCCGAGAAAAAGAAGAAACTGAATTTATTTATCAACCAATATTCTATTTCAATTAAATCTCTGGTTGAAAATTTTCAGAGTTCATTGAACTTTTGCCAAATCTTAAAACAGAATAGAGTTATAACGAGTATTAGATGATTTCGGTCATGGTTCAAGTTCTAATTTGCGAAATCTTGTAACTTATAAGTCATTGTTTTGATGTATATATTTCATCCCACCTTTTTTTGTGATCAAATATTTGCACTAAGAACAATACAGTATTGTATTACAGTGATGTAAGCGATGTAAATATCATTACATGTCCATTATAAGAGGATTGAAGCTCGGCGGATTTGTAATCCACTTCAAGGGCTATTATTTTATCCATTACATCATTCAGAGAACTGATACAAATGTTTGCTAACCACTTGGGTTAGGGGATGAATATCTGTTTATATTAACGTTTAAATGATTTAAATCAACTGGTGCATTGAAAAGGAAATATTTTAAGTAAAACCAGAATGAAAACCAAAGTTTAAAACTACTACAAGAAAATACTACGAGAAGCGAATCACTTCTCGTGATCGCTGAAGACGGAAACAGATTGTTGAGCAGTTTCCGAAACGTCCGAATTTATTTTTATATTACTCTTGAAGTATTATATCTTTTTGATATTAATACTCATTATATTGTACTATTCTAGCCTAGTACTATCAGCAATGGCAAACGTCCAAAATAAAGGTGTCTGCATTAATATTGGACCATTGCAAAATAATTTCAAAGATATTAAGAAAATAAAATGTAAATAAAAGGTTAGTCTGCTAAAAGGTACCTAAATCAGATAGAGAAAGGTTTCCAATATTACACTGGTTCCTAAATTGCAACTTATTGCATATTTTCTTTCAAACTAATTAAAATTAGTTTAATTTTCAATATAACGTTCAATAAAATAGTAATCTTTAGGATGTCCTTTTTAGGGTTTTGTAGGTATTACCAAAAAACCATTATACCGTCACTAATATTATATATTTGTTGGTTCGTTGTAGAAATTGTAGCCAAACGGTTGAATATAGAAAGTTGAAATTTGGCATGCTTGTACAATTCCTTGACAAAAATATAGAAAAAATATTTTAAAAAAATTGAATAGGGTTTCAAATCAAACTTCTTATTACCTGGATAAACAAATTTAGATATATTTGAAAGGGATTTTCACCAAAAATTCCTTCCACCCTATTTCCCAGAGAGATCCATCTAAATATCTGAAAAAAATTGCAATAATCTACATTGATATTACCAGAGTAACATTGATGAGACCCGGAACATGTCTACAGGAATTAGGTCAGTTTTTCGAAAAATATCGCAGTTTTTGTGCCGTTGAAAAAGTAATTTTTTTAAAATTTATTCTGTGGTAAATGTAAGCTCTTAAAACGTAGATTACGGAATGGAAAGTAGTTTTTTAAAATATCTTTATTTTGTAAAAAAAATTGCTAAAAAATCCCTTGCCCCACACCTTTTTGAAAAGTTTTGAAAAGTATAGACAAATATATATTTAAGCAATATATATATATATATATATATATATATATATATATATATATATATATATATATATATATATATATATATACAGGGTGTTTGTTGAAACGAGGCACTCCGAAAATCTCCTTTATTTGTAAAGATACAAAAAATCTTCAGAACAAAAGTTAAACTAGACAAAAAGGCCCATCTAAAGGTTACTATAAGAATTCTGAGGCACTTCTGGTTTCACCGGAAATGATGTCAACTTTTGATCTAGCATAGGGAATCGATAATTTTATATTTTTTTCCTAAAAGTACATTAAATTAGCTTTAAAATGACACCAAAAAAATCATATTTTTATGTTAACCATTTCAAAATGGCGACCATTTATTTACAAAATAATAATCAACATAAGTTTTACAAAGTTGAACGTAGCAAGCTTTGAAAACAATAAAAAAATAAACAAAATATCTCTAAAATAAACTATTTGACTATTTAGAAAAAAAAAGCTATTACATTTTACAATTATTTTACAAAAAAAGAAGAAAAAATTACAATTAAGTTATTTCATGTTATTTCATATAATAACTAGTTATAACAGTTTATTTTAGAGAGCGACATTTGTAAAGAAAATATATAAAACGATATAAGATTTGGGTGTTGGAAGAAAAAAGACAAAATACCGTATAAAATGAGGGGTCACTGAGCGAAGCCATGTGAGCACGGCGCTGAAGAGAGGGCGTCAACATCAGAGTTGGCACTTTCGCCATGAAACCGTGGGTGCTTGTGTAAAAAAATAATAATTTATCGAAAAAATAAAATTCATTGCTAACTAATGTGTCATAACTACACACAAATGACACAGTCACAAAACCACACTGACATTTTCTACGTAGCGGATGTGTTCCCGACACTACCTTAACGATATTTTTAACGCGTTTAAACTGTAAAAAGATTTCATTTCAACAACCCAACCTTAACTCATTTCTGTATATCAAGGATTTTAAGTATATCTTTCTTTTATATTCGAGAAACCCTTTTGGTGTGTATAAGAAAATATTGCCACCGGTCGTAACTGTTTGTAGTCAGGTAAATATGAACTGTCGCTTCCTAAACCCAAGTTAAATATTACAGTAACCGCGGAAAGGTTCTTAAAGGGGAACATATATTACTTAAACCTCAAGAGATAGTACTCAAAGAACACATCTACGTACGAGATATTTTAATAGAATTTACAACAATTCTGTCAAAATATTTCTGAATTAAAAATTCTTTTTCAGTTCTTAATCCTTTATTCTTCAAGACCGTGTGACAATGTCTATTATTCAAGGTTTTGTACGTCGTGTCACTTCGTTCTTCGAAATATTGTTAATCTAATTCGCTACAGTACTATTGTATACTTTCAATACTACAATACAGTTCGGGATGAATGCAGTTTATGTCGTGTTAAAGAGCTTAGGCGTTTAAAAGCTGTTAAAAAGATATTTAATAATTTTATGTTACCGGCAAGATAAACATCACAGATTTAATGTTTCTCATACAAAACTAAGTAACAATCTATATAGGCTATCCAAACGTTTAGGCGGAACTATGGTCTATTTCAAATTAAAAAAAAGTAGGTAGCGCTGCGAACCGAGTACGATTTACACTGGACAAATACAGCATAGCGGGAAATTTAAAATAAGTTACAATTAGGGCATGGGTGTAGTAACTGGGCTAGCAAGTGATTTTTTTTAAATATAAAAAAGGTTTATAAAATATTGAAATAAACAAGGCAGATAGTACACTTACGTTATTTATACGACATAAATTCAATTTAATGAGAAATTTGAAAAATATAAATTTTTAAATATTGTATGCTATATATAAAAATAGAGATTTGGCTAAAAGGTTTTAAATAAAGCAATAAAACAAACAATATATCTTCAGAGTTAAAGTTTCTTATTTAAATATTTATTGTAAATAAAAATTAAAAATATATGTATATATGAAGGTCTAAAAATTATATCAATATAGTCTAGTGCCTACGCACCATATTTTACGTTGATACTGCACTTAAAGATAATGGAATGCCATTTGGCACACGTATTCCTTATAAAAATTAAATCATTTTGACCCGCAGCACCTATTTGTGAATCGAGGCAAATTCAAGATGGCGGCGAAACTAGCACGTCAATTACAATAACGATAACTAATTCTTATGATACAGCAAAATAGCTAAATACATATTTGTACAATGGACCTTTAGCTACAATTTGCCGCATCGTACGCGAATTTCCGTTACTTGGTTTACAAGATACCGTCCATAATTCATTTTCAGACGCAAAAAAGTGATTTCCGAAATGGCTAACGAATTTCGTATGATATGGTTCGTTTTCTATTAACTTAATGCCGTAGATGACGAATCTGTTATCAAAATGGCGAAAATTTAAAATTTTGATAGATTTTTTTCCCAAATTCGAGACATGTTGATATTCTCTATCACTGCAAATCTGCGTATATTAATATTTTGTTTCAATTCTTCCTAAATCTGTAGGGCATATCCTTGGCTACAAGAATATGTGTGGAATTTTTCTCTGCGGGGCGCAAAAATTAAGGTAGCGGCCGAAATGTGTAAAATCTCAACTTCGTATTATTTTGACACTCTTTATATCGTTTTCGATCAAATCGGACCTGTAAATTACAAAAATGAAATAAAAAATGGCATATGACTTGTTATTATTCGGATTTTGCCCGAAATGAAATAAAAAAATCACATATCCGGCCGGAACGGCTGTAAATTATGACATTTAAGTAAGATATTTCATGCATATACGGAATGCATCAATTTGCTTAGGTTTGTTTGCATCACCTGGTCTCAAATGAAGCCGCTTTCGAAATAACGCTCGAAAATCGAATTTTGCTATTTACATCAAATTTGTTGAGTTGTATATCAATTTCGGGTATATTGAAGTCGCAGATTTCGAAAATGAAGTTAATTTAAATATTTGCTACATAAGATTTTATTTTGCCCGAAAAAAATAATTACATGTATTCTTTACATATCAATGAGATTCATTACACGGCAGTGAAGTGTCTCTCCATCCAAAAGAGTAGTATATAGCAGTTCTGACAAAATAAATTTCCCATTTATTTTTTTTTTTTTTTTGTCTTTAAAATATATAAAAATACATAAATATTTCTAATAAATGTCATTCATTTCCAAGGTTTCACTGTTAGAATTTAAAATTTTCACACACTAACCTGAAAAATGAAATAACCCAAGCAAGGTCCCTTCTCGTGACAACCTTAAAGAACGAAATTCCCATTTAGTTCCACCTAAACGTTTGGAATAGCTTGTTTTCGCGAAGTATATAGGGTGTATCAAAAAAAGATAAACCCATTTTTTTCGTATTGAAATTTTCCAGAGCAAACCGGAAGTACAGAATATCAAGAATAACTTTGATTTTTTAAATGGCATCGTATGTTATGTTGGGTATCTTTGGATAGAGCTTTTTAAAGGAAATAACTTTTACTTAAACATTTTTTTAATATCTTTTATGCTTTACGCAAAATTGTCATCTCTATAACGACTTGAAAGTAAAGTATTTCTATTCACAAGTGTTCAAAGTACCTTACATTTTGATTTTAAAACTCCTTACTCTTAAGCTATCTGTAGCTCGGAGCATAATAATAATTAATATATTTTACTTTCAACAATTTTCAAGTTGTATTTAAAAGTTGGACGTTAGTTAACCATTAAGAATTTCTAATGCAAGTGCATTTTGAGTAAAAAAAAATGTGATCTGAAGGCGTTATACGAGCTACGTCCTGACATCAAGATGGCTGCAGTAATAGAATATCGCTGGCGTTTTGGATGCAGTTAAAAGTAGATTGATAATACTTTATTTATGTACCTTTCGGTTTAAATCTACATATTTGTATTATTAACTTTATATTTCATATAAAAAACTATAATTATTGCTAACTAGGGTATCTTCGCTTCAAATTCCTTCTTCTCTCCAAGACCTCTTCCATCCATGTCCATCCTTGGCCTGAATCACACAGCACATCATTTCTTGTCTCTTCTTTATATTTCATTTCTCCGCAATTCTTCAGTATGTGCTCTATGGTTTCTCTTTCCTCTCCACACATCCTGCACATTCTTTGTTCATCCTTTCTCCAGTATTCGTTTTCCCTTTCCTCATTTCCGCACCTAAATCTCGCTATTATTTTCTTCTTATCTCCGTTCATTTTTGTTTTTAGGTACTCTGGTATCTGTGTCGTCCAAGTCTTTACATATTTGCCGTTATATCTGAATTTGTAAGGCTCTCGCTTCTTTCTTGCCCTTGGATATCCCTCATTCTATCTCTTATTTCCAGTGTCACATCTTGTCCTCCCAATCTTTTTATAGATATCTTGTTGAGTAGCCGTTATATTCAAGTCTTTTTCTTCTTTTTACTTCCCATTTGGATTCAATCTTTCTGTGCTCCAATTTTCTTTCTATTTCTGCCCAGCATTGGTTTAGCAATTTTTTTTCTGGATGTCTTATTATCGAGTTAAGTACTATTAATTATGCTATGAAGCGTCATTAGTGAACTTGTCCCTACACAAAGAAACCTGGCTCAAGTAATTCACGGGTCAGAAACGCTCGAGACGACCGATTTCTTACCCAAAACTATTCTCGCTTGTTGTCTCGTAGAAGATCCAAACTGTCCAAAGAAGGTTGACCTAACAAAGACTAACAAGGGCTTGTATCAAGAAGAACTGTAACTTGCCGGGCTTTGCATCCATATCATCGAATTGAACTATTCACAAGTTTTTGGACTGACTGAATGTAGATTAGAGCACCATATTGTGCACAAATGAGTACAAATGAGTTGAAGTTAAAATTTCCAGATGGGCCAGAAAGTGTGTTCTGAAGGCATGTGAAAAAGATGATGACAGCGATACCTATCCTCAGACGGACAGAATTTTGAAGGTGATGATTTAATTGACTGCAGGTAACACAGCGCACCGAGGAGTGGAAATGCAAAGAGGCCTATGTTCAGCAGTGGACGTCAACGCCTGATAAATGATCATGATGATGATTTAAATGTAAAATTATTTCTTATTAACAAAGTTATATGATACTAGTCGGCATATGTTTATCAGACCGTGCACATATGCATATACAATCGATTCCGCTTAATCGGGACACATCGGGACTAGTACATTTTGTCCCGATTAAGCGGCTGGTCCAATTATCCGAAGTTTCACAAAAATTAAAGGATTAGTGTTTTTTTTTATTAGTATTTTATTTGATAAATTGCAGAAAAATAAAACAAGTCACAAAACTATACGTAGGTATACATATATATTAAAAAAATTATATACGTACTAAATCCAATGCTTTCAAATGTGTCAAATCCTTTCTAATACCCTTTTCACACTAGAACTTTAAGACGAGTGAACTTTAAGTTCACCGATGTTTAAGATCGGTATGCTTTCACACTTGATGTTTAAATCTCTGGTGCTGTCATCAGCTACAGTAATTTTGTCCTTAAGTTACCGTCATGAAATTACCAGTTTTGAACTGTCTGCGCAGACGCACATTTTGAATTATTATAAACAAATAAGGATATTTCATTTCATTCTACAATAAAGACACTACAATAAAGAATATATTACACCTGTATTAACATGTAAGTCGATACATTTTATCTCAATTATTGTAGCTCTGTATTTTATTAAACACATTATTAATATAAATAATTTTATTATAACAATAAGTATAAACTTCTTATAACGTCGATATAATACAGTATTCTTGTTTATGATAATATAAAATGTTGACAGCACAAATTCAAGGAGTATTTTTTTATAATAGAAATTAAGTTGGCAATGCGGACGAAGTTTAAGACGCAGATCTCTGTCTTAAACATCGCTTGTATTTAGACGAGGCCATATGGTTTCACATTAGGGTTTAAAGATACATTCACTTTAACATCCGATTTTAAAGATCTAGTGTGAAAAGGGTATTAGCGGTAAGAGTTATGTCAGTGAGTCACTACACTAAATTTACCTTAACTCGACCACAACAACCACGCTTATACATAATTATGTCAAAGTGAATCCCCACTCCAACATGAATTCTCGGCGCCACGGGAATTCACACGATTACTGTCCCAATTAAACGGAATATTGTCCCGAAAAAGTGAAGTAAATTTACGATATTTCCTCGGTTTTGCTTCCGTTCTTTAGGATTTGTACCTAGTAAGCGGCTGTCCCGATTAACCGGTGTCCTGATTAAGCGGAATCGACTGTATATTGTACTATTTTCTTTTATTTATCTAATTTGTGCACCCAGTTTCTGTAATTTAATTTATTTGAATGAAGCGCCACTTTTCCCTACTGTCTGTAATGTTGGACGGTGAAGCTATCTTAAGAACCTACCGCTTGTTTACCTCCAGTGTTTAAATCAAACAAAACCTGTGTTTCTAGGAACATGTGTCTGGCCTGTCTCCAACTAGCGAGACACAATGTACGACACTCAAAATATTTTGAATGAAAATAAATTCATTCATAAGGCAAAAATGATTTAATATACAGGTTTGCGATGTTTGTTTTAAGAAGTCATAATAAGAAATATTGCTTGCGTAATGACTGTTGATGCTATTTTATTTTTTATATTAATATGTTTCTTAAATATAAGATGTTCATCTACTTGTTGTTTGTGAGGTTATATACATACGAGGATATATGAAGAAAAAAAAAAAAAGAATAATAATTATAATAATACTAGTGGACCCATTGCCAACTGTGTTGGCAAATAAATCATTACCTTAATGTGGAACTTGTTCGACACCTCAGACTTCTTTCTCTATCCATACTATCTCATCCAATTCAAATTGAATCAACTCTTCGCCTATTATTAAAAACTGGACAAATAATGAGTACTATTCCGAATTATTTATTCATTAACTTTTTAAGATGGGAAAATGATTCAATTTCACTCAGTGCATTATATTTATAATGTTAAAACTAAAAATGATTTGAGACTAAATTTCACTTACTAAATACCTGCAAAACCCTGAAATGTGTGAAAATTCACACTTCACATCAATTTTTTAATAAGAGGATGAATTTAAGAATTTAGTTTTATTATTAAGAACTTATTTTATTAAATTTGCTGATCTTATAGTACTTTCCTTGTTATTTATTGGTCAGAAATGTAATAAATGAATCTATTTAATTATTCATCGATATCGCTGCGATAAAACAATAATAAGATATCTTAAAAAACTAGGTTTCTGAGATATTGCTGTTTTAAGTTTTACATTTTATATAAACTTGGTTTAACAGTCAAATAATTGTAATTTCCATCTTTATTTTTAGGGTTTTGTAGGTATGACCAAAAAACCCTTATACCGTCATTTTGTCGTCTGTCTGTCTGTCTGTCTGTCTGTCTGTCTGTCTGTTCGGTAAAAATTGTAGCCAAACGGCTAAACCTAGAGAGTTGAAATTTGGCATGCTTATACAACTCTTTGACCCGCACATAGGAAAAATACTAAAACATCTAAAAAACATACCCCCCTAAAAATATAAACAAAAATGTGCTCATCGAAAACAAAAGTATTTTTTTTAAATTTTGAGTAGGGTATCAAATGAAAGCCCTTAGTACGTGGATTAACGATCAAATTTTTATTTTTGCAAAATAAATTATTTTTATGCGATTTTTGCCAAAATTGTGCAAAAAAAATTTTGTCCCACACCCTGCAGCCCAGATGGTTTAAACTAAAATTCTAAAAAAATTCTAAGTAATGTATATTGGTGTGAACCGAAATAGTACAACAGGAATTTTTGATCAGATTATGTTTTCGGAAAATAACGCATTTTTTGTGGTTTTTGGTTCACAAAGTACAAAAGTTATACCAATGTAAGACACTCACACGCAAGGCATACGATAGCGCAATGGGTTAGAGCACTGGTGTCGTAAGCTAAAATACCAAGGGTTTTGAGTTCGAGTATGGAGTGAATTTTATTTTTTCTGTTTTTTTTTTTGCTTTTTTATTATGTTGAAATTATTTTGTCAAAATTCTAGTTATATTTTGACAAATATTGTATTTAATTTTTAAGAGCGTAAATTTAATAACCAGTCTATTATATGATTAACAGACGATATATTATTTTAAAAATATCGTTCATTTTGCCGTGATTACTACAAAGTAAAATTTGTCCTACACACTCAGCATACCGCCTTCACTTATTATATACCTGCGAAACCCTGAAATGTGTGAATATTCACACTTCACATCAATTTTTTAATCTATATAATCTCAGTACGACGTTAAATAGAAAACATATTTCTGGACTAAGTAATATTAATGTGAAATTAGTAGTGTTTTAAAACAGCAATATGCCAAATAAGGCGAAACATGTTAGATATTTCCAAACAGATAGCAAATCCTGTGCGGATTTTGCGGATGCGATTCGGATGCGGATTTTATATTTACAAAGGCTGTGGATACGGATCGAATGCGGATACAGAAAAACGTATCCGCGAAGGGCTCTTATTATAGATACGTGTAGCTGAAGAAGAGTAGTATTTTGAAGGTGATAAATAATTTAAATGTAAAATAATTTTTTATTAACTTTTATGACACTAGTCCACAGTTTTCGATCGAACGTGGTATTACCGAGTAGTGGGTGTAGTATTCAAAAACCGTATTTTGTACTTTTCCCAAATTGATGATTAATATATTTTGACGTTCTATATATATAATTCAATTCCACATTTGACGCAGAACATTATCAATGGTACTTCAATTTGGTGAATTAGCGAGTCAGCAATTATCCTACAGCAGAATCAGCAATCAGGACTATTATAAATTCTAAATTGCATCATGCTATAATTTTGATTAATACAGTAATGACAGGCGCCACCTATTATCATCATTTTATCTTGTACCTAAAATATCTACTAATACGGAGAATTTGACGGTAAAAAATTAGTATTTTTGATGTTGTTCTCAACATCTACTCTAAAATTATTCATTTAATATTGTAAATAAGTATGGTGCAATTTATTTGTATGATATCATATTGAGGCCATATTTATTGTCATATGACTACGTCATAAGTTGCATTACTGTGTAATTTAATTGCCTTTTTATGACAGTGACGTTTTGCAGGAATGCGGCAAGTGTTTGCTGTACAGATCAATTTTTATAGACACCTGTTTTAGTCATAAATATACATGATATTTATGAAGAAAAAATATTTTTACGAAACGTCATAATATTATTTTTGAACCAAGTGTAAATTTCCAGGAAACTATCAGTCATTATTTATGAGATACCAAAAACATTTTTCTAGGGTACTGCTATATATAGCCTCCATCATTTTGATGGAGGCTTACTGCATTTCTCCCGTTTCAATTCAAAGCAACACCTATAGTACACGATGCGATTTTTCATTTTGAGACGCGTACAATTTATCGTACAAGAATTATTGTATCGTGTACTACAGGATTTCCGTACGAAACCTTGTACGATACTGAAAACCAGCCAATTTTTACTGTCCCTACCTAAAATATTGTACAGAATGAACCAATAACGGCGCAGTACTATGCGCATATTCATATGACCGTAGCGAACAATTGTTGATCTGTCAAAAATATTTTTGAGGTTATTTACTGTCAACTTTAGCTATATTTTTTCTTATTTTGTTTAAAATAAATTGGATTTAGCTGTTCAAATTCTTAGGACATTTATATACGTTTGGATTTATTTAACATCTTATTTTCCAACATACTAATATTAGGTGGCTATAAAACAGTCTAGCCCGGGATAAGCAGACTGGGAGTATTTTTTAAACTTTTTTGAATAAAATTATTCTTGATTACAATTTCTATACTTCTCATTTATTTATTCAAGTCGGGTGTTTTTTTTATATATATATGAGGTGCGTAAATAAAGTAACCGGACTGGCAACATAGCGTTTGATCTGGCAACATTTGGGACGCGGAACTAGGAGGGGCGGAAGGTGAACATTTGATATGCCTTCAGTACGAGTTTGAACTCGCTAGAATAATTTTGTTGTCCGTAGCGATTTTTTTCGTGAAACAATTTTTTCTAGTGCGTTATAAAAATGAGTGACTTTCATTTCGAGCAACGGTGTGCTATCAGGTTTTGCTTCAGACTTGGGCACAGTGCAACGGAAACATTTGCAAAACTTCAGCAGGCCTACGGAGACAGTGTTTTGTCAAGGACCTAGGTTTATTGGTGATTTAAGGCATTTTCAGAAGGAAGACAGTTGATTGAAGATGAATCACGCAGCGGAAGGCCTTCATTTTCAAGAACCGATGAAAATGCCGACAGAATCCGGGATCTTGTGCATTCAGAGCGTCGGTTGATAGTCAGAATAATCGGGGAAGAGTTGAATTTGACTCACACTACCGTTTATCACATTTTAACCAATGAATTGGAGATGAGAAAAATGGTTACACAGCAATTTCAATAAACGAGTTTTTCGCGAGTTAAAACATTCCTGTGACTTGAGTCCTTGCGAGTTTTTCCTTATCCCAAGAATGAAAAATCACCTTAAGGGACGTTATTTTGGGACACTCGCAAATATTCAAACGGACGTTTGAATATTTAATATTGCAAGTTATTGTTGCAAAATAACTTGCTGTCAAAATAGTTTATCGTTACTAGGGAAACCATGCATTATAATAATTTCAATGTTGCACGATAAAAGAAATTCACCGTATTATTATATGTATGCGTACTATTTACACTTAAAAATAAAATGTAATACTTATAAGCACTTAAGTATTTTATTATTACCTGTTTCATAATTTCTAATGAAAATATATTATGTCAATACAGGGCCGCGCCAAGCGGGGGTGTTAGGGGTACACAGAACCCCGGTGGCAGGCCTTAGGAGAGGAAAATATTGGCAAATAGGGGCGGGAGAACAAACAAAATTCTGGTTGACTTTCTTAAAAGATATTAAAAAAATTAAAATTAAACCATTTAAAAAAAAAAACTTTTGGTCGACTTCTTTTTTTGTATAGAACAAACAAATTTATGGTCAACTTTTTTTTTAAGGGCGCCGAATCAATTTTTGCATCGCGGCGCCATAACCCCTAGAGCCGGCACTGAGTGTATTGGAAAAAGTATGGTAAGTTAAATTTTATATCAATAATTTAGTACGCTACTGGTTAATCATTTAAATAGAATTATCTCCTAAGCATGTCCAGGCCCTATTAATGACAAAAATATTCAATGAATTTCATTTTCTGTAATACATCCTAATGAACTCCTGAACTAAAATGAGTTTTATAATATTGTTCGTAAGGTTTGAGCTGATGTATTACTTTTTAAATGGTGAATTTTAATTTTGCCAATGTAAACAGTTTTAACCTTCTACATTTTGACAGCTAGTTATTTATGTTTCCAAAATGAAAAGAGAAAAAATTCCCCGAAAGTTCACATAAGTTAGACAACGGACTAAAATTTAATTATGAGTTTTTTTATTTTGTAAAAACACTGAACGTAGAATAAGGGTTTAGTAGAAGGAATCATCATTTTCAATATTTCAGGAAATAATTTTTATTTAGCTTATATACGAAATTGCAATTTATATACGTACATTTTAGCAGTTAATACAGTATGTGATATTTTACAATTAAAAACATAAAAAATCTTGCTACACTTCATTTCTTTTGTAACAAATAATTTGATACAAATTCGTTAATCGTTATTTTCCGACATTAAAAATCGCCAACACAGAAATATGTGTCTTACTTTATTGACTGCTAAATGTCAACTAAAAATCCAACATGACCCTACTTTATGCTATTGTCAAGGCAAGCCATATAATATAATATACAAGGTGTATTAAGATAGAAGGAACACGATTTTTCTCGAAAAGGCAAATGAGTGAGAAAGTTGGGGAAAAAAATTGATGACCAAAGTTTACTCAAAGAATCGAATGGTAGAATTGAAATTATCCGGAACAAACCGGAAATATAGGATAACAAGGACAACTTTGATTTTTTAAATCAGAATGTAGTGTAAAGGTGGGATAGATGCCCCATTTATAGAAAAACAATCGTGTTGCATTAATCTTAATTATTAAACTTTATCTGTTACTTTGCTATAATTCTTAGATAATCTTACTACACAATAACATAAGTTAAAACACTTATAATTATTCTAAATATATAAAATTAATGATTTAAAATAGTACTGTAATTGGCCATATATCCCATATCGATGGGATTTTTGCCCCATATAGTGGTATTTATGCCTCACTAAAATAATACATTTGATTTTGATCAACAATTTTAATATTTTTTTAAAATAACAATTAAAAATTACAATTTAATCAAAATTACAATTTATTATTATTTTTTTTACCGACTGCCAACATATATACGGAGTGGTGATACCGATTTTGACTATTTTTAGCATGATGTCTGTTGGTGTGTGTGTCTGTCGGTCCATGGAGATGTGTAGAGCAATTTTGGCCAAACGGATTTTTATGAAACTTCATATTTAAGTTTTTGACATCAATGGCACCAGTTGTTCAACTTTTGGTACAAATCGGTCAACTATAAATGTAAGTTTTCTCGTGTCGGTTTTAAGATTTTTGCGAATATTTCACAACAGAGAAAATTTTCTAAAACATCTATTCTACAAAAATTACTATACAAGTAATAATTAACAACTTTTATTTGAAACATTTTTTGATAGGAATTAATAAATTTTTAAAACTTTTCATATTTTTGCGATATTTTTTCAAGTATCTATTTTGGCATATATGTTGTTGCGTGTCCTTGGGAAAATGTTAGTATTAGATTATATATATATTTATATATATTTTATTATAAGATTATATATACAATCCCCGAGCCATATATCCCACATTTATTGCGGCCTTATATCCTTTTTCTATGGGATAGATGCCGCATCTGTTTATTTCGAATGTATACAATATTGAGCATTATTTTCCACTCTATAATGTGAGATTAAGTGTCTTCTGATACCTAGTAATGAAACCAATTTTGTTAAAGTTATAGTTACGTCATAAAACCTTAAGACAAAATGTCGTAATTATTGAAATACAACCACTCATATGAGCACCTACCTTTACAATTTAATTTTTCATAAACTATTAACATTGATGATAATTTAACACATTTATTTCAGAAAACTGTGTTTCTCGTACAAACTGTCAGTACTGAAACGATACAAACACACACCGTTATGGATATATGCGAAGTGGGGCGTTTATCCCACTGGGACATCTATACCAACTTTACTATTTATCGTGTTGGGCATCTTTGGATAGAGCTTTGAAAAGAAACAACTGTTAATTAAACATTTTTTAAATATCTCTTACGGTTTATGAAAAATTGTATTATTTAATTTAATTTAATTTAATTTGTTTATTTATATCCAAGGTACAATAAAATAATTAGATTTTTTACAAATAATAGACATAATAACGGTTTGTACATTGGATAAAGGCCCATGATCAGTCATTGTAAGAATACAAAGACTGTTCTTCCTCATGAGCCCTTAAAAGGTATAAAAAATATAAATATAGCACATTAACATAAATAACCAGGGTTCTTTGCTATTGACAATACCACAGTTGTTATAACCAACGTTTAAGCATGTAAATATGTAACATTCCCTAACTTGGGCAGAATTAAGGCTGAAAAGAACATTGAAAAAGACATGAAATTAAAAGGGCAAGATGAACCTATTAGAAGATATGATTTAAGACTTTTTTAAACTTTAATAAATTATTCTAATTTTTTATAAACATTTATAGACTTTTATAAACTTTTATCCCAGATGAGCTTCTTTATTTGTGTTTTAAAAGATATTAAGCTAAAAGATTTAAGGTCTTCGGGAGTAATATTGTATTTAGCGCAAATGTCAAAAGAGAAGCTATGTTTAAATGTTGCAGTTTTGTAAGAAGTTGGAGAAAGAGTACCCTTAAATCTTATATTAACATTATGCACGTCAGATCTGAAGGTGTTTTTGTTGTACAAATACGGGGGAGTTTTGAGAATCAACACTTTATGATAAAATACAAGAGATTGCGAAAGTCTTCTTTGTTTCATGTTAAGCCATGTAGACAAGTGAAGGTAAGAGGAGATATGCGAGCGCCTTGGTACACCATAGATAAGACGCAAACATGAATTTTGGACCTTCTGAATTTTTTTTATATCAGCTGCAAGCAGACAGTGTCCGTAAAGTACACTACCATAAATAAACAGACTCAATCTAAGGGAGTCGCATTTGGAACGATTTGAAAGTATTTTCATTAATAAGTGTTCGAAGTGCCTTCTATTTTGATTGAAACACTTTCGCATCCTTACTCTTGAGTGATCTGTAGCTCCTGGGGACTTTCTTAGTCTTGTTTCCACTTTTTCTAATGTATATTAGCAAAAAAACAAAAAAATATGCAATGGGACATACATCATATGTATATCGCAAAATATCGCTAAATATCAATTCATTTAAATCAAACTTAATAGCCATTACCGAACTAAATTGACTTACAGTTCGGTGGTCTTAGGCTAGGGTTACACTGTATCCGTGTGTGCGGTAACGAACGTTTACCCTGAACATTCTTTTCCTGATCTGGGGATGGATGGTTTCAGTACATATATACGTGCAACTTGCGTGCAGTTACATTCAAATTAAACTATTTTATTTTAAATATCTGTTACTGAACAGCAAGAACATATAAAACAACATTATTTATAATAATAAAACAAATTATTTTTGTTATATGCATTTTTAGATGAATATTTGGGGAGTTACGGAGTTATCTTGAAACAACTCCATTATTGTTAATAGCAAAAACGTGTATATCACAAATTGCTTAGAATAAAAAAAAGTACTTTTTCATCTGGATGAATAATAATTTTTACGTGAATCTCCCAAAAAACAGACAGGCAGAAACAAACCTATTTGTTTCTGTAGAACTTCAAAGAAAAAACAAAATAAATAAATAAATAGATAAATAACCAAATAAAAAATCCCCATTGTTATGCAGCAGCATATTAACAATTCTATACTTCTTCTAATTTTATAAAAAAAGTCTTTGGATCAAAACTCATATTTTTGGCCTGCTGGACGCATAAAAAAACAAACATATTAGTCCGTCGACGCAAGCTACCGCACGCAAGTATGCATACATTGTAACCATGCTCATTTAACACGTGTTTGTTTTGTTGTCAGTTCCTGTGCGTTCAAAAAATCGCACGTTTTCGCATCCAATGTAGCTGCACAATTAAACTGGTCGCTGAGAGACAGTACTACGCAGAGTAAAACCACGCGAGTCCTTGACGGGTACGCTTTGTATTCGGATCGGATAATCTGGTAAACAGATCAAAGTCCGAAAACACGAGATAGACGCCTACAGCAGGACACCTGAAGTTAGCAGGCCCTAGGGGGGTTTTTGGCGGAGGGGACTCGACAGACCTTGTGCTCAGTTGGGAACATACCGGAAGAAAAACACAGGAAGAACAGGAGGAAGTACAGGAAGACCCAAGAGAGAAGGCAAGAAGATCTAGCCAACCTGCCATGAAGAATAGTCAACTACGACAGTTCCGTGGCAGGGTTGAGGCAAGCAGGGTTTTTAGTCGGTATGCCACTTTGTGGAGAGTACTACGCAGAGTGCGACAGTATTATGGGTGAGTGAGACATAAATTGTGGCACCTGAGTACACTTGAAAAAAATCGCACGATTGTATTTTTAACGTACGAGCGCTTCCCAATTTGTTTTGAAAGTCCATTTTTTGAAAGGCAGTACCGCACGATTACTACATGAATACTAACGACGCCCCTTATATTTTTCTGCGGAATCGGTCAGCTTAAGATAGCCAGACAATAGTTAATTATCGAAATCGGCTTACTAAATTAAAACAATCTTAGCGCTCACAATCTGTTGCTCAGAACGCTGGAACAGAATTAGCGCAGATTCGCGCTCTGGGCCCTCAACGTGTTAAGTTAAATCACAATAGTGGACATTTTTCATTTTTTGCCTAATTAATTTGGAACGCTGGCTATCATCATGACAATACGTACGTTGCACGCCGCTATCCGAAATAGTTTTCTGGTTCTTCGAACTATTTCCTCATGTTAGTCCCAATTTGTCCCTAGGATGTAGTATTTTTTTGGACTGACCATCAACTTCAAACACCGTTGGATACCAAAGTAATTTGGAATGGTTTATGTACCGAGGCAAGAGTGAAGAAATACACTATAGTTTCTGATGTATCTGAAAAACTTTTCGGTTTCGATCTCCATAGTCATCTATGGAAACAACTCAATCGTATAAGAACTGGTCACGATAGAATTTCTATGTAAATGGAGTTTATCATCTTCCCCAAACTGTGATAGTGGAGCGCCTTCTTGTCTAGGATATTTCTAATTTTTACATCTTATATATATAAACAAGGACCTTTTTTTTATCAATATCAGAGACATATTTTTTTAGTATAGAAATATATGTGTATTTGTTAGTTACCCCGGTTGTTCCGGCTATGGAAAGCATCATTTATCTTGTGCCGGTGCCTTGCTGCCAAAAGCCGACAAGTTGAACATTTAGCAAAGGCGGCTCCACTGATGTTCGCACGAGAACACCCGGCAGGGACGGCTCCACTACATTTTAACCCCAACAATCTCTTACCTGCAACAAAATAAAGAAAAATATCACAAAATGGCAAACAAATCGACAAATTAGTAATAATTTAATTTCCGAATAACAGTCTGTTCCAAACAGTTAGGCGGAACTAAATGGGAATTTCGTTCTTTTAGGTTGTCACGAAAAGGGACCTTGCTTGGGTTATTTAATTGTTCACGTTGGAATGTCAAAACTTAAAATTGCAACAATGAAACCATGGAAACGAATGACATATGTCAAAATTAAATTATTTTTCTAACATATTTTAATGACAAAAAAATAAATAAATGGGAAATTTGTATTAAGAATGACAAAAACTCAAAATATAAAGAAAATGACGTTTTAAAAGGATATTAACCTTAACCAAAAAATGTTTATTGTAAGTATGATTTACAAAGCTTAAACAAAACGGCCGAAAAGCAAGATTTAAACGATGAAAGTAACTGGATTGCAAAATCTAGTTCCGCCTAACCATTTGGAACAGACTTTATATATGTTACGGCCAATGACCGAATGGCGGTCAGTGTTAACAACGACCGGCCAATGACAGGCATAAAAAATCAGCTGTGGCCACCACAGGACCGACCGCCATCGTAAAGTACTTATATAAAATACATTCTAGCAGCAGAGTAGAAATAACTTGGCCTAATATTTTCTAACAGAAATATTATTAATCATGACCATGGAAACGTTACATATAAGTACGAAAAAATTGAGACTTTACGAAAAAATTTTACAGAAATTATTCGAAATTTTTCGTTTTATCAAAAAACGTATCAAACAAAAGCTATTAGTTATTGCTTTTATAGCAACTTTTGTTGAATAATTTTTTTCTAAATATTTTTCTGTTATGAAATATTCGCAAAAATCTTAAACTCGACACGAGTAAACTCCCATTTTTAGTCAACCGATTTTTACCAAAAGTTGATCTACTCGTGCCATTGATGGCAGAAGCTTAAATATGAAGTTTCATAAAAATCCTTTCAGCCGAATTTGCTTTGCACGTGTACACAGACAGACGGACAGACGGACAGACGGACAGACGAACAGACGGACAGACAGGCGGACAGATGGACAGACGGACAGACGGACGGACAGACAGACCGACAGACATCATGCTAAAAATAGTCAAAACGTTATGTAGGGACCTTAATTCGTGCAGATCCATCGAAATCTCGAAATGTCAAAATCGGTATGATCACAATACCTCCCTTATATATGTTGACGGTCGGTAAAAAGGCACGTTTATTTTTACACTTAATTAAGCTTACTTCAAGCCTTTCGGCTTCTGCAGTCCTTAATTTCTGCTGTCCTCAATTTTTACGAACTAAACCTAACCTAATTACCTAGTTTTTAGGTACACAGTACTTTATTTATGACTGTTATTGGCCGGTCGTTGAGAACACTACATATTTATAACATTGTTAAAAATATAGTACGGAAAACGACGAAAAAAAAATCTTTTTCTTCTTGTGCTGCCAAACCGTTTCAGATTTTGGCTATTATAATCGCAATCTTCATATTGTTTATAGCAACTCCAAAGAGTTCTGTTATGGAGGGTGATCCAAAATGATTTACCGTGTCGCCTTGTTCTGATTTTTTATTTGCCGCATCGTTGTAATAGTGAACTGCGATTGACAGATCGCATTGGCGTACAGTAAATTTATGGAAGGTGATTTTGAATCAATTTATTTAAAAAATGAAAAACACTAAAGGTATTTTTTTTTTATTATAATGAATATATTCAGGACGTTTTTCAATCAGTTTATCAAAAATATGAAAAATTGAAAAACAATAAATGTATTTTATTTTATTATATTTTATGGACTGTGCAAGCTGTGTTCATAGGAAAATAATGCAAGAGGATATTGAATTCATTCACAATGTGACGAATTTGGACAACAACCAAGACGACTAAAATTCTTTTTTCCAACGTTGATTTTTCTAGAACGAATTTCAAAAGAGTTATTACGAATGTAAATCAATATTTATACATTGGGTTTCTGTTTAACTGAAAAAAGTATGTGCTACATAACATAGTTTTTTTCTGTGGATTTTCCAGTGCCAGTGCACCTCTTTCCATCCCTCCGAGCCAATGGATACCTGTTTTGTAATAGACCCATAAAGGGCAGAGAAGGTAAATTCTTCGTTTCTAGACCACCAGCCACAAATAAGAAATCCACATGTCACGTTTTGACCGGTCCTATTATCCCTGTATACTTGTTTTGTATCTGTAGTTATTATTAAAGAGCGGAATTTAGGCCAACTGGAATAAAGACAATAAAAATAACAAGTAATCAAACATAATCATTGGCTCGACAGCTCAAAATGAGCCTTGGCCTCCTGGTTCGAGGTTTTATGGCCATATTTTCAATCTATGTACATTCAGGAGTAATATGGTCAGTATTATATCAATTTTGTGCATCTATGTCCTTTTTGTATGTTCTAAATACAGAAAGGCACCAATAGTTTATAGCCAGTTGTGAACGGTTAAGCAGAACCTGTAATTTGAATTAATATTTTTTACATAATGTATTTCACACAGGCAAGAGTTGAACGCACGTCCATATACTTGCTTAGCAGACATACAGCAGGTACAAATGATTTATCGCTTGCAGCCATAGGCTTGCCTAAGAAATGAAACGTTTGCAGCAAATAATCAAACGTTTTTAATGCAGTTTCATTTCGCCTAACAATCTCCGCTCTCTAATCATTATACAGATGTCGCTAATTCATACTATAGTATAGATACGTAGGGCGCTAAGAAAGTTTTGAGATACGGGCTTACTTTTCAAACTTTTTCGAAGCACTTCCCTTCACGTGCAATACACTTCACCATACGTATAATCCACGTGTTAAAAATGTCTTTCCACTTTTCATTTGGTACTTCCGCACAGGTTTGGTCCCAGGCTGCTGGAAGCTCATTATCGCTCTTAAAATGGCGGCCTTTAAGCTTATCCTTGATGAAAGGGAAGAGTCCAAAATCACAAGGAGCAAGATCTGGACTATACGGAGGATGTTCTATCACTTGTAGTCCAGAATTATTCAAAAATTCTTTAGTTCGTTGAGCTCCATGCGCGGGTGCATTATCTTCATGCAAGCGCTAAGTCTGAATGTGGCAGTAAGTTTTGAAGAGACTGAATCAACTGAGGCAAACAAAACTCAACGTACCACTTGACCGTAACTGTTTTTTGCTCTTCTAGAACAATTCTCGTAATAAACCCTCGTTTACAGAAGACTACAACAATCATTTTCTTGATTGTTTTACCGCGGTTAGAGTTTCCTCGTTTTCAAAGAGCCATATCTTGTTTCTTGACTTTCATGGCATATCATAAAAATAAAGCTTTGTTTCGTCTCCTGTCACAATAGAGTTCACGTATTTCGAGTGTCCTATTTCAAATTTTTTAACATTTTTCGTCACCAATCTACTCTATTTGAATGGCCTATTAAATTATGCATAAACATAAGCTATGCAGAATAGTATTTTTTTCCCTCAGTTTTACTTCTTTGTGTGCTTTCGGCATAAGCTAATAATTTACACATTCTGCATAATTTACACAAGAAACGTTCGGCATAAAATTTCTGTGTACTCTGTGCTGCACGAAGATCGTTCGGCAAATATCGTGCAGTAAAGTTTGTGTTGCACAGTCATCACAAGTTCAGTTCGTGCTGCAATCTGTGCAATATTGTTTTTCGCGATAAAAATACAAGTTATTATTTCTACAAAAAAATATGAGTGAAAACAATCAAGATATCATTGTTTATGCCTGCAGCTTTTGCAAACTAAATAGTAAAGACATAAACCTCATGATGGAACATGTAAATACACTCAAAAATACTCAAAATTTTCTGGATACAAGCGGATAAAATTTCTTTTATATTACTTAAAAGCATCCCAAAACCTTCATGCGTCATTTTATATATTATCGTACAAAACAAGTAGTAGGAGACAGAGTTCATGTAATCAAACACACATAATTTATTTGTTTACAAAAAAGGTTAGAATAACAAGAATAACTGCACAATCTGAATAAAGCGTTCGTCTTTGACTTTCTTGCATAGTGTGCACAGTAGTCACGTGACAAAAAACTTGCACTACACAAAGTTAACACTGCACAGTTATGCCGAATGCACCTTTTATAATTTTAAAATGTTTATTTCATAAAATTCAATCTTAAAATCGAAATTTCTTAAAGTTACTCTCTCTTATGTAGTTCAACACCAAAATTCATAAGCTATGATTGCAGTTTAAATTAAAATACCTGTTCAACGTGTGATCAAACAGACCGTCTATCCGTGGGTGTCTCGGTATCTCGTTCCGGGAATGGTTGCTCCGTGCCCGGCCTGACGTCTCGTTAAAACGCGGTGCGATCACAACTAGCGCGGCATTACACCAACAGAACTGACGTCTTGTTAGCAGCAACGTGCGAATATCAACACGAAACTTTGAATCCCGCTGCTTAAGAGGTTAAGGGTCGAACAGCAAGAGAAGCGACCCCAAAAAAATTAAAAATATTAAGTTATCCGCAAGGTTTGTACAGTACTGGAAAGGAAAAGAAATTGAGAATCTAATCATATTTAGCGTATGAATGGAATAGTTATTTAAATTTTATGGAATTGTCTATTTTATCAGTAACAGAAAACATTCATCCTAGGTAGATATTAAAGGGATACCTAGACAAGTGCTTCTCAACTGAAACCTTACCCCGGATCAGTTCAATATCCAATTATTATACGCGGACAGTTGAAAGCAGAGCCCTCGCGTTCTTTGTGCAATGTGTGCAAAACACGCAGGCGGCCGAATCAAGGAGAGGCCAAATACGAGTATATGTTGTTTATCAATGATTAAAAATAATAATAATAATAATAATAAGAAGAAGAAAACAGCTGGACAGCTGCCATTAGTGCAGATACAGCATATCCTAAATGTAGAGTGTGTGTGAAAAGTATTAAAAGCAGGAATTATATGTTTTATTAGGAGAATATCGATGAAAGTATTGCAGATTCTGAAAAAGATTTACAAGTTTATTTTTTCTTTTAGTTAGAAATTACACATGAGGTACGCTTGGAAAAATGGAGATGGTTAGGACATATCCTTAGGTGAGTTTTATCAATATAACTAGACAAGCTCTTCACTGGAACCTGCGAGGAAATAGAAGAACCGGCCGACCGAAACATCCGACGGAAGAAGGAACTACGTGAAATGGGAAAGTCGTGGGTTGAAAATTAGATCTTAGCCCAGAACCGCGTCAGATAAACGTGTTTTATTGAGGCCCTTTACTCCTCTTGAGGAACTCCTCAAAAGGAACTAATATACGTGAAGCAAATTTTTTTGACAGAATCTGCAAAAGTAGAGAAATTAATAGAGGTAGGTGGTATAGATGTGTTTCTCAAACCTTCAACAGTTGCGGACCACCAACGTCAATAATTTTTTTTTTTTCTATAAAGGCCCATTAGTACACTGGTATAGACACCTGTGCAGAACGGACAATAAAACCAATCATGTCCTATCTAGAGCAAAAGGCTTTAATAGACTGGCAATTGGGCAATAGGTCTTCTATTCGACAGGGTTTTAATTTGGTTTCAGGATTTACCAAATTCTTTCAGTTCCTGGAGGACTGTTCTTCGCCATATATTGGCAGAACGACCTTTGCGTCAGTTCCTTTGCGGGTTCCATTCTAGGGCCATGAAGTCCTGGTGATTTCAGTTGGGTTTCTCCGTGAACAACGGACAATAAAAGTAAAAAGATTTTTTGAAACAAGTACATCTAAAGGAAAGTTTAGAGAAAGACAAAGAAGAACGTGGAAAACGGATTTTAAAGAGCAGCAGCCAGAATAAAGATGAAATGGAAGGGAACAAGAATTATGATACAAGACAGAATGAAGTGGCAGGAAATGGCGAAGGATCCAGCACGATTAACGCTAACAGCTTGACACCGCAAAATGGTGAAATGGCTTTAGGATTAAGTAAGCATTAGGAGGTTGCATTTAATGTCGTCGATTTCTTGAGTATTTTGGGTTTTTTGAGTATTTATTTCTATAACAAATTCCATGATCAATTAATTTAAGTATTTGCCCTCGGATGCTATGACTATTTTCCACTTTTCTGACAAAAGTTGAATTTGGCGACGAAAGAATTTCCTGTCTTTTGAACCAATCCATTCAGCAACCCAATTTTCGACTTCTCCATAGTTATGGAAATGTGTATCTTCCAAAGCGTATTGCATCGATTGGAACAGATGGTAATCGCTTGGAACCACGTCTAGAAAATACGCTGGGTATGGGAGAACCTCCCATTCGAGCTCCATCAGTGTTTATTTCACGACATTTTCGGGCGATTTGATGCAATTGATGATCGTTTTCGCATCGAATTATCATTCAAACGTTCCAGTTGTTGTCGATAACGTTTGGCGGCGATTGTTTCCTTTGGTTTTAACAGCTCATAATACACGACACCCTTCATATCCAATCAAATAGAGATTATTGCATTGTGACCGTGGATGTTTCGCTTTGGTGTCGACGTTGATGGTTGACCAGGATCAACCAATGATTTTGTGCGTTTCGGGTTGTCGAAATAGATCAATTTTTCATCGCCGGTCACGATACGCCACGAGAAACTCTTGTTTTTATGTCTGCAAGCAAATAAACCGAGATGTTTAACCGATTGTTTGCTTGCATTTTCTGTTAATTCATGTGGCAGCCATCTCCCTTCTGGATCTTTTTCATGGATCGTAAACGTTGTGAAATGGTTGATTTGTCGACTTCGAGCTTTTGAGCAAATTCTTTGAGTGTTTGAGCAGGGTTTTCTTCTAGTAGAGCTTGTAGTTGTTCATCTTCGAACTTTTACAATTGACCTGGCCGTTGTTTGTCGTGAACGATACAATCACTACTTTTGAATCATCGAAATTAATCTCTACATCCTGTTTCCGATGGAGCACATTCACTATAAGTTTTCACAAGCAATTTATATGCTTCAGCTGCATTTCTTTTCAAAACAAAATAGTGTAGAAGTACACATCGGAAAAACAACTCGCGAGCTGAGTATTATAGTTTTCTATCTACACTTTTTCTGAAAACTGTTTTTTTGGCGTATTCTTGCTAATCATTAAATGTTTGTTCTATACACTTAGGAAAAATAATGAGATTTTCAAAGTACTTCGTAATAGTCCGAGAGCTAGCAACGTTTTCGAGAAAGAATTTTAGGTCGGCTGGTTTTTCGATATTTCCCTTTCTTATTGAAGTTAGGTAGGGATGCGGTACGTCTGGCACCTGGGAGCGGTTGCGTTTACCTGTGCGCATATCGCCTGTATAGGTAAAAAGTGGATATTTTGAAATCATTTTAAGACATTTTATTTATTTTATATAATTTTCTAACTCTTTTTAGCATTATAAATTTATAGTTGCCAGACAGTTTCGTTGTTGCTAACATTGCGCCAGATCTAATTTAAGTAATTAAAAAATAATTATTTCCAAACCATTTTAGTATAGCTGTAATTTTAATATGATATAGTTCTGTAATCGAAGAATACAATATTAATTTGCCAGACGGAAAATCCGTTGTTTAACTTGGAACCAGACCAATTTAAGTCCCGGGGATAATAGGTAAATTAGAAGAGTGTGGCAGCTTATTCGTTGGTTGCGTGAGAGAGATAGCTGCAACAGAGGGCGTTAGAGAGAGGCAGGTTATATAGGTTAGAATTTCATAAAAAAAATAGAGCAGAATAATAATTAAAGTAAAATGAGATGAGAACAACTGATAAAAAATAGTAGTATTATAAGCAAAATAAAACAAATAATTTATTTTAAATATGTAGGAAATTAAACATAAAATGTAATTCAGTATTTTTATTGAATAATTCTGTCACAATAAAATGCTACATCGTCACTGCTATCATCGTTATCACTCCTTATATCATTATTATTATTGTATTCAGATGTATAGTCATTTTCTAGGACCTGAGTATCTGTAAAAAAAATTATTATTTTTTTTTTTAAATTAAATAAAATTATTATTATTTTTTAAATTTTATTATTTTACCACTTTTGTTTAAACAAAAAACACATTTTTCTTTTTCCTCACTCATCACGATAAAATTCTGCTTTATTTTATTTTATAAAAACAAGCAAACATAAACACTCATGTGGACGACGCCAACTTAAAAAATAGCAGCTGTGATTGTTTTACTGTTATTTCTTCTAACTTACCTATTCTCCCCGGGACTTAAATTGGTCTGGTTCCTAGTTAAACAACGGAATTTCCGTCTGGCAAATTAATATTGTATTCTTTGATTACAGAACTATATCCTATTAAAATTACAGCTATACTAAAATGGTTTGAAAAATATTATTTTTTAAATACTTAAATTAGATCTGGCGCAATGTTAGCAACAACGAAACTGTCTGGCAACTATAAATTTATAATGCTAAAAAGACATAGATAATTATATAAAAAAAAAAAAATGTCTTAAAATGATTTCAAAATATCCACTTTTTACCTATACAGGCGAGTTGCGCACAAGTAAACGCAACCGCTCCCAGGTGCCAGACGTACCGCATCCCTACCTAACTTCAATAAGAAAGAGAAATATCGAAAAACCAGCCGACCTAAAATAAACTTTTTTGTGACGTTGCTAGCTCTTAGACTATAATAAAGTCTATTCAGTGCTATAATGTTCTATCTGTTCAAACAATAGCAATTCAGTTCATATGCAGATAGAACTATACTGTTCACGTTAGTAACCGCAATTTGTGTATATTTGATAGTATTTGATGTTTTTTCCTTATTACGTATAATTGATATAAGCTTCTGATTATGTATAGTGTTGATGTTATACCGTAAGTATTATCATTTTATATTGTAAAGCTTATTTGTACCATATATGTACATACTGCATGTGAAAACAGAAAACATAACCTCATATTACTAAGCACATTTAACGCTCGAAATTTTTTAAATGTGTATTGTTTTTAGGGTTTTGTAGGTATGACCAAAAAACCCTTATACCGTCATTTTGTCGTCTGTCTGTCTGTCTGTCTGTCTGTCTGTCTGTCTGTCTGTCTGTCTGTCTGTCTGTCTGTCTGTCTGTCTGTCTGTCTGTCTGTCTGTCTGTCTGTCTGTCTGTCTGTTCGATTAAAATTGTAGCCAAACGGCTAAACCTATAGAGTTGAAATTTGGCATGCTTATACAACTCTTTGACCCGCACATAGGAAAAATACTAAAACATCTAAAAAGCATACCCCCCTAATGTGCTCATCGAAAACAATTTTTTTTTTTTTAATTCTGAGTATGGTATCAAATGAAAGCCCCTAGTACGTGGATTAACGATCAAATTTTTATTTTTGAAAAATAAATTATTTTGATGCGATTTTTGCCAAAATTGTGCGAAAAATTTTTTGTTCCACACCCTGTAGCCCAGATGGTTTAAACTAAAAATCTAAAAAAATTCTAAGTAATGTATATTGGTGTGAACCGAAATAGTACAACAGGAATTTTTGATAAGATTATGTTTTCGGAAAATAACGCATTTTTTGTGGTTTTTGGTGAACAAAGTACAAAAGTTATACCAATGTAAGACACTCATATGCAAGGTGTACGATGGCGTAACGGGTTAGAGCGCTGGTGTCGGAAGCTAAAATTCTCTGGAAAACGAAGGGTTTCGAGTTCGAGTACGGAGTGAGTTTTATTTTTTCTGTTTTTTTTTTTTGCATTTTTATTATGTTGAAATTATGTTGTCAAAATTCTATGGTCTATTTCAAAGTAGAAAAATGTGTGTAAGAAGATAGGAGCTGTTTGTTCTTGCTTCGGATTGGTTTAGATCGTCATCCCTATTACACTGTAAAAATATTGTTTTTAGTCCAAGTTGACAGATGTTCAGTGTCGTACATTGGAAATATATATTATTTATATTATTTAATTTTTCTCATATATTTTGTTATTATTTACATATTTAGACTTTTATTTATATTCTTGGCGTAGATTTTATGGAGAAAATTCTCCATGTAATTTGTTTTTACGCAGTTATATATTTTTTAGGTTATCTGACATATAAATATTTTTTGACAGTTGACAATTAACAGATCAAGAAAGAAGACTAATGTGAGGCCAAAAGACAGCCCAGCTGATTGTGCCCAAAGAAGAAGTTATTGACATAATTTTTAGACCTTCATATGTACATATATTTTTAATTTTTATTTACAATAATTATTTAAATAAGAAACTTTAGCTCTGAAGATATATTGTTTGTTTTATTGGTTTGTTTAAACTCTTTTAGCCAAATCTCTCTTTTTATATATAGTACATAATTTTTAAAATTAATATTTTTTTAACTTTTTCAAATTTCCCATTAAACTGAATTTATGTCGTATAAATGACGTAAGTGTATTACCTGCCTTGTTTATTTCAATATCTTATTAACCTTTTTTATATTTAAAAAAAAAAATCACTTGCTAACCCAGTTGCTACGCCCATGCCATAGTTGCAACTTATTTTAAATTTCCCGCTATACTGTATTTGATCCGTGTAAATCGTACTCGGTTCGCAGCGCTATCTACTTTTTTCTACTTTGAAATAGACCATAGTTATATTTTGACAAATGTTGTATTTAATTTTTAAGAGCGTAAATTTAATAACCAGTCTTATTATATGATTAACAGCCGATAAATTATTTTAAAAATATCGTTCATTTTGCCGTGATTACTACAAAGTAAAATTTGTCCTTCACACTCAGCATACCGCCTTCACTTATTATATACCTGCGAAACCCTGAAATGTGTGAATATTCACACTTCACATTATATTGACTTAACCTCTGTATTTCTATGATCACTAACCGGCTCAATAAAATATTATTATTATTATTATTACATCAATTTTTTACTTTTAGAATGGAAAAAAATATTTTTGATTCTGATGATTCTATATGAGATCCATCATATCAGCCAGAAGAAGAAAATACGACTTGGAAAGAAAATGATACAGAAAATAAACAGCTCGAACAAACTGGGGAAAGAGAAGAGCAAATTGCTGAAAAGTACAAAAAGTTTGCATCAGTAAAAGTATTAAAACATATTAGTGAAGAACCAGCAATAATTTATTATAAATTAAGCCACCAAGAAGAATATTTTAGGGAAGGCTATCTTAAGTTTTCAACTCAAGAAACAACAAAGAACTTTTCGTTTTCCCAGATGTTAACTCTTGCACTGAGCTAAAGCAATGTTTGATTCCTGAAGACAAAGTTCAGCATCTTTACAAATTATTTAAATTCATGCCGGATGTGGATAAAACCTATTTCAAGGCACTTTTTCGGTCTACAAAATCTGTTCATATAAAGGACAAAAAAAAAAAAACGAAACAAAAAAATAAAGAATAAAATATATTTAGTACCTGCCATGATTTTCTTTTAATTTTTTTTGTTTTATTTTTATTTTCTGTTTAGCTTCAATTTATTGTAATAATATAAGTAAGAGGTTAATTTTGTGCATGTACATAAAATTCCTATACAAATAAAATATTTTATTGATCAATTTGTTGTATTAATTAAGATAAAAGGGTAGATAGAATACAAAAAAATCCAAAAAAATTTCATAAGTTTTTTTTTGCGTTCTATCTACTTACACATATTTTCAAAAATGTGTTTTTAATTAAATTCTTCATAAGTGTTCAACATGTTAGTTAAGCTTCTAGCAGCACTAGAACCTTTATTTAGTTACTTTTTTTTTAAACTGGTTTTATTCAAAATTTTCAGCATATAGAACACTGTAATACTTAGCTCGCGAACTTATCGCGTTCCATTTTAATTCGGTTATAAAAAAGAATTTGTGCGTCTGATGACAGCATTTTAGTAGGATATGTTCACACTTCAAAATGACATAAGAGACATCTGTCACTGCTCACAACATACGCACCTACAGCCATCTACACGTGAATAAATTCATAAAGGTTTGTGGGTCCAATGAGATATTTCAAAAATCTGTTATTTATAATGTCTTTGATAGAAATTTGATATAGTAAAGCATTAATAGTAAGATAGCATAGTGAGCAGCATTACCATAAGAATAGCTGGAGTATAGCTTACTGTTCCCGAGGTGATAATAAACACATACAGATTAATGTAGTACCACACTGTGTTCAGCTCGTACTGCACCATAGTACTACTTGCTTTGAGTTATACTTGTATTGTACGCTTGTTAAGACTATTGTACAGGTATGATTTTTAAATTTGATAAGTGATTTGGAATGGTTGAAATAAAATTTTGACTTATGGTTATGTGTGAACACCCTGTACACTGTGAGAGATAATTGGATTAGATTTTTATAAATATTATGACCTTTACCTAGTAATAAAATTTTATTACCTTAATATTTATTAGTGTAATAATTATAAAATATACGTGGGGTGTTTATATAGTTCTAGGAATTTTAGGAACACTACAGTGTAAAGTTTAAAGCTTAATAACAATAAAGCTTAAATTCTATTAAGGACATAACATATGAACATAGGGTTTCAAAGTTAGCCCTCCAGAAGACGTGTTCTTTGCTATCGTTCGCATTTCATTCAACGATTTTCCATTTCATTTATCTTCTATATTAATAAATTTGGGGGCTATATCTGTTTATTTTTTTGCGTCATCATATTTGGTGTCTACACGTTTCAGATGATTATAAAAGGATATCCGCAAAAAATCTATCAGCCGTATGAATAAAGTTGAAGTAAATGCACATAAGTAGAAGGTAGAAGTAAAAGCATTTGCTTCGAGTAAAAGGTCGGAGTAAAAGCATTTGCTTCTTTTTATATGAATAATGATTACCTTTAATTTACAAGTCAATGCTTCTACTGGTGAGTAAAAGGTCAAGAAAATGCGTTTATGTTGAAAACTGAAAATCAGTATTTATCAAAATCGTACTACTTCTTTCCGATTGCTGTCAAGTGGAAACTAGTCGATAAACACTATTAACAATGTACTAGTGCTGTAATGAGTTCCATGTGTGGCATTTGAGTTTATTTTTATTGGTGTAGGTAAAGTAATTTTTTCTTCTTTTTTTTGCAATAACTTCAAACTTTTTATTGAATCATGTCGGCTTCAAGCAACAATGAACAGGAACAACAAGATGCGAGTACTGGTGTAAAATTTATTGCTGAATAACTATGCTCTTCTCATATTTTAGGAAAATTTCAGGTTCCAAGAATCAAAAAAATTAAAGAAGTAGCTATTGCTAAAATACTCCTTAAATATCAAGGGCTTTTTGGGAAGAAAATAAGGACAAATAAATTATTGAAAAAAATAAACAATATGAAAACTAAATTAGTTAGTTAGTTTTTTTTTTGCAACAAAGGCTATTTGCGCCTAACGCAGCCCATTTAAATGACTGCATTACATAATAAAAACAATAAATTAAACAATCAATAAATAGATAAAATCAATAAATTTACGCATACTCAATAAAAGAAATCTTGCACAGACAAACACAAATAAATAAGATAAAAAGTCTGTTCGTAAATTTGAACAGACTCAGGGTGATGGTAAGAGGCTGTAAGGGGACCAATTACCATCGAATATCACAGTTTAGAAATAGAACACATTAAAATAAGGTGCAAGACTTCACACATAAAACAGTAAGTTCGATTCTCTCAGGAAGAGTATCAGCTTGTCCATGAGTATGTCGTTACCTAAAGCAACTGACAGGTCATAGCACAGGCCTAACCTCTCCCTGACATCCTCGAACTGTACACACTCAGTTAAAAAGTGTGTACAGTTCAGTTAACACAGACAAATCTGTGTTACACATCTCACAAATAGGGAACTCTTCACCTCGAAGGAGGTGTCCATGGGTCCACCAACATTGACCTATACGGAGGCGTGTGATGTCGGTTTCCTCCCTGCTGTTAAATATGAAAACTCAATTCAAGAAGAAAACAGACATACAAAAAACGGGATATAATCGTATTAAGTGGACGAAATGGGAAAACTGTATGTTTGCAGCGATGCAAGGTGACAATAACCCAACTATGGTATAAATAAAATTCCAGGTACTTATTCAACAAAACTTATTCAAATTACAATACTTTCTCACAAGTGAGTATACGAAAATATAGATGCATGTTTTTCGAAGCATTTGCTTATAATTTAAAGTAAAAGGTCTGCTTTATTCATAACCATTTACTTCTGTCGTGAGCAAAAGATCAACAAAAAAAGCATTTGCTTCTTACTCGTAAGTAGAAGATTTTGCTTGCATTTTTATTCATATTGTTGGGAGGATTTGCTTCATAATTTGCAAGTAAAAGGTTATGCTTATTTTTATTCATACGGCCCATTTTCTGTCTTTCTGTCTGGCTAACTATCTGTCCGAAATCCACCTAAAAAAAAATACTACATGTGGCAGTACAAGATAGAAATATTACCTTTTAAATGCAAAGGTACTTCAAGTCACATCTCATGTAAAAGTACAAAGTGGCTAGGACTCATATTTTAAATATGATTACGTATACTTATGTTTACGTTGTGTATTTTTTAAAAAATATAAAAAATAAAAAAAATAAACCGTGGCGATTTACCGTTTCACTCTTCACCTGGTATTAAATTTATAAACCAGAACTTTTGGTAATGAAGCACCATCAGAATAGACTGTTTACAATTGGTTTGCAGAATTTCGTCGTGGTCGTGCGTCCGTCAGTGATGAATCCCGTGAAGGTTATCAAAATCGGTTGTGATTCAAAAAAACATCGAGACTGTGCGCAAAATGATTGAAGAAGATCGCCATGTAACTTCCCGTGAGATAGAGGTATCCTTTGGTATATCGCAGACTGCAATACATTCGATTTTGCATGAACATTTAGCTGTGAAAAATATCTGTTCCCGACGGATTCCGCATAATTTGACCGAAGTTCAAAAAAAGGCTGGTGTTGATTGGTGTAAAGGAATGCTAAAAAAATTCAACCTAGGCACTGCAAAATCCGTATACAACATCGTTACAGGTGAGGAAACTTGCATTTATTCATATGAACCGGAAACTAAGCAACAATCCACTGTTTGGGTCTTGAACCCACAAAAGTTGTTCGTTCACGAAACACTTCCAAGAAAATGATTGCTTGTTTCTTCGGTTGTACTGGACATGTCACAACCATTCCTTTCGAGGATCGGAGAACAGTTAAAGCTGAATGGCATACAACAATTTGTTTGCCAGAAGTCATAGACAAAATTAGGAAAAACAACCAAAAATGTATCATTCTTCATCATGAAAATTCAAGCTCCTACACAGCACGTCAAACAATTGATTATTTGAAAGCGAAAAACATCGAATAAATGTTTAATTGCTCGTATTTACCTGATTTATCCGCTAACGACCTTTTATTTGTTCGCCAATGTCAAACAAAAAAATGCGTTAATTGTTGAAGCCTTCGAAAACTATGTTTTTGAGATACCAACTTCAGAGTGGAAAAAATGTTTCGAGAATTGGTTTGAACGCAGGCAAAAGTATATAAATCTTAAAAGCGAATATTTTGAAAAGTAACAAAAACCAGATTGTTTAAAAAAAATTTTTTTTCTGTCTTAGTTTTTAAAAGGTAACCCTCGTATAACCTTTAAAACTCAATACATACAGCGCAAATTGCCTTTGTTACTGTATGACAAACATTGTAACTAACTCAATATATACAGTTGAATAATTGTACCTGTAATGTTTGGGACTAGCATCTGCTTAATTATTATTTTTTTTGTACACCACAGATTATTTGAAAATCCATAGGTTTCATTCAAGACTTAATTGGTTTGGTTTTCCTGCACATATATGATAGATGTAGGTGTTACTGTTCACACTAACCCCTTATTAGGGGCGGGAAGTCTATCAGCACCCACAATGATACATGTGAGATCATATCTCTTAACGGTACCCCATAAGAACAAACCTGAATTCATATTAATTTGATTTGTATCATATAATTATTTTAAAATTTCATTTATAATACGTGGTAAAAAACAACAGTTTCTTATCAAATGAAGTAAAGGGTAAAGAGTAGATAGCAAGTGCTCGCATCACAACTCAGTATTTTATGTATTTTAAATTTATTAATTATTATTAATTACCGAATATTCCCTGTATTCAGCAGCAATTCGCATATAATTTCTACGAATCTGTTCGCTTCTCTCGCCCGTAAAGAAGCATTCGCGTTCTTTCTTGTCGGTACCTTGCATATCACATATTGACAGAGTAGAGAAAATCGCATTACAAGTTCACGTACTTCCCAAAAATGTTAAAATAATGTCAAAGTAATTTTGTAGGACTTAAACAGTGCTCTTTAGTAAGTAAGTACAGTCGATTCCGCTTAATTGGGACACATCGGGACTTTTGGCCCAATTAAGCGGCTGCCCCAATTAAGCTAATTTCACATAAAATTAAACAATTCATATTTTTCTTTCAATCATTTTATTTTATAAACTCTTGGACAAAACTATAAATTACATATAACCAAAAAATATAAACTTTTAAGAAAAAATAATAATAAATTCCAAAATAAAATAATAAACAGGTACATACAATTTAATTCAATGCAAAAATGCGTCAAGTGTAGTCTGTCTTTTGTTTTTGTAACATTTCACTTCTACAAAATCAGCACAGGTATTCAGTGCGGATGTAGGGCTCACTTCATTTCCTTCCTGGATAAAATAACGCTGTAATATTAAATTCTTTGTACATATTTTTTCTTGAGAATATGTGTAACATAACATGTACTGTGATCTTAAATTTACTGTCCCAATTAAGCGGAATGTTGTCCCAATTAAACATGTAAATTTACTGTTGGTTTCTTGGTTTGGTTTCTGTTCTTTGGGATTTGGCCCAAATAAGCGGCTGCCCCAATTAAGCGGTGGCCCAATTAAGCGGAATCGTCTGTATATAAAAAGAAAAATATGTCATTTGTTTTTTTTTTTATGAGAAAAAAAAAGGAAATAGTACATCACTCGGACTTACGACCAGCTCTCCAGACAGGAGATGCATTGAACTGGTAAATTTTTCTGTAGCTATCTCTTTATAAATCAACCACGTTTAAGAATAAAACAAAGGGTAAACGTCAAATTCTCCTAATATTTCCGCTTGATTTAGTAATCAGCTTAGTTCCAGCAATAATGAGGGAACTCGGGACTAAATTTTAATATGCATGGCTTTTTTTTATAAATAAACTTTATTCTGGTAAAAAGAACTACTGTAACTCGTTTTATGATTCATCCCATAATTATACTTCGTACATACCAGGTCTACAAGTATGAAATGCGGATTTTTGTTTTAAATAAAACACATTAAACTCAAAAGAACAGTAAAAGTTTATTTATTCAAAGTATACTCCATTAGAAGTTATAAATTTTTCCCATCTTTCAGGCAATTTGTGAATACCTCGCCAGTAGAACGCTTCCCCTTTCCCCGCAAACCATTCATCTAGCAATTCTTTCACATTTTCATATGAACAAAAGTGCTGCTCGGCAAGTGCGTGACCCATCGATGCGGTAATCTGAAGGGGCCAAGTCTGATGTGTAAGCGGCATGGGGTAGCACTTCCCACTTGAGTGCCTCCAATGTGTTGCAAACTGTTTTTGCCTTATGTGATGGAACGTTATCGTGAATAAAGATTACCTTGTGATGTCTTCTTTCGTATTCTGGTCGTTTTATGAGCAGCGAATGGTTCAATTCGATCAGTTGTTGTTGGTAGCGTTGGGTATTAACTGTTTCACCAGGTTTTAACAATTCATAATAGACCACACCCTTTTGGTCCCACCAAGTACAGAGCATTGTCTTTTTGCCAAAGCGATTCGGTCTTGCAGTTGATGTGGATGGTGAGCCTGGGTTCACCCATGATTTTTTGCGTTTGGGTTTTTCAAAATAAATCCATTTTTCATCGCCAGTAATGATACGATGCAAAAAAGACTTCCTTTTGTATCGTGTAAGCAAAATTTCACAAATGTTTTTGCGTTTTTCCATCTGCCTCTCATTCAATGCATGTGGAACACATCTACCGACTTTCTGGATCTTACCCATCTCTCGTAGGCGATTGGAAACAGCTTGTTGACTAACGCCTAACTGCTCTGCTAGTTGTTTTTGAGATTGACTATCGTCTTCCTGTAGCAATTTTTCCAATTTTGTATCTTCATATTTTTTTGGAGGTTTTCCATGTTCTTTGTCTGTAAGATCAAAGTCATCACTTTTGAAACACCGAAACCATCGTTCACACGTATCTTGCGATGGAGCATACTCACCATAAGCATATTCAGCATAAGCTCGAAGCAGTCGGTATGATTCAGCAGCAGTTTTTTTCAAATGAAAACAAAACAGTAGTACTGTCCGCGAATGCTCTTTATTTAGCACAAAATTTTACATTTTTAACACAGTAAAACAAAACTATATGATCACTTTTCAAATTATAACCTATACGCATTTGACACTTAATGATAACTTAACAAAACGCCATATGTGTTGAAACTTTGAACTATACACTCTGTTTGCGCGGCAAGTTTGAAAAAAATCCGCATTTCATACTTGTAGACCTGGTACATGCTAGTATTATCTCAATTTTTAGTTGAGTTTTTCGCTGGTCCAAATATTGTTTATTGAAAATATTCGCTATCAGATTCAATATTTAAAATATGTTAAAAAGATATTTATTTGTCTATAAAATATTTAAACATTTCAATCCATTTATTATGATAGGTTATTTCATCATTTTGTCACCATTCCTTAAACTTTTCATAAGTAATGTGATCATTGATAAAGCAAATTTCATTAAATAATTCACCACCATAAATATTCAAATTTCTTCTATTTGAAATAAAAACAATGTTTTCCTCAACAATTGTCCCCAACGAAATTTTTCGCAGTAGTATCCATTCGAACTCCTTAACTTTTATGAACGCGATGTCCCAATGATTGCTAACTAAATTTCTGTAATTTCTTTACATATTTATTATGTTATATATATTGTGATATTTAAATAACAAAACAAATAATAGAAGACATAAGTGGATTTTTTGTAAATAAACAAATCTAGAGGACAACGGTCTAAAATAAAGGACTATCCTTTATAATAAATGGCATATGGTAATCGTAGTTATAGGCAAACAATAAACTTATTATTAAAAATCAATATAAAGATATAATCCATGAAATCTTTTATTATTTGTATGTTCATAATTCTTAACATGGCATCTGTAAATCTCTTCTGACATGACGTCTAGTCATAATCGTTTTAAATCAATAATATAATCTATATTGAATTTATTTATTGAGATGTACTAAGACATATGGAATGATATATGCCAATTAATTATGACAGAAGGCTTTTGAAACTGTATTGTCTTATACAATTAGTCATAACAATAAAATAAAAAACAAAAGACATAACTAATATGTACCACATTAGTTAAAAGATATACAAAGTTGAAAAAGAAATCGGAAAATTTAAGTGCATATAGCACTGACCAAAATGAGTGTTTAATCAACATGGGTATGGAAACTTATGGTTTTAAAGATATGGGTTATTTACAGCATTGAACTATTAATGAAACAAAACAGAGTGTGGGTAAGACGAGGAGGTCCAGTTGCATGGCTCCAGGCCCCTGATTCAACGTCATTTGGTTTGTTATTAGATATTGTTACTTTGACAATGATGAGAACCTAAACTGCAGTCAGTAAAATAAAATTATCTGTGCAAGACAAGAATAAGTTTTCGTTTAACATCCTTTTATGTCATTAGACTTTTGTATCAAAAAGCAAGACTGTTGCAGAATTAGCGCTGGGTGGCAGTGCGGGTTTCGCCATGACAATTGCTTACAACTAACAACATCTTTCACTTTAGAGAAAAACTTGAAAAATATCGGGAACATGGTCAGACATTGTATTGCGACCCGACGTGCTATAAAGTTCGAGGAGTATATGAAAAGGTATCCGGAGAAAGAGATCCTAAACCAGTGCTGGAAAGAATTGGAAAGGAAAGGAGAAGAATATAGTACCCTCTCGAGATAGGAAGAGAAAAGAAAAAGCAGGTACCAATATTGCGGCCTCTCACTAAAGGTAGAAGGATGGAAGAGAGCTAGACAACAAAGTGTCATTGACGAAGTAGCACAGAGAATGAAAGACATACAAAGCCAAGAAAAACAGGGAAGAATTAAAGAATCCAGATACAACAATATGTATGCCACAATTTGGACAACACAAATACCGAAGTACCTAATGGCAAGATTTAGATGTGGAAACGAGGAGAGAGACAACCAATTCTGGTGAGAAGATGAAGTAAGAGTATGTAGGATGTGTCGGAGAGAAAGAGGAGGACCCAGAGGAGGAACACGAGAAGAAGTTTTAAAAGACACAGAACGTTCAATCAACAAAGACAAAGCGGCAGAAAAAAGTAGAAAGAAATGAAATGTAAATATGTAAATATGTAAAGCCTTGGTTCTCAACGCGTGTTCCACGGAACACTGGTGTTCCGCGAAAAAATCAAATGTACAATTCAATTAAAAATTGTTTACAAATAAAAATCAATTCAATGTAAAATTTACACGTACCATTTGGCTTTGTATGAATAAAAATTTGTTTCGGGTTAAACTTACTTCTTGAAAACCTAAAATATTATTGCAGTTATCAAAATTCTGCTTAACGCTACGTACAACCACCAGAGATTATTAGTTTCTTATACAAAACTAACAATCTGAAATAAAATTAGTGACAATCTATACATCAAATTTTGCACAGAATTTTTATCTATCTAATAGGATATTTTTGATTGTAGAAAAAATTATTGTAAAAATGTTATTGCTAAATAACTTAATAATAGGTAGAACACAACAATGTTCTGTAATTTTTTGTAAATATTTGTGGATTTCAAATAATTTTTATATTTATATAGTTTTGTGTAGAAATGTTCAAATAATACGTTAACATTTTTTTCGACATGCTTGTTCATAGTTTAGAGCCTTCGTCGAAAAATATTATACTTGATGATAATGAAATGCCACTTGGTACAAGTATTCTTTACATAAAATGGAACATTTTTATCCGCCGCACCTATATTGAGAACCGCGGCAGATTTGAGGTGGCGGCAAAAGTAGATTACCAAGTACAATAACTATAAGTAGTTTTCACAATAGAACAAATTATATCCAAACATATTTGTAGAATGCATGAGTACTTAGCTACAATTTTCCGCATGGTACACAAATATGCGTAGAATGGTTTACAAGATGGCGTCTATAACGCAAGTTGTTTATTTACAATTACATGACAGTTCTTTTGACAATTAAAAATATCCTATTAGGTAGATAAAAATTCGCTGAAAATGTTTATGTATAGATTGTTACTAATTTTATTTCAGGTTGTTAGTCTTGTATAGGAAACTGTACGGTTGTGCGCACCCTTAAGCCGATTCTACAATTAAAGTCTGACGTCGTTACGGATGTCGATGTATGATTGGACAGGAAACCCGTTTCTTTCTTCCGAATTTTCTAGTTTTACTTTAAAAGAAGAAGAAGAACTGATGTCGCTTTCTTCAGATCGTGGATTAAAATTACAGTTTCACGAAAACACTCCTGAAAATGTTTGGATCTCTGTTAAAGATTAATACCCGAGTATAAGCATAAAAGCCCTGAACATATTATTGTTATTTTCATATCATATCTTTGCGAAGCAGGATTTTCAACTATGGTTAATATAAAGATAAACAAACGCGAGAGACTAGGGAATTTAGAAGAAGAAATGCGTGTGGCTTTATCATTTATTCATCCCAATATCGCTGAGATCTGTAAAGATCATCAAGCTCATGTATCGCATTAAGTTATTTTACTTAAGATTTTTTAAAAGTACTGTAATTTTAATTGTGTTTTCAATATAATATATTTGCATCAATTAATATCGTTACATATTTTATTTATATACACATTATTTTCTAAAAGTAGCACTTTGAAGCAGGGGGTTGCCAATCACATGCTGCTCCACGATTCCGTTTCTTTTTTGCTCGATAGTAATGGAGTGTTTTTGCGAATATTATTCTGTTTTTTATTGCTCTTTTGGTTTCAAAAAGGTTAGATACCCTGTTTTAAAGTTTATGTTGTATAGGGTGTTCGGGATAAATTTGCCATATTTATAATTAATTATGTTTTTCCGCAAGTTAGAGGTATTAACCCACACTACTCATTATTTAAAATTTTGGACCCTTCTTCATTCATTTACAAGATGTCAGAGAGGATGGATGACTGGAACCCACCTGAATCATGGAAGAGAATAACTTGCATCATGATGATTCGTGCCGGCCATCAAAATAAGGATATTATGACTGCTGCCCAATGATCCCTGAACACAGTAAAAACAATCAGACATGAACTAGAGACTTGCAATGGTGACTACAAGACTGCAGCAAGAAGAAAGATCCATAACAGACGATCTGATTGCGTTCCTACAGCAGAATTCCTCAAAGATCTGCAGGAAAAGGTGTTGAAGAACCCTGGCATTGGAATTCGGGCTTTGTCACGTGAAATTAATGTTTCATCTTCCACTATGAAGCTTGCACTCAATGAAGACCTTCGCTACTACTCATACAAGCGCCGCAAAGGTCAGCTGCTCACAAAAAAGGCCCGTGAAAATCGTTTGATAAACGCGAAGAAACCTCTGAGCAAAGTGAAACATCCTGCTGAACCACAAACAATCTGGTTCTTTTCCGATGAGAAAAACTTTTGCCAGGATCAAAAACACAACACGCAGAATAATAAATGGCTTGCGTACAGTCCAAAGGACATGTCCTCGTGTAATGCAGACTAAATTTCCCCAAACTGTGATGGTTTTCGGATGTGTGTCCTCTGAGGGCGATGTAATGCCTCCGCATTTTTTCAGAGAGGGCCTCAGGTTGAATTCAGATGGCTACGTGTTGCTAAACACTGTAGTCAAGCCCTGGATAACAAAAGTAGTCAATGGTAGGCCGTAAGATTCAGCCCCTTGCCACACCTCTGGGAAAAGTCAAAAATGACTGTCTGAAAAATTTTACGACTTCACCAGTCCAAATGTTTGGCCTCCAAATTCCCTACACCTTAACCCTATGGATTATTTTGTATGGGGCGCAGTTGAAAAAGACACCAATTGCTGTGCCAGTAATACAAAAGCCCAGTTAATGGATAAAATTAAGAGGCCCTTCCCAGGGAGACTGTAGCATCAGCTTGTTCCAGGTTCCGAAGCAGGATTGAATCTGTGATTGATGCTAATGGTGGTTATTTTGAGTTAAACTTGTTGATAGTATTGTAATTTTTGTGCCTGTTATTTTTTTTTTTCAATTTATTAAATTTAGTAGTTACAAAGAAGATTTCCTTTTTACTTACGAAATTGTCAAATTTATCCCGAACACCCTGTATTGTAGATGTTCCGCCTGAAAATATATCAGAGTTTAGTGTTCCCCGACTACAAAAAGTTTGAGAACCAAGGGTGTAAGGTACTAAAAAAATCAAGCCGAAAGGCAGAATTTAATAAGTTTTATATACATATATTTGAAATAGTTCGTTATCTTCCAGCAATTCTCTTAAAAAAACATGAAATTCACCAAAGGTACTTCTTTGCTGATTTTTTCATGAACCAAGAATAGCTGAGCCGTCTACATATAACGAGTAGTAGACATTTTTTACTCTTGTAAAGTTGATTATATATATAATCTTTATTTCGCAAAATATTTATGATATTATTTTTATTTTTTGTTGATTATGTATATGCTGAAGAGATTCAGTCCAAGAATTGATCCTTGTGGAACGCTAGCTTCTATTTTCCTAGTGGTGGAATGCATTGTCTTATAATTACTTTAAATCTTCAGTCTTGAATGTTGGAATTTATCAAAAGTATCAGTTTTAAAATAAACCTTTGTTCCAAATTTTGTTGTAGGCTTTTCGAAGGATTTCTTGGCAGTGTTTTCTTTTAGTTGTGTTTCTGTTTTGTTGGGTATTTACATTTTGTCGGTATAATATGGACCCTAATTAGGGTCTCGAAATTAGCACAATAAGTCAAACAAAACAGGACGCACAGTTCGAAAGTTCACAATACTATACGCTCTTAAAATTTCCGACCACTTTGTTGTAACATCTTGTGTACGATTTGTAAGTTCACTGTGGATTCTTAGGTTCATGAGTACCATTCTTAAAGTTAATATGTGTTGGTGGGCACATTTAGATGTAAATAACTGACGTAAAAAGTATTGATTGTGAAGGATTGTCATCTATTGATAATCGGGTTTATTCTGATATTTGACTTTCGAAAACACTCGGAATATTAACTAACCCACTCACAGTCGAGCCGAGCGTTCCTATCTTCATCAGATTAACAAAATGTTTGAAATGCTGATAAGCTCAGACTGTGAAGAAATCAATGAATTTATTATGTACAATAAGAATTCTTAACACTGTGAGTACGATGACCAGGAATTATTTGTGTACATAGAGAAACTGAATATTAGAAATTATTTAATTTACTTATAAGATACATGTTTACAAATGACAAGTGGATGGGAAAATCTCAGCTAACTATTTTCTAGCGATATGCATTTTTACGATTTCAGAGGTACGTACAAGGGCTACCTTTTAAGTTTTTCCAAAAAATAAGAAAGAAAGAACTGTTTTTTTTTGCTTTTCAAAATATCCGCCTTTAAAGGCGCATCCTCACTATGCCGCAGTTTGCCAGTTGGCAAGGCCAGCTGGCAATGCCAACTGGTAATGTATACACGTCCACATCTGTGTTGGCATTTAGTTTAGTCGCACAATGTTCACCGAGGAAGATTTACTAATTGCTTCAGCTGCTGTTATCATACTTGACAGTGAAGAAAAAATACGCAAACGGCGCAAACGACGGTTTTGGGTACGTCCAAGTCTTCAAAGTAGATCACGCACCGGACTTATTACATTCCCTCTCTTTTTTTATTTCGCGCGAAAAATGACACACCAAGTTTTTGATTTTTCTATCAATATCTTCCTTTTGTACTCCAAAACTAACCGCAATTTCCAATAGAGCGTTACATCTCTTATTCCTGTCTTTATAGTCCTTTAAACGACAGTCCCACAAAACAGGACGATCTCGGTACAAATCGATGAAATTAAACACTTTTTCGTTTGTCCACTCCATCTATAAACAACGTTGCTCATATGCGTCTGAATCACAACCTGAATTTAAGCCTAAAGCCGCGTGATGCCAGTTGGCACGTCCCCACTCACCGTTCTTATCGGCTTTCTTTGAAGGAGACCGACACTCGAGCGATTCTCGTTGGCATGCCGCTGGCACGATGGCATGTGCCAACGGTCACGTCCACACTATGCCGCAGTTTGCCAACTGGCCTTGCCAACTGGCAAACTGCGGCATAGTGTGGACGCCGCTTTAAGGCGCATCCCCACTATGCCGCAGTTTGCCAGTTGGCAAGGCCAGCTGGCAATGCCAACTGGCCAAGCCAACTGGCAAAGCCAGTCGCTGTATACACGTCCACATCTGTGTTGGCATTTAGTTTAGTCGCACAGTGTTCACCGAGGAAGATTTACTAATTGCTTCAGCTGCTGTTATCATACTTGACAGTGAAGAAAAAATACGCAAACGGCGCAAACGACTGTTTTGGGTACGTCCAAGTCTTCAAAGTAGATCACGCACCGGACTTATTACATTCCCTCTCTTTTTTTATTTCGCGCGAATAATGACATACCAAGTTTTTGATTTTTCTATCAATTTCTTCTTTTTGTACTCCAAAACTAACCGCAATTTCCAATAGAGCGTCACATCTCTTATTCCTGTCTTTATAGTCCTTTAAACGACAGTCCCACAAAACAGGACGATCCCGGTACAAATCGATGAAATTAAACACTTTTTCGTTTGTCCACTCCATCTATAAACAACGTTGCTCATATGCGTCTGAATCACAACCTGAATTTAAGCCTAAAGCCGCGTGATGCCAGTTGGCACGTCCCCACTCACCGTTCTTATCGGCTTTCTTTGAAGGAGACCGACACTCGAGCGATTCTCGTTGGCATGCCGCTGGCACGATGGCATGTGCCAACGGTCACGTCCACACTATGCCGCAGTTTGCCAACTGGCCTTGCCAACTGGCAAACTGCGGCATAGTGTGGACGCCGCTTTAGACTTACACACTTTTGCTTGCATTCAAACCAGTTCTCGAAACATTTCTTCCACTCTGAAGTTGGTATCTCAAAAACATGGTTTTCGAAGACTTCAGCAGCTTCTTGAGGTGATGAAAATCGGTGTCCACGCATTTTTTGTTTGACATTGAGAACAAAAAAAGTAGTTACGGGCTAACTCAGGTAAATACGGGCAATGAGATATTAATTTGATGTTTTTCTCCTTCAAATAATCAATTGTTTGACGTACTGTGTAGGAGCTTGCATTGTCATGATGAAGAATGGTGCGACGTTTTTGGTTGTTTTTCCTGATTTTGTCGATGACTTGTGGCAAAGAATTTGTTGTATACCATTCAGCATTAACTGTTCTCCGATCCTCTAAAGCAGCGGTACTCAACCTTTTCATACCTTCCGCCCACTTTAGCATCTCTATTGGTAGAAAAATTGTCATACCGCCCACCTGTTGTATAATAATAATAACTTACCAAATACTTTCGCAAAATTTAGCTGCAAAAATATTTATAAAACAACTTACTGCATCATCTCTTATTATTAAACACAACATTGGACAAAACCCCTACCGCCCACCAAAAAATTCCTACCGCCCACTAGTGGGCGGTAGGGACCAAGTTGAGTACCACTGCTCTAAAGGAATGGTTGCGACATTTTCAGTACAACAGAAGAAACGAGCGATCATTTTATTGGAAGTGCTTCGTGAACTTTTGTCAGTTTCGGTTCATCTTGGAAGGCCCAAACAGTGGATTGTTGCTTAGTTTCCGGTTCATATGAATAAATAGTTTCGTCACCTGGAACGATGTAGTATCTGATTTTGTAGTGTCTAGGCTGAATTTTTTTAGCATTCCCTTACACCAATCAACACGAGCCTTTTTTTGAGATTAGGTCAAATTATGCGGAATCCATCGGGAACAGATCTTTTTCACAGCTAAATGTTCATGCAAAATCGAATGTATTGCAGTCTGTGATATGCCAAAGGATGCCTCTATCTCACGTTAAGTCACATGCCGATCTTCTACAATCATTCTGCGCACAGCATCGATGATTTTGTTTTCAATCACAACTGATTTTGCCGACATTTACGAGGTTCATCACTGACGGACGCACGACCACGACGAAATTCTGCAAACCAATTGTAAACAGTCTTTTCTGATGGTGCTTCATTACCAAAAATTGAACGAAGCGAATCTATACATTGTTGCGATTAATCCTGCAGGAAGAAATCTATGGTTAACGTCTCTTTAAATTTGCCTCAGCTTTAAATTTTGTTGTTCTTCTTATTTTTTTAAAATTATTTCATTTATTTTACATTTTCCTATTTCTGCAACGAGGCTAATAGTCGATTCCAGGGGCGTGCTGCTACACCTGGATGAGTGGTGAATGATTATAAAAATGGAAGTAACATTAACATATTTTGTTTAAATGACACCAACTTTGATGAATTAAATTTAATATATATTCGAGTTCAATGTCAAATGTGTTTAGTGGATATACTTAGTATTTAGCTGGTTGATTCAAACTATTTTTTCGTTTCTTTTCAAGTATGTTTCCTAAGTAAAACTAATCTACCTTATTGTAATTGTATTGTGATTTATAGCAGTGTTTCTCAACCAAAAACGCACCGCGGACCAGTATAATCTATAATTTTCTAACGCGGACCACTAATATTAATTGTTGGTTCATTTTTTGCAAGAAAGCAAATATATTTAATATGCTACTAAATACATTTATTTTATTTGTAGAAAATCACAGAAAGTTTACAGAAAGTAAACAAAAAATAAATTATAATGTGCATAAAAAATATTTAAGAAACTGAAAAAAACACGTATAAAAATTTTTGAGGACCACTAAAATTTTTCTGGGGACCACTGTTGGTCCGCGGACCACCTGTTGAGAAACACTGATTTATAGTATATGTTAACTAACCTTTATTAATATAGAAAAATTTCGACATTATATATATATATATATATAAGGAGAAATAAAAATATACTAAGAGACGTTTCGACTGTGATATATATATGTGATATATGTGATATATATATATATATATATATATATAGTTGCGAGGAAGTATAACGAGCTACTTCATTGAAATACAAAATAATAAATAATAGCAGGGTGTTAGCTCTGATTTGAAAAACTTGAGTTGTTAAAATTCAATACAACATTTATTTCTTTAATATCCTATATTTCGGCAGTTTTATTCCATGCCTTCATTCAGGGATTTCTATAAATATATATATCGAACTGATAAGTTTAAATTGTATAACAGGATACCACACACAGACTTGTCTAAGTGCTGTAATATTCATACATTCTGTATGGATCCTAAATACCTACATAAAATGTAAACTGTTTTGTAATGTGCTTTACTTATTTAATACAGGTAATAATAATATTATACTCGCCCGAATAATATCACCAACGGGGACTTGATCCAGCAACCTCACAATTCAGACTGTTTACACCAGTCAAAATTGCTTGATTTAACGAGCTCGAGCACTCCGTTGGCATCATTTGGAATGGAGCATACATGGTAACAAAAATTGATTTTTGTAAATTATTATACCAAAAATGTTCAAAAAATAATACTTTTATAAAGAGAATTACCTACTAAAAAATATGTAAAACAAGTGTCTACGAATAGATATTTATACTATACAAACAGACACACGATGATTTTTGGGTTATACCTACGAAATTCTAAAAACCTTGAATCAACTTAAAGTAAATTAAGTTTTATTTTATTCTTAACTTTTATATAATATTTTCTAGGTTTTTTAAAAAACCATTTAATTTCCCCATTAAGAAATTTTATGAAATTCAATTAAATATATTAATTTACCTACATGAGTGTATATTTACTTAGTACCGTAATTAGATTAGTTGAAATTTATTTTGCACTTAAAATCAGTCGGTGTTTTTGAAGTTAGTTTCGCGGTATTAAACTGTTTGGTAGCAATATGTAAATAAATGGGAAAATTAAGATAATGTCGGTAAATAGATACAGAAACCTGTATAAATTTAACTAAATTATGGGCTGATGTAGGATGCTTACATAATATTGCATTTATAACCTAAATAAATATATCAATATATGGGATTTCTACTGACAGAATTGGTAATAATATAATAGGTTCCTGACGCCTAGGTGGCACAGAAAAGCAGAAAAGGTAAGTTTTCCGTTTCTAGAACTCCGCCGTAGATATGAAAGCCACGTGGTTAGTAGTATGTCGCTTCAATTAATCCTAATATCCATGTATATGTCGCAGGTAAATGATGAAAACGGAGATTTGATCAAATCCCTAAGGTAGATGATTAATTCACGGAAGATGTTAAAATTACAACTCTGTGAGGTGATTTTCCTAAAGAAAGTAAGTGATTTGATCAAATCCCTTAACTGTTTCAGTGAAAAGATGAAATAATATTGTTTAGATATTAAAAGTATTTATTTAGTAAACCAGGCATTATTAAATATAGAGTAGGTAATACAACAATAGTCATTGAAATACAAATTATTTATTTGAAACTAATTAACAAAAGAAATAGGTACTTAACCCATTAATGGCCAAGCTATTAAGAAAAAATATGTTGCACAAATCTTGTAATGCAAATTAATTAAAATACATCAACTTAGACAATTATTGCATTTTGAAAAAATATATATGCTTAACTCTACAGGAATATAAGGATGCATATACGCACCCTTGGCTAATAACAATATCAAATATAAGCAAACATGCAATAAGCAAATTATTTTATTTATGAATGAAATATGAACTTATTTGGAATGAAACATTTCAAAACACTCTGGGTACAGATGTGCTTTACATTTTACACATAAATAAATGGAGTTGCTCTTACACAAACTGCATTTTTTTTTTACATTCGTTTCATTCGATCTATAATATATTTTTTTAAAATGCAAGGAAAATAAATCCGGCTTGAAAGGGTTAACCTTTTACTTTTATACCTTTTAACCCTTTGAAGCCGGATTTATTTTCCTTGCATTTTAAAAAAATATATTATAGAATTATTTTAACACATAATTCTGAAATGTGAGTAAGCATGTAATATATTTTTCAGGCTTCGGCTTCAGATTTCAGGACGTGTTTTCGGTATGGAGACAACAAACAATAACAATATCAAAATAAAACAATAAAATTTCTTATTTTTTATTTATTCGATATCAAGATGAATACTAGGGTTTACACAAAAACCGACTTTTGAAAAAACCGGTTCTAAAATTATTCCATTATTTCTAGAAAACCGGTTAAAACGGGTTTCCGAATTTTTCGCAATAATTCAAAAAAAAAAAAAAATCATAATGAAAACAGCAAAAAAAATATTTATACGTTTTTTAACATTTTTCGGTTTATTTAATATTTATGGAACTAGAAAAAATTAACAAATACTCCAGTCAAAACTTAATAAATAAAAAACTAATATAACAATTAACAAATTTCGGTACAAAATATAAATTATATATTTATTTCTTTAGTGTCTTTGTCAGAAAATAAGATTTCAAAAAACATAAAATGTCCACGGAACGATAATCTTGTTCTTAATTTAGTTACAATATTTTCTGAAAAATATTCTCAGGGCATCAAATAATAACTCCAAATTCTTTTTTCTTGTATTAGTAGCCTCAAATACCGAAAATTCAGCCTTCAATGTCTTCGGATTTGATATTTTTTTTTCAGGTTCCTCAAAAAATATATGAATTGATTTTTTCATTGCTACTTTTAGAATATTATCCTTGGCCTAATAATTTCTCCGTCTTCGTCGTCGAAAATTCCGAATTTGGATATATTCTAGACCCGAGGTCGGCAACCTTTTTGTCAATAAGGGCGCAATATAAATTCAAATGTTAATGAGGGCGCATAAAACGTAAAATATGTAAACACTCGTGGTAAGTTCGTCTAATCTAGCGCTGATCGCTCAAGTCGAATCACCAATAGATGCGACGTGGATATTGGGCTCAGTATGTGTGTGTCTCGATTCGCGACTGAAACTAACGTTGGCGGCGTTGCGTACAACAGCTGATGGCGGACGAGAAGCGTATATGTCAGAAGTTTTTTCCTAATATTTATCTGTTCAAACAATATTTCGGCAAAAAAGCACTGTATTTAAGTCACTATATTTTAAAATACTTCTTAATTGACACAAACTGCAGCACAACACGCTACAAATATTATCCAAATATACGCTTCTGTTTAATTTAGCCAGTCACCACCAGATGTCACACTGTTATTTGCAGTCGCGAATAGCGAGGGCGCATAAATATCTTACTGAGGGCGCCATGTTGCCGACCCCTGTTCTAGACAATATTTTTCCAGCTAACTTAATAATATCTTTATTGAAATATTTTGTGGATTTTGCAAACATAGCAAAAGAGTTGCCAGTTCAACTTGTCTTCTTTCTTGAATTTGTACTTGTAAAGCATTTAATAATTTGACACTAATTTCAGCCTTTAATTTTTTTATCGATCTTAACTAATCGCATAGCATTTGTCGATTTGCATGTTAAATAAACAAATATTCGCCTGAAGATTTTGTTTTACTACAATATGTTCAGAGGTTATTGTCAAAATTTTTGCATTTTAATTAAATTTTACATATTAATTCGAGTAGCGAAAAGCCGGTGTTTTATATTTTAAAAACCGCTTTTCGAATTTCAAAAATTCTTTTGAAAAAATCGGTTTTTGAAACCAGTTTTTGAAAACCGACAATCCATAATGAATACATTTATCTAGAGTGAAATGAAGCAAAACAGCCTTTTTTGTCACTGAGGCACAGACCTACGTCGCATGTAGAACTACTAGAAAACAGTTCACAAACGCAAGCTCTATGAGGACACATGAATTTACGTTAACCTTGTGCTGGTTGAACGAATTAGCATAAATGCACGCGTTGTTTGTGAAGAGGACACATTTGCGCATCTACAGACGTATGTGGCTCCAACATAGATTTTGCGCATCTACAGACGTATGTGGCTCCAACATAGATTCACCAGGTGTTTGAGTAAAAATTATTCTATTTGTGGCCTCACAGCGCGCCCGTTTGGACATAAAGGGTTAAAAAGTATTAAATACTAGAGGCTGAGTGGACCTCAAACTGTACTAGGTGCGTCTTGAGCTCCAAAAACTCAAAAGATACGTTTTTAAGAGGCACATTATTCTTTTTATTGAAAGTGCCCTATCCCAAGAAAAAAATTGCTACCGAGTCTCTTAAAAAAATCGTGCCTTCCCACAAAAAGGGGTGCGCGAAAAATACCTTCGCGATACGACCATTCACGATACAATTTATATTTGATGGAACGTATTTTGGACATAACCTGGTGTATATAATAACCACTCTATGTAAAGAGGACAATGATAGCCAGAACCGTAACTTGCTTTTTCTGGGTTCTGTGCAAAGTTGCTCAAAAAGGTTATCCACAGTATGACTTGGCCTTCCATTGACGAGTTTTCGGGCCCCCTTTCGACTTGGGCCCTGTGCCTGTGCACCTGTTGCACCTGCCTAGTTACAGCACTGGTGATAGCGATTTATAATTAGCCGAGTTGTCGTTATTCGAGGTAATTACTGAAATGAAACTCAACGCAGACGAAAGTGGAATTCGTGTAGGAGTTAATCGAGCAAATATTTCGAAACGATTGTACGAAAAATTCTGAAGTTCGAAAATTGGGCACATTAACTTCGATTATTATATTTTCTTATTTTCTCCTAGGTACAAGTATCTGGCTTTGCTAAGATTGCTCTCTAATTCCCACTCTATATATTTTTCTGATATTACATTATTATTACATTTATTTATTTTTTTGTATAACAGTTTATTCTATAAACTATTAATAACTATATTAACATTTCATCACTATAATTTGAGTTTCATAACATTGATATCTTCATTAAAAAAACAGTTATTTAAATATAGTTCCCACAGTTTCATATCATATAATACGTGCCCTAAATTCAATGTGTATCACAATTATAATTTTATGTACACCCCCTATTCATCGAGAGCATATTAAACACCGACAATAACGCATATTATAACACTCCTGTTAAAACTTATACAAATAAAATAAAAGTATTATAACATATAAAACATTCACCGACAAAGACAAAATTACTACGTATAGTATGTGGACATAATATTAGGCAACTAAATAATTTCGTGTAGTTTTATGCATTGTTTACTGGTATTGTTTACGGTGAATATTATTAATTCCGGCAATCTATCTGATGCACAAAATACACTGCTCTAAGAAATTAACGCATCATTGAAAATAACAAATAATGCTGCATTCACAACTTTAAATTTATAAATTAGCATTAGTACTTAGAATTAACGTAAATGTTTATTATATGTAACTGTACTTTAGCGTTCACAACCTTCTCAATTATTGCTTATTAATTAAAATTAGGAGATTACTAGCTTCAAACTCTTACTTTAATATATAATTGACGCATGCGCAGTAAGCATCTGTTTTAACCTTTAAATTTCTATGACCATACTGTTTTGTTTCTGTCTTTTCTATGAGCATAGATATAAATTTCTCTTCCACTATAATTCTCTTCAAAATCATGAAACACTCAAAACCTCATTAGTACAGACCAAATAAATAAAAAATGTATAGTCGGATTGTTGATAAGTGACTGTTCGTTGCTACAAGTATCGATATTCAATACTATATGCTTTCTCTGCCTATATCATTATAATTATTTGCATACCCATAGTAACGTATAGTGACCCAAGTTGACAACTAACCTTCAAAATTATTTGAATAAAAAACAATGCATTAGAAAGAAACGGCATGATTCGTAGATATCTTTACTAATTAGAGCGCGAAAATAAATTTACAGCAGTAATCAAACAAACAAAATTATTAATTTTAAGGTAATAATTATAAATAAGGAAAAATTTATACTCATACGAAAATTTTGGATTATAATTTGTTGTTTATTCCAGCAGATTTAAAATTAAAGTTTGTGAATTTAATAATTGGCCGCAAGCCATATTTTAATTAATATTTATTACCAGACACTGACAGTTAAGACAAATAACAAAAAACATTTTTAAAATCGCTGAAAAATGGTAACTAGATTATTATATGAATGCACTACTTGATACATACATGTAACAGTCACCTATCAGTAATCCGACTATAGTAAAGAAACACAAAAACGAGCCAAACAAGCATGGAGTTAAATACAAAAAGCACAGTTAAAAAAAACCTTTGTAAAATAAAGAAATTTATTTAAATAGTACAAAAAAAATTAATAATGCATTTTGAATCTACATTGACTTAAACTCAAAATCTAACCAAAACTAGAGATAAAACCCTACTCCTGTTGAAAACAATTAAACACTAAATGTTGTTCAAATGTGCCATAGTAAAATTTTATATTTTTTGACTTAAAATATTCTTATATGTAAAAAAAGTTCCTTTGGACATCCACACTTATTATAACTGCGTATTTAAATTTATACTCTATGTCAAATAAGAAAAGAGTAGATAGCACTGCGAACCGAGTACGATTTACACAGGACAAATACGGTATAGCGGGAAATTTAAAATAAGTAGGGAATGGGCGTAGTAACTGGGTTAGAAAGATTTTTTTTTTTTTATAATATAAAAAAGGAATATAATATAAAAAAGGAAAAGATATTGAAACAAACAAGGCAGATAGTAAACTTACGTTATTTATACGACATAAATTCAATATAATGGGAAATTTGAAAAAGTTCATTTTAATAAAATATTCATTTTTAAAAATTATATATTGTATATAAAAAGAGAAATTTAGCTAAAAGAGTTTAAATAAAACAGTACCACAAACAATATAACTTCAGAGCTAAAGTATCTTATTTAAATATTTATTGTATATAAAAATTAAAAATATATGTATATATGAACGTCTAAAAATCATATCAATAACTACTTCTTCTTTGGGCACAATCAGCTAGGCTGCCTTTTGGCCTCACTCATATTAGTCGTCTATCTTGATCCGTTAATTGTCACGTGTCAAAAAATATTTATTGGTCAGATAACCTAAAAAATATATAACTGCGTAAAAACAAATTACACAAATTCTCCATAAAATCTACGCCAAGATAAATTAAAGTCTAAATATGTAAATAATAATAAAATATACCTTATAAACAATATATATTTCAATGCATATACAATATTCTCGAATAATAATCTGTGCTAGAAGACAATGATATTATGCAATACAATGTACGACACTGAACATCTGTCAATTTGGATTAAAAATAATATTTTAACATTGTAATAGGGATGATGTTCTAAACCAATCCGAAGCAAGAACAGACAGTTCCTATCTACTTACACATATTTTTCTAAGCTGACATAGACCATAGATACAATAGTCGTATATATGTCAAAATCATCTACAGTTTTCCCTCTTTTTAAATTTTAAAGTATTCGTGGATAGTTTGATCAGAGGTGGGTTAAGGCTGGTTGAGGCCCCGGGCGTACGAGACAATATTGGGCCCCTTAAAAAAGAGAGAGACAGGGAAAATACATGTTAACCATATTTTTAAATACATAAGCGAATATAAACATACTATCGGGTTTTACCGCCGATTGTAAACTTGTAAGTAACTAAAATTATACATATGAAACAAAACTTGGTGTCATTAGTGGAAAGTTGGGGTTTTGCGGGGCCCTTCAGAAGTCGGGGCCGAGGGCGCGTGCCCGGTGCGCCCGCCGTTAAATCCGCTTCTGACTTTGATAAATTAAAATATGTTTTAAAAATCTCTGGAAATTTTATTTCTCCTTATAAAAAATAGACCAACCTAATAATAACCACTTGGTGTTCTTATTGGTTTTATCTTAGCGCGCTAATAGCGCTAGATATTCCCTGCATCAAGTTAGTCAAATCAAATGATTGCATTTTGTGTAGTGTGTTAACATGGTGCCTGAATACTTTCTCACAGTGCAATGTGGCACGTACTTGTACTCTGTAATTATAAAGCGATATAAAATGATTTTAATACGAGCTGCGGTGTGGCGGGCTCAGCTTGTAATAGGCCGGCAGTTGAACACTTCAACACAGACGGCTCGAGTGCTCTGTCAACTGTACTAAACATTGCGTATTGTATTAAGTACTTTGGAATTTTTGGAACGATGCAAATCACAGCTAAAACGTTAGAAGAAAATAATATGAATGAATATACCATGGGTAGATAAAATCTGAACGAGAAAAGTCTTAGGTCCCAAAGATTTTGATTTAGATATGCCAATCCTTAATCCTCAATCCTTTCGATTACACGCTAGAAGAAAGCCGCGTAGTTAATATACAGTACTTATCAGATAGATTGTTCAATCTGTTTTGACTTATTGTGCTCCTTAGACCATTTTTAATCAATTTTAGTTTTTAAAATAACTTTTTTTGGGTAATTACGAGACATAGAAATACGAAAGATAATTTATACATTTGGAAAACAAGGCTCCAAAGAATAGTTAGTTATCAAAATGTATAACTGTAACTCGAAGTATGAGGAGAAAATCAGAAGGGACGTAAGAAGGAAAATATTAAGAGAATGCTGGGAAGAAAGAATGAAGGAAGAACAAAAAGGTAAACTGTCGGAATGGGGAGAAACAAGGAAAGAGTACTATTGGAGATGTGGGATGGACATAAGGGAAGTTGAGCAAAAGAAAAATGGAGGAAGAAACATAGTAGAAGAATTGAGGAGGAGAGACAAAGAGGTACAGGAGCAGGAAAGAACAATAAGAATACACAATTCAAGGAATGTGAAAAGGTATAGAGAGATAAGGACGGTAGGAATACCTAAATATTTGAAAGGGAGGAGAGGAAAGGCAGGGGGCAGAGTTAGAAGGATTGCCAGATTAAGATGTGGAAAGGAAGAACGGAGTAATAGGTATTGGGCAAAACCAGAGGATAGGCTATGCAGAATGTGTAGGGAGGAGGAAGAATCCTTGGAACACCTAACAAAAAGATGTGGAAAGATGATAAAATGGGAGGGAGCTGTTGAGTGAAGAAGGAAAGGGAGAAAGGTGGGTGAGAGTACTCGAGGAAAGAAGGAAGGAATGCGGAGAGGTAAGACAGAACTGAGAACAGGAAGGAAGAGAGAGGCAAAGGAGGAGCGAAGAAAGAGGGGAAGAACAACTGGAGTCAAGAAGGAAGGAGACCGGAGACGGAAGCCGAAAAGAGAATAGGAAGAAAGAGAGGAACACCGGAGAAAGAATGTAGAAGAAGAAGAAAAAAAGTCATAAAATGTATTATTTTATTATTATTATGATTATTTTTTCAATGTACTGGTTAAAACCCTAAACGCCGCAAGGCCTAGGGTAAATAAAGAAATAAAGAATTATATATATAACTGTAACTCCATAAGTTTTTCTGTGACCACATGAGAAGCGAGATAATTTTTTCAGCAATTAAGTAAATTGTAAAAATTCTTTACAATACTCTATTCGCTACTCCAATTAAAAAGCACAGATATCAGTCGAATAGACGAGTTCTGCTACTTAGGGTGTATAGGTACCGAAAGTGGAGGAACTGATGCTGATATAAATGCCAGAATACTTATGTCAAGATTTGTCTTTAGCTTGCTCAACAATCTTTTTCACTTTCTCGAAAGACCAAACTGCGCATTTTTAATAGCAATGTAAATGGTAGACGCTCAGTTGGTCAGTCTGATCGTTAGGCGGTGAAGGGCACCGGCGGATTAACAATACTATTGATTCAAAAAGTTTTGCTTAGTTGAAGTAAATATTAAATTGTTTCGGCGAAAATTATAACACTAAGTTTGTTAAATATCGTAGTTGCCTTTAATGATATACTAAAAAAAATGCTTTAAAGGGAAGAGTATTTACTAAACGAAAAAAAGCCCTTCGACCCATGTACCTATCGTTTATAGATCAGAAGTAATCACAGAAAGAACAAGACACTTTCCAATATTATTTTATTACACTAGATCTTTTGCTTATCATTTCTCATATATGTATTTGACATACGCAATAGAATTGCCGCCTGAGCAACAATGAAACCGTTAAAAATAAAAATATTGTTACTGCTAAATGAGTAGAGCCCTGCAAATCCGCGGATATCCGCGGATTATCTGCGGATATCCGCCATTTTTCTGCGTATGCGGATAAATTATTATTTAAATCATGCGGATGCGGTTCGGATGCGGATTATATATCATATCCGCGTGAACACAAAATCTTCGGTTGGACGCCCCTTCCTACGGAAGACGCGTTTAAAACCCCAAAAATGTATCGCTGGCATTTGCATTTCGCTTATGGCAAGAGTGAAATAATAATACGTTACGGCACTTTTTACTTTTTTTACTCTTCCTAGAAAAGATTTACTTTACGCTTACTTAAATAGTTAAATATAGTAGAGTTTATATAACAGTCGTAGATTGTAGTCGTAGACAACAATTTATTTTGGATTTATTGCCAGTTTATTAATTTAAAAATAATTATGTATCGCCATATTTTGCATTTTTGGAAATATTAGTAAAAATTAACCATGGTAATTTGCCACATTTAAAAACATATGAAGCTTATATCAAATTTAAAAAATAAAAATATCTTAAAATCGTCATATAACTTTCATCTTTTAATAATGGGATGAATTTAAGAATTTAGTTTTATTATTAAGAACTTATTTTTAAAAATTTGCTGATCCTATAGGACTTTCCTTGTTAGTTATTGGTAATAAATGTGATAAATGAATGTTTCATTATTTATAAATATCGCTGCTCTAAAACAATAGTGAGATATCTCTCTGACATATTGCTGTTTAAAGTTTTACATTTTATATAAACTTGGTTTAAGAGTCGAATAATTGTAATATCCATCTTTATTTTTTACTTGCCCAACCTTAATATATAAGGGGCAAGTATTGTAATCGCGAAAATTTTCGATGTCGAGATTTTGACTGATGACCACGTTTCATGGTCCAGGGAATCCAAAAAACCTATTTTCGAAGTGCCGTCCGTATGTGTGTGTGTGTGTCTGTTTGTCTGTGTGTATACACGATAACTCAAAAACGGTTTAACTTAAAGAGTTCGTTCTGGTATTAAAAAATTTTCCTAATAATTGGGAAGAACCGTATTGTTTTTTATTAAAATCCGAAACCGGAAACCGAAGTTATTAAACATTAAAATTTTAAAAAATTCATAACTAGTAAACCAAGCCTTGGACAAAAATTTGTATAGGACATAATTTGATGTATTTTTGAAGAATTACTTAAATCTTTTTTTAAATTTTTATTAAAAATATTAATTTTTTTTTATGTATTTTTTTTTAGTATTATTTTTTTTTATGGGAGGGCAAGTCTAGCGGAGGTGTCCCTTCGCCACTGGTTTAATCTATACATTCTCAGTACGACGTTAGATAGAAAATTGGACCATGCAATATTAATATGAAAAAATTTAAAACAATTCAGTAGTGTTTTAAAACAGCGATATGCGAAACAGACAGCAAATCCTGTGCGGATTGTGCGGATATTTTTGCGGATGCGGATTGGATGCGAATATTGTCTATGCGGATGCGGATCGGATGCGGATACAGAAAAACATATCCGTGCAGGGCTCTACGAATGAGAGCTCTTTACACGTTACACGTACCAGTTGTTGAGAGATCGTACGCAGCATACGTCCATTGTTAAAACCCTACATGAAACTATTTTGATAAATTAAACGCTCTTAAATATATAAAATCGAAGGTAACGTATGTTGGTATTTAATATATTATTGGAATAATTTGAATTTTTGGATTTTGTAGCAATCTTTTATTTTTCCAAATTAAAATATTTTTGATAAATTATTATTTATCTCCCGAGCCACGCCGGGTATGTCTGCTAGTAATATACAAAATAATATGTGTTGTGTGATTTGAAGAAAAGTTATTTACTATAATACCTTATGCAGCCGGTCGCTATAACGTAGTGGTCAGCTCATTTTACTGCTAACCATGGGGGTTCGGGTTCGAATCCCGGGCATGGATGTTTGTATTTGTTATAAAATTTCTAATGCATCCATAATAAAAATAAAGATATCCTGGTTAATGGCCATCGTAGCTAAGACTAAAAAATAAAAAAATAAAATAAAAAAAATACCTTATGCAAAACAAATGCAAAATTTTTTTGATACTGTTATCGTCTGACCCCCAAATATAACTAATTTGGGGTAACCAAATTAGTTATATTTGAACAAAATTTTTATAATTTTTTACATAGCGAATATGTATCCCCGACACTGTTTGAGCAAAAAACGCCTATTGTATTATTTTGGTTCATATTAAATGTATATTATTCAGAACCTTTCAGATTTTTAGTCGAACTACTCTGGCTTAGTTGTTCTGGTATAATTTTTAAGTATTTTCTATTCTTCTCGATTCTGAAATAAATCAATAGTTGTTATTGGTTTTGAAAGAATAGTAATATTTCATTGACATGTTAGTTCCTGAAGGAGCTCGCGAGTTCCGTCGCCGTTCACCGCCCCCGCACACCGTTGCCCCCTTAGAGACTGCCGCCGCTCCAGAGACGCTACAAATCATATGTTTGTAACTATGAACTCACTTCCAATCACACACTACAATACATATATCAAACAGTCAAAACAACATCACTAACTTACAACATAGACGGAGAAGAAGATTTTTATATAAACTACTTAAAACGAATTAGGGGACAAGATGACCATTGACGATATATCTATTTAATTGCCAACATAAGTAAGCAGTTATTAAAATGAATATGCAATGTCCATTATTATACAGGTGTCTCAAAAGAAATTTTATATTTATTTAGCTTACTGCGTGAACGCAACGTATCCGAGGGGCGCGGGGGTTATGTCAATCAGTAGCCTGGCTCTTGGGAATTAAGTCGCTATGGAGCGTTTCTCGGGAGCAGACCGCGCGTTATGCGTGCGAGAGTTTTACAAAAACGGTGATTCGGCGACTGTAGCGCGTAGAAAATTCTGCAGTATTCGAGGTTTTCACCACTTAAATGATGAGCATTCTTCTCATTCGACATTGGGTTAAAAAGTTTGAAGAGACTGGTACAACGTTGGATAAATCAAAATCCGTTATTAAGAACGGTAGAAAACGTGGAGAATGTTAATCAGTCTGTTCGTGACGACCCGAACCTTTCAATTCGGAAGCGCGCAAGTGCTTTAAATGTGCATAGATCATCATTACATCGCATTATGCACAAAGACCTAAAGCTGCACCCCTACAAAATTCAATTGGTGCAAGAATTAAAGCCCCAAGATCAGTCAGAGGCTTAATTTCGTAAATCAGGTGATTGAGCGATTTTCAACGTTTACCAACATTTTGTTTTCGGATGAAGCTCATTTTCATCTTAATGACCACGTAAATAAGCAGAACTGCCGCTACTGGAGTGCAACGAATCCGAAACGCAAACATCAGAAACCCCTACATTCGCCTAAAGTGACCGTATGGGCTGCGATGTCGGCGCGAGGAATTATCAGCCCTTACTTTTTTGAAGACGAAAGGGGGCGTGCAGTTACAGTGAATTCAGAGCGTTATGTGGAGATGTTAGACAACTTTTTGGTACCTGAACTGCAAAACTTTCCTGGCTATAACCAAAGAACATGGTTCCAACAGGACGGAGCAACTTCACACACGTCCAATATGTCTCTGCCACGTGTTCGTGAAATTTTCTCAGGCAAAGTGATCTCCCGGAGAGGTGACATAAATTGGCCTCCACGCAGTCCAGATTTAACCCCTATGGACTTTTTCCTATGGGGTTATCTTAAATCTAAGAGACACCTAAAGTTTACGCCAATAAACCGACTTCACTGGCGCATTTGAAACAAAATATCCGTCACGAAATGGCAGCCATCCCTGAGTCCACCTGCCGAGACGTCATAAGTAATTTTACTGTTCGATTAAATGAGTGCCGAGAACGCGAGGATCTACATTTAGACGATATTATTTTTATGAAATAAATCCCCAAAAAGTGTATTCTAATAATTAATAAACATTTTTTCTATATACGGCTTACTTTTTTTTTAATCGATCCACTAAATATAAAATTTCTTTTGAGACACCTTGTACTACGTGATTCCTGTGACAGTATTTACAAAACAGCTCTTTTAACACTATTGCCTGAATTATTTTAGTTTTTAGTTTTTAATGCATCAAACAAATAAATCATTTATAGTAGTGATATACTTAGGTACTGATTAATCAATATACTCTTAATATACCTATAACATTTATGGCCAACGTTTGCCAAATTTGCGCACGGATTGGAACTTAGAAAAACTGGTTTAGTAAGAATAACTGATCGTCTAAACCATCAAAATTCTTTAATTCTTATGATGTTCTCCAACAACCTTTTATCTCCTTACGAGAAACTTGTGCTTCGTAGTCAGTGTTTTCGGGTCAAAAGTTTTCAATATGCCCTCAAAGATTCAGTGCAAAATGATGTGCTTGTTGGAAGGCTAGACATTTTTTTGAACAGTAAATGTTATGCTACACATTCTTGAATAAAAAAATCAGCTGTGGCCACCACAGGACCAACCGCCATCGTAAAGTACTTATATAAAATACATTCTAGCAGCAGAGTAGAAATAACTTGGCCTAATATTTTCTAACAGAAATATTATTTATCATGACCATGGAAACGTTACATATAAGTATGAAAAAATTGAGACTTTAAAATTTTTTTCGTTTTATCAAAAAACGTGTCAAATAAAAGTTATTAGTTATTGCTTTTATAGCAACTTTTGTTTAATAAATTTTTTCGAGATATTTTTCTGTTGTGAAATATTCGCAAAATTCTTAAAATCGACACGAGCAAACTCCCATTTTTAGTCAACCGATTTTTACCAAAACTTGATCAACTTGTATCATTGATGGCAGAAGCTTAAATATGAAGTTTCATAAAAATCCTTACAGCCGAATTTGCTCTGCACGTGTACACAGACAGACAGACGGATGGACGGACAGACAGACAGGCGGACGGACAGACAGACAGACAGACTAACGCCAACATATATAAGGGAGGTATTGTGATCATACCGATTTTGACATTTCGAGATTTCGATGGATCTCCACGAATTGAGGTCCCTACATAACGTTTTGACTATTTTTAGCATGATGTCTGTCGGTCTGTCTGTCCGTCCGTCCGTCTGTCTGTCTGTCCGTCTGTCTGTCCGTCTGTCTGTCTGTCTGTCCGTCTGTCCGTCTGTGTACACGTGCAGAGCAAATTTGGCTGAAAGGATTTTTATGAAACTTCATATTTAAGCTTCTGCCATCAATGGAACGAGTTTATCAACTTTTGGTAAAAATCGGTTGACTAAAAATGGGAGTTTACTCGTGTCGATTTTAAGATTTTTGTGAATATTTCACAACAGAAAAATATTTTGAAAAAAATTATTGAACAAAAGTTGCTATAAAAGAAATAACTAATAACTTTTATTTGAGACGTTTTTTGATAAAACGAAAAATTTCGAATAATTTTTGTAAAATTTTTCGAAATTTTTTCATACTTATATGTAACGTTTCCATAGTCATGATAAATAATATCTCTGTTAGAAAATATTAGACCAAGTTATTTCTACTCTGCTACTAGAATGTATTTTATATAAGTACTTTATGATGGCGGGCGGTCCTGTGGTGGCCACAGCTGATTTTTGTATGTTGTTCTGACTCCAGTTAAGGTGGAAACATATTTATAAAACCCGACGCAATGCAACGAAACGCGACGCGTGTTGTCTCAAATCAAATGTTTCTATTTTCCATTGTTGACTATGTATTAGAAACATACTATTAAGACACGACGCGATGTGACGCGCTCACACAATACCCGATTCAAACGATCCCACATTTTTTATGTAAATAATTTATATTTTGTTTATTTTTTGTAACCTTTCTGTGATTTTTTACTAATAAAACAAATATATTTAGTAGCACATTAAATATATTTGTTTTCTTGCAAAAAATGAACCAACAATTATTATTAGTGGTCCGCGTTAGAAAATTATGTATTTTACTGGTCCGCGGTGCGTTCTTGGTTGAGAAACACTGATATAGGCGAGCATAAGCAATGATGGTATTATACTTCACGACTTCACACACACGATAAAAATATGGTTGTTTGGTAAATATTATAAAATTAAAGCAACCTGGAGAAGTTATTTCAAACGCGTATATAACACATAACCGTGTGCTATCCGGAGACTCCGGGTGAAATCACCTTATCACCTTATCTAATCATAGAGCTGCCATTTCTCCAGTTTTCGTTTTATGTCCCCGGACCCCGGCTTTAGTTCTTAATCTTCGTTTTTAAATCTCTTTTAATCTTTTTTTTTTCTTAATGAGGGCATTTTTTGGAGCGATCATATTTAGAACATGCGTTGTTAAGTGTACATGCCTTAGTGGACCACAAAAATGAGCCTACAGAGCCGGAACTGGCACGCAGTCCTCAGTTTGACCAAATCTGATCTAGAGAATTTATGGCTACATATTTATGTCTCTAAACAAGTTGATGTCTATGGTAATATGTGCAGGGGCGTGCATAACAAATGTATGCAATTTGTAACAATTAATCGTACAGTATATTGTACGCTAGTAACTCACCTAACGTACCTATACATAACTACAATCTACAGCGAATGCATTCGCGCAAGACCTGTTTTATAACCTCTTCGATATTCCGATCAGATAAATACTTAATCGAATTTATAAACATTGTAATTGTGTGTAAATAGCAAGCACATACATTAAATCAAAAGTAAATTAGAGTATTTAAACCTTGTAGGCCGAAATAAACATTGTTGAGCTGTAATCTGGACATATTAGGTGTACAAATGAATAATCCAATTTTTCCAGCTAAATTCAAGGTTTATTTTAAAAGAACGTAGATTAAAGTATTCAGCCTTGCTTTCTATAACTTTAAGCCCTCTTTTAAGCAGCTGATGAATTCCATCTCGGAAAAATGTTATGTCTTTGGACAGGATAAAGTCGTCAAACCATTTTCGGATCTGATCCACTGATTGGAAGTGCATATCGGACAAGGCGTGTTGCAGCGACCGGAACAAGTGGTAATCGGCTGGAGCAATGTCTGGTGAATACTCTGGGTGCTGCAAGACGTCCCAGTCAAGACACCATAATGTGCGGCTTGATGTTTTCATGCAACAATTACACTGGACGTTCTCCTTTGCCTTATACGGTCGCAGATTAATTGACGTTGGTAGCAGTCCTCAGTAACTGTTTCACCCGGTTCCAACAACTTATAATAAAGCACGCCCTTTTTATCCCACCAAATGCAGAGAACCTTCTTTCCGAAGCGATTGGCTTTTGCGACCGATTTTGATAATTCGCCGGGATTTACCTATGACTTTCTGCGTTTAGAATTTTCATAGAGTATTCATTTCTTATCACCTGTAACGATTTTCCACAAGAAAGTCTTTCAACACTGCTTATTGAGAAGAGAAAGACACGCTGTCACTCGTTGATTTTTCATGGTTTCAATGAGTTCATGCGGAACCCATTTTCCTTCTTTCTGGATATTTCCCATCTCATGTAGGTGTTTGGAAATCGTTTGCTGCGTTACTCCCAACTGTTCTGCAAGCTCTTTTTGCGTCTGTGCCGAATTTTTCAGCGAGCAGCTTCTCAAAATCATCGTTGTTGCACTTTCGAGGGCTTCCAGGGCGTTTTTTGTCGTTCAGGCAGAAATCACAGCTTTTAAACCGCTTAAAACAAAATGCGCACATATCGTACGATACAACACCTTTACCGAGAAAGGAACAAATCGATTTGCACGCTCTTGCAGCATTTTTTTCCTTGTAGGAATCCGTAAAGAATACAGTGTCGGATATGCACCTTATCTGTTGCCATTTTCGATTGTATTGAACTGAATACTTTTAAAGGTTATGTTAGGCTTTCAGGCATACCAACTCTGATTTATAATAACTATATATCAACACTATATAACCACAAAATAGCGGGAAAATCAATTGATTCTAAGATTAATTTCTTAACTGCTTAAAATAATTTGGATTATTTATTTATACACCTAATATTTTGAACTTGATAGTAAAGTTAACTTCAAAAGAGTCTTTGATACAGAACTTATTCCAATTTTGTTGAATAAATTTGAACATTTAGACATAAGAGTCAAAATAATTAACTGTATTCGGGTATTTAAACCGAATCATTCAAGGGCCGGTTTGAAAATACGTATCTGTCAAAATCGAATCAATTCTAAGAGTATTCCGGAAGGATCTATGTGTCAGTGTTGGAGTTCTCACTGTTCATATATTGTAGCTAAGACATATCCAACATCGTACCTGCATGCTGCCTCATCTGCTCAAATCGATATTAATTATATGCGCGAGTGAAGAATTTACTCAAATATATCATTTATGGATATCATTTTCTCACTTCTACCATATCATTTGGAACTGATCTTCTCCAAGTGGTTCTCGGAAGTCCTCGGCTTCCCTGAAAGTTCCAGTTGAGTGCTATTCTAGCAATGTTGTTGTCGGGGCGCCTCAGAATATGTTCTATCCAGTTCCAGTTGGTTGTTCTGATCTCTAGACCAATCTCTTTCTGTTTGCATCGCATCAGTTGGTTCATATTACTAATCATCTCCGACCAGAATATGAGCAGAATTTTGAATAACCAGCAGTTTATAAAGATTTGTTGTCGATCTGTTAGATCTTTAGTCACTTTCCATGACTTTAATCTTTTAAGTGCGGATTTAAAAATATCTGTCAACGAAATCAGTTCTAGGGGTATCCCGCAAGAATCAATGTTAGGCCCTTATTTTTCATACTTTTTACCTGTAGAATACTCTCACCTATTCAAGCCGATATTGATTCTATTTATATTCATACAGCAGTAGGGATTTCACATTCGTATAGAATTTTAACATTTTTATTGCATTTGTGTAATAGGAAGATGTTGATCCAAATGATGTGGAGCATGCTGAATGCAACTGAGGTGTTTTTACTGCTAGCATCAAAGAAGCTGTCTTCATCTTTTGTCACCATACTGGGTTAAGCTTATCTGGACTTAGTCTGACCCAATGACTATTACCTTAGTTTTATTGTAGTTTATTGCCATATTACCGTTGTTCGAAACTTCTAAATTTTATTTTCTGGTTTTGAAAAATATATGTCCAGTCCGATAATAGAAGTGTATAAGTTGTATTACAAGTTTAACCCTGTGTTTAGAATTTTTTATTCCTAAAAACAGAAGCACATTAGTTTTGACATGATAGGTCTAGACATAGAATTGATTTTACAGCGCATTATCTGTGTGTAAGCACTGTTACACTCCATAAGATCTGTAAGTGCAGAGTTGTTATTATATGAACTGAACTGAGAGTCGGGGTTGTCGGCTATTCTACTCTAATGCTTGGGCGGGTTCATATGATTTATACATGTTTACAAGATGAGAATACTACTCAAAACTTTATGAATGAATTTAAAAATAAAGTTGGTTTATCAAATACATTCATGCGTCACTTAACAATGGGGATACGTTCAGAAAAATCCGTCGTAAAGCGGTTTCGCCGTTGTCCGAACCTAGAACCTACAAACTTAGATGGTATAACCCTAAGACCAATTACCAAGATGCACACTGTTGTTTATATTATATTGTTTCTCCAACATTGTTACATTTTGCCACCCGAATATTTACGAAGATACACATTTATAAAATCACGTATTAGTTAATGCCGAAGTTACCTTCTTGACGTGTTTGTTTATATTTTATAAACAATTTATTGTGATTTCTGGAGTGTTTTTAAACATAAATACCTTATAATGGGATACATTATATGAATAAAAGAGATATATCATTTTATAGGTATGTTAAAAGGTAATTTTGTCGACGTTATTGTTTTTTTTCCATCCGTAATGCCCTTGCCCCTCGTAGACTAATGTTGGCGACACAATACTGTTGTGGATTACATACGGTATACGCTGTCCATCTTGGTTATTGGTCTGAGGTTTAGCCGTATAGCCTACTTTATACTTAGGGTATAGCATATTCCCACAATAGATTGAAGAATATTATCCAAATATTGTTGTGCTGTTAAAAATTCATTGGAAAAAACGAGATCAGTTCTACCGCCAATGATTATCCCACCCCGTGCCATAACAGTACAACTTATTGGACGTTCCACAAACGTTCCAAATTACCAGATCTTCACCATACCCTTGTTCGACGAGAATCTGGATAAATACCAAATCTGGGCTCATCCGTAAACAAAACTATAGCCCAATCATTATCACACCAATATTGAAAATTGTGACACCAGTCTAATCTTGCTCTGTGATTGCCTCTAGAGAGGGGTTTACATCTGATTGGTCCTCGAGATAAAATATTAGCTTCGTGGAGACGATTTCTTTGGTTAAGTATGCGCTCGCTGTAATTCCCTTACCAATTCGGGTGCTGTAATAGTAGGTTGTCTTCTAGCATTTAAGACCAAAATCTATCTTGACTTGCTGTTGTACAGCGACCACATCCCGGATGTTGTTCGGCCGGACTCCCTGATTCTCTGTTATGCGTCCATAACCAACTGATGACACTTTGAGAAATTTCTATCCGCTAGGCATCATCAACTTGCCTGAAGCTAGCTTGGAGAAGTCCCACCGCACGATTCATCTCGTGGATAGTTATATGCTGTCGCTCCATTATTAAAAAAGAATGCCACTACTTAAAAACACTGTAATCATTAATATAAACGTTTTAAATCGAATTAAAATGAAACATGATCAACCTATGGATCATGTACTGAATAAAACTTCTCAAATTTGTATTTGTTTTGTCTTGTTGGTTATTGTTTTTACTTGTTTTCCATAGCCAACTGCTCATAATTGCCTACTTTAATTGAAACACAACATTAAATGTACAACATCAATATATTTTCATATTTTTTTAATATATAATCCTTTTATTTCCCCTCGACCTTTCGGTGTTTAGGGTATTTACTACAATTACGAAACATATATCACCTATCACATCCCGACGTCCTATTAAACAAACATCATATTACATTAATTTACATTACTATTTATTTTATTCTATTCTCTTCCCTTCCAACCATTTCTTCACCCCTCTCCTACTCAGCCCCCTTCCTTCCTTCCTTTACCCCTTCCTATTATCCTTCCCCAATCTCAATCCTTCTTGCCTCTAATTCCTTCGCCCTCCTCTCCCCCCTTCCATCTTCGTGCAACAGGTCTAATGTGCTCCCCGACCACACGGTTATTTCCCTACACTTCTTCGCGAGGTGCTCTATATCTTCTTCCTCCTCCCCGCACATCCTGCACATCTTATCCTCCTGTTTCCTCCAATATCTATTTCCTCTCTCTTCATTCCCGCAACTTAGCCTCTCAATCCTCCTGACCCTCCCTCCTGACCTTCCTCTTCAAGTAGCTTGGTACCTCTATAGTTCTGACCTCCTTATATCTCCCTGCGCTCCTTGATTTGTCTATTCTGACTGTCCTTTCTTGCTCCCCCACATCCTAATCCCTCCTCCACACTTCCTCAATCACGCTTATCCTTTCTTTTCTTCTCCTTTCCACCTCTGTCGCATCCACTCCGCATCTCCAGTAATACTTCTTTCTCATCTCCCCCTATGCGTTCCATCTTCCTTTCTGTTCCTCTCTGGCTCTTTCCTCCCAGCATTCCCTCACTATTCTTTTGTCTGTTTCTCTTCTAACTTTCTCTTCGTGCTTAACCGCCCTCCTTCCTGTACCCACTTTCATCTTATCTCTTTTCAGATCCTCTCTTACAATATTTTTTTTAATATCCCTAGACTTTTCCGATATGTTTATATTGATATCGAAATAAAAATTTATATTTTGGTTCCAAACAAAAATAAGTGAAATCATATTTTTTGCAATTCTTCTTCATAAATTCATGGGTACGCTACTAAAGATGTGTGTATTTGAGCAGTCGTTTTGGCGCCCCTAACAGCGTTGCGCCTTGGGCCTGTACCCCTCTCTCCCCTGCCTTTCACCGGTTAAGGACACCACTGCTGGTTTTACCAATCAAACCCAGAAAAAGACTAATACTTTTCCACACAGCTAATAAAAGGAAGTTATGTGCTGGCCACATGAAATTTCAGACTAGAAAGAACAGTTTAGTCGTTAGACGAAGATAGAAGAAGCTCAAGATTTTCCGAACTTAATATTTTTATCATGATATAAAATTTAATCTCGAATAAGTGAAGTAAACTTTTATATTTGTCTAAAGTTCTTAAAATAGCCATTGTAATCTGTAGAAGTTTTCTGTTCATGCCCTATTATATCTGAAGGAAAGTATTTTCATAGTGACATTTATAAAACAGTTTTTAAAAACATAGCAATAAAATCAATCGCGTCTGTGGAAGTCAATGAACTGCATACACCTGAAGTTGGATCGTAGTAGATGGCGCCACCGTTTCGGGGTTGCTGTTTTTATCGTCGCTTTTTATATGATATTCTTCCGAAACTTTTACCGCTATAATTCTGTGGTCGGGTTGTTTACCGGTTCGGTTTCGCGTGGGGAGTTTTTCTTGTTTTGTTGATGCATCTTTCTGGCTTGTTTAACTTTTGATATAATGGCTAACAGCATAATTATTACAAGAAAAATAGTAAAAATTATTACTCTCGTTAATAGGCATAACATTTATATTTTATTAATTTACTAAGTGAAGTATCTGCCCTTCGTACTAGATTGTTGAAAACCGGATACCCTATAGCCCTATAGAGGTTTATCCTTCTAAAAAAATACATAGAGGAAAAAATATATTTTTTTTTATTTTAATTTTTGTTACATACAGGGTGACAAATTTTACCCTGGAACATAGAATAATCATAATGAAATCTACATTTTTTGCGATTGATGCGCCCCATATTAACTTACAAGCTCCGTAATGGTATATTGATACCATAGAAAGAGAATTTTTACCCGCTTCTAATGATACCGAAAACCTTTGCAATAGATTTTGATATTTTCAGTTTCTTTATTTGGACCGTTTATTTTGAAAGTGGTGTAAGTCCATTTTTGAAAAAAATGAGATATCACGTAATTCATGCTTAATTTAATGTAAATTTTTTATGTATAACTAGTCCGTGTTGAATTTCTTAAAAAATTCCCATGTTTTGTACAACGTAAAATCGGTCGGTAAATGAAATTGCATTATCATCGATTATGAAAGTGGTGTAATTCCAATTGACAGAGGTAGGTGGCTTCGCAGATGGTTGCCGATTAGTAACACAATGTAGAAAACATGACAAATTCATTTTACATGAAATGAAACGAGAGAATTTCTTTTCAATAAAAAATCTTCAAAATGCGATTAAAAAACAGATAAGAAAAAATACTAATGGAGAACAGGTAAATTGGTTGCAAATATGTTGGATGAGGTTTCTTAGAAGTGCACCATACACTATTTTATATAAAACATCGATGAAGGACAAAGAATTTAAAACTGTAAATTTATTACCTACACGTCCTGGAAGACCGCTAAAATTTGAGAAAATCGCCCTGACGCCTTTGTACCAAAATGCCAGGCCTATTACTTATGAAAAATATAAAGACATCAAGCAGTTATTACCTTATATACCTCCGGTGCATCATGCATATTTCGAAACACTGCCACATGCAGAGTATAAGTAAATACTATCAAGATCTTGTAATTTTGACGATGTAATTATCGTCTAAAATTAAAAATACTACTATTTTATGTCATGTCATGCGTATTTATAAACAAAATTGGTATTAAAATGAAGTATATTTTAAGTGATATTTCATTTTTCAAAATTAAAATTAAACGATTTTTACAATTGTCTAATTTTGAAAGTGGTGTAAGTCCATTTACAGCCTATAAATACATATTATTATAGTCTAATTCGCCTAAAACAAATTTATATAATCAAATTCAATATTGATAAAACAGTAGAAACATTGCCAGACTTCATATAATTTGCCTAAATTTTTTAATTAACAGATATGCTTCTTTAATTTTCTCGAAACAAGAGAAAATGGACTTACACCACTTTCAAAATAAACGGTCCATTTCTTTTACTACGAAACGTGGGAAAATTCATTATGAATTTGTTTTTTAAATAATCATGATGCCATGATTTTTTTTTTAAATTTTAATGGCAGTTGCTATATCAGCAATTAGCCAGGACAATTCTTATTTTTTTTAAATTCCATGTCTAAACGGGATTTGAACCCGAGACCTTAGCAACGCGCCCTGCGTTACCTGCCATGAATTTGACAGGTAAAACAAAACAATGTAATTTTACCTATCAACGTTTAATTTTAGCAGCTCATTTTAAGGACTTTGTAGGTATAACCAGAAAACCATATAACGTCACGTTTGAATCGTCACGTTTGTGACGAAACAGAGAGACAAATGTCACGTTTGTCTCTCTGTCTGTGTATTCGGTAGAAATTCAGTCCAAATGGTTGAACGTAGAAAGTTGAAATTTAACATGCTTGTAAAACTCTTTGACCCACATATAGGAAAACTATAGATAGTTAAAAACAACACACCGCAGGAAACATATAAGCAAATATGTATTTAATGAAAAAAATAAAAAAAAAAAATATTTTGAGTGGGGTTTCAAATGAAATCTCTTAATACCTGGATAAACAAAATTTTATTTTTGAAAACTCAAATTTTTTAAGGGATATTCGCCAAAATTGTGTAAAAAACTTTTGTCCTTTACCTTATTTCCCAGAGGGATTCATCTAAATCAGCGTTTCCCAACCTTTTTTCATGGCGGACCGGCAAGCGACCTAGAAAAAATTTCCGGACCGGCAAGTTTAGAAAGTAATGTGTATCGCAAAATTGTTGTGTAATGTGTGTTGTGAAAGTAATGTGTATCGCACAAGTGATGACCAAAAAAAAGGTCCTCCTCTCCAAACTACAAACCCGGAAATTTCAACAAAATCTCGCGGACCGATGCCGATCCGAGGACCAGCTGTTGGGAAACGCTGATCTAAATGACTGAAAAAAAAAACAATAATGTACATTGAGTAATGGTAACTGGAATAGTTTTACAGAACTTTTTCATCAAATTAGTTTTTAGAAATATATCGAATATTTTGAACCATTAGAAAAAAAAATAGGTATATTCTTTTAAAATTTATTGTATAGTATCAAATAAAAGCTCTTAAAACGTATATTAAGGAACGGAAAGCCGTTTAACTCGGGGGGGGTCAATTTGAAAATATGAAAAAAAATCACATTTAATGCACATTTATGTGAATCGAAATAGTTCAACAGGAATTTTTGAACACATAAAATATGCATACATCGAATATTTTGTACCCTTAAAATAAATAATAATTTTTTAAAATTTAGTGTGTGGTTAAAATTCAAATGAATGAATGCTCTTCAGACGTAGATTAAGGAACGGAAAGCTGTTTTTTTTTAAATTACTTTATTTCAATAAGATTTTTGCTAAAAATGTACATAAAATACCTTGTTCCGCATTCTTTAACCCAGGGAGTTAATATATAAATCTCAAAAAAATCTGAGTAATGCACACTACAATAAACCGGAATAGTACTATAAGAATTTTTGATTTGATAATTATTTAAAAAATTATCGAATGTTTTTTAAAACCGTGCATACAATATTTATCTGACTGACTAAAACTGGATAGCTATAGCTGAGTCTTGAGGCAAGCGCATCTCAAGTACGGTTGTTGTCTCTAGATGAAAGCACGTGATTTATTCTATCAAAAGTTATCAAAATTTATAATTTTTGTTATAACTTACTAAATAGTTACAGAACCCTGGAATGTGTGAAAATTTATACTAGATATCATTTTTTTTTTACTATTGATAATGAAGGAACAGATTTCCTATACATTTTTACTAATTGGGGGATTAATTTTTTTGGCGATAAACCATATTTTACAAAAATTATTATCACTACACAATGTTCAATTTTTTCCATTATACAAAATATACAAAACTAGTCTATTATACGAGGGTTGCCTCGTATATTTTGGGATTGCGCTAAACTAGTGCTAGAATCTGGCAACTGACGCTTATATCTTAAAGTTAGACTTTTTTAACGGTATACGTACTCAGAACGTTTTGACGTACGAGCGCTATTTGTGTGGTTTACAGTAACTTGAAAAAATTCATCTCGGCTAAAAATGGAATTAAATCGTGAACATTTTCGAGCGATTATTTTTTACAACTTTCGACGTGGATTAACCCAACAATAGTGCATCGATGAACTTAATTCGACTTTTAGCGATGAAGCACCATCAAGGACTACTGTTTATCGATGGTTTGCCGACTTCAATCGTGGCCCTAGTTCGCTTAAAGACGAATTTCGTGAAGGTCGTCCAAAATCGGTTGTTGTTCCGGAAAACATTTATGCTGTGAGTGAACTGATACTACAAGATCGTCATGTGACTTATCATGAAATTGAGGTATACTTGAGCATTAGTTGAACCAGCATACATTCACTATTAAGTATGACAATAAAGTTACTATTATTATTATTACTATTGCATATTTGGCCGTCAAAAAGATTTGTTCGCATTGGAAACCCACATAATATGACAATCGGAATGGAAAATGCCTCAATCGGAGTGGAAAAATGCTTCCAAAATTGGTTCAAACGCATGCAAAAGTGTATTAATCTTCATGGGTAATATTTTGAAAAATAATAAAGCCACTTTTGTTTTTGATCTCAAATCCCGAAATATAAAAGACAACCCTCGTAAACAGTTGTATACAACCAAGTATTTGACAGAATGACTTGATATTTCTTATGTTTACTTATGACAGATGTTCAACTCAGGGCCGAGAGTTCCAGTTGCTAATAAACTGTCCAATAAGTTTATTAGCAACATAATTTTTTTTCCGAGAGTTCCACCCCTAAATAGTTATTAGGTTGCTAATAAACAGGCTTATTTGTCTAATAACTTATAGGCAACATGAAGTGCTTAATAAAGTGACATATAACCAAAAACAAGTTCGCAAAATGTGTTAATATTTCAATTTTAATTAAAAACCGTATAATTTTAAAAGAATATACGAATGTGTAGTTTTTAAACATTTATATAATGGTGATTTTAGTGTTTTATATACATTTAAGTTGTATTTTGGCGAAATCGACGATCTGTTTGGGTGAATTTATAAATTATGGACAACCGTTTTTAGAATATTTTGGGCATTTATTGTAAATGTGATATATAAAGAACAATATATAAATATATATTTTTAAATAAACATTGTCTTTTATTTTTACATATGTATTTATTTCAATTACGATTACAACACACTACAAACAATACTTTAAACATTACTATTTATATAAAAATGATAGAGAATAAGAAGACAGACGCAATTATTGGCAGAATAATAAAGATGTGTTGCTGAAAATTGCTGATAAGTTTAATTCATATTGTTTAAGGAATGTAAAATAAAGCAAAATATGGCCGTCTTCTTATTTTCAGTCACTTTTGTATTATAAAATGCTATTTTTATTAACTTCTCTTCTATCTATATTGTCCTCTTTTTCTGTGATAAAATTTGTTGAACGCCGTTTAATTGTCATTTTAACAGTAACACAAAAAATATACGTAATGTCATTGAATGTCAAGTCAAACTATTTATTGTCAAAATATTTAATGTCAAAATATTCAGTGTCAAAATTTCATCTCACTTTAGCTCTACAAATTTACGTATAGCTCTATCCCTCTTGCACCGTGTTACTATCTTCATAAGAAATACCAATGCAAAAACAAAAAATTATGTTGCTAATAAACTATTAGAAGGATTTTGTAACTTGGAAATCACCAATAAATTTATTAGCTTCATAAATATATTATGTGTCAAATAACTATTAGGGAGTTTATTAGGAACTGGAACTCTCGGCCTTTAGAAACCAAATAATATTTCCGCGAGCAATGTCATTTGTGGACGAGGCTGAAATTGAATTATCCCCGAGTACTATTATAGGTTTTTGAATTATTTCATTTGTTATCTATTTCAATAAAATTGAATCTAAAGTTTAGCAATTGTGAATTTAGTGAGTTTGAATGAATCCTGTAATTAAAAGTGAGGTCGTTGTCCTAGTGACTGTTAGTTTTCGTCAACAAACAACTCCTGGCTGCCATCATCTATCACTGAGATCAATTTATCGTACAAGTTCTCTTCCATTCAGCGCCATCGGCTCGCAACTTATAGGTCAGTGATGTTTTTCATCCGACACCCAGTGAAAAACATCCTCATATATTGACTTTTACCGGAGATACGACATTTTTGTCAACTACCACTTTTACACAAAATTATTAGGAGAGTTAGCAAGCACAGTAAGCACATTCACATGTTTTTAAACTTGGAAATATTTTAACCAATCTACTAATATAGGTACTTTGGTAAGAATTATTCGAAAAGGATACGTGCAAGAAAGATACATTAAGAAAATACGAGGTTTAATAAAAAAATTGATGTGAAGTGTGAATATTCACACATTTCAGGGTTTCGCAGGTATATAATAAGTGAAGGCGATATTTTTAAAATAATTTATCGTCTGTTAATCATATAATAAGATTGGTTATTAAATTTACGCTCTTAAAAATTAAATGCATCATTTGTCAAAATATAACTAGAATTTTGACAAAATAATTTCAACATAATAAAATAAAATAAAATAAATAAAATAATAAAAATGCAAAAAAAAACAGAAAAAATAAAAATAACATATGTGTCGCAACCTGTAGAAGATAAGGAGAAAAATTTTATCCGTTAACTTAAATTTTAATGTTTCAAATTTTGTAATTTTAACTCTGATTTTTATAATAACTTTGCAAGCTTTGAGAATGGTTCAGATAGAACCGAATATAGTTAGCAAGTAAATAAATCTTTTTAAATGTTTGACTAAATTTGCTTTTAATTATCGACCGAAACCCAAGAAAATACCTATATATTTATCTATAAAATACGGTCAAGAATTTTTTTATTCAGAAAAAATAAAATTCACTCCGTACTCGAACTCGAAACCCTTCGTTTCACACCAGTGCTCTAACCCATTTCGCTATCGCACGCTTTGCATGTGACTGTCTTACATTGGTATAACTTTTGTACTTTGTGAACCAAAAATCACAAAAAATGCGTTATTTTCCGAAAACATAATCTGATCAAAAATTCCTGTTGTACTATTTCGGTTCACACCAATATAAATTACTTAGAATTTTTTTAGATTTTTAGTTTAAACCATCTGGGCTACAGGGTGTGGGACAAAATTTTTTTTGCACAATTTTGGCAAAAATCGCATCTAAATAATTTATTTTGCAAAAATAAAAATTTGATCGTAATCCACCGGCTTTCATTTGATACCCTACTCAGAATTAAAAAAAAATATTTTTGTTTTCGATGAGCACGTATTTGTTTATATTTTTAGGGGGGTATGTTTTTTAGATGTTTTAGTATTTTTCCTATGTGCGGGTCAAAGAGTTGTATAAGCATGCTAAATTTCAACTCTCTAGGTTTAGCCGTTTGGCTACAATTTTTACCGAACAGACAGACAGACATACAGATAGACAGACAGACAGACAGACAGACAGACAGACAGACAGACAGACAGACAGACAGACAGACAGACGACAAAATGACGGTATAAGGGTTTTTTGGTCATACCTACAAAACCCTAAAAATACGTGGACTAGCATCATAAAAATTATTTTACATTTTAATTATCACCTCAAAAATATTTCCCTGGCCACACATCGTTAACAGAGCTTTTCCTACTTCTGTATATACATTTTGTAGATACTTCTTATAATCACTTTAACATCAGTTTCCGTTTTTAAGGGTTTTGTAGGTATGATCACCAAAAAACCATTATAACGTTCGTCATCTGTCTGTCTGTCTGTACGGTAGAATTGTAGCCAAACGGCTGAACATAGAAAGTTGAAATTTGGTTTGTTTATATAACTCTTTGACCCACATATACGAAAAATACAGAGAATTAAAAAAAAAAAACACATCGCGAAATAAAAATAAACAAATATATTATCTGTCTCATTTTGTAATACGTAACTAACAGGTAAAGTTCATTTTATATATTGTATATTGACAATACATTTATAATATTATCACAGTATTGGTTCACACGGATACGCCAAAGTCTGTTTACACCACAACAGTCACCAAAGTAACCAGATCTATGGTCTATTTCAAAGTAGAAAAAAGTAGATAGCGCTGCGAACCGAGTACGATTTACACTGGACAAATCCAGTATAGCGGGAAATTTAAAATAAGTTACAACTAGGGCATGGGCGTAGTAACTGGGTTAGCAAGTGATTTTTTTAAAATATGAAAATGGTTAATAGGATATTAAAATAAACAAGGCAGATGTTAAATACGCTTATTTATGCGACATAAATTCAGTTTAATGGGAAATTTGAAAAATTTTAAAAATGATGTACTATATATAACAAGAGAGATTTGCTAAAAGAGTTGCCTCACATTAGTCCTCTCTCTTGATCTCTTAATTGTCAAGTGTCAAAAAATATTTATATGTCAGATAACCTAAAAAATATATAACTGCGTAAAAACAAATTACATGGAGAATGTTCTCCATAAAATCTACGCCAAGTATATAAATAAAAGTCTAAATATGTAAATAATAACAAAATATATGAAAAAAGTTTAATAATATAAATAATATATATATTTCCAATGTACGACACTGAACATCTGTCAACTTGGACTAAAAACCATATTTTAACAGTGTAATAGGGATGACGATCTAAACCAATCCGAAGCAAGGACAAACAGCTCCTATCTTCTTACACACATTTTTCTACTTTGAAATAGACCATAGTTTCGTATTACAAATTGAGACAGATTATACCTACATATATTGAAAAAATTAATGTTTCTGTTTAAAAGTTTTAGCTTCTATGGTCTATTTCAAAGTAGAAAAATGTGTGATATCTGATAGATATTTTAAATAAAACACTTGTTATATTCAACAAGAAATATTAAGTAAATAAATAATAATAATTTTTGTAGAAAGAAACTAGTTTTTTTAAATTTAAATTATCCCTATATCTTATTAATATGTTTCACCAAATGGGTTCTGCCAAGTCAATTATTTTTACCGACCGCCAACATATATAAGGGAGGTATTGTGATCATACTGATTTTGACATTTCGAGATTTCGATGAATCTCCACGAATTGAGGTCCCTACATAAGGTTTTGACTATTTTTAGCATGATGTCTGTCGGTCTGTCTGTCCGTCCGTCTGTCCGTCTGTCCGTCTGTCCGTCCGTCCGTCCGTCCGTCTGTCTGTCTGTGTACACGTGCAGAGCAAATTCGGCTAAAAGGATTTTTATGAAACTTCATATTTAAGCTTCTGCCATCAATGGCACGAGTTGATCAACTTTTGGTAAAAATAGGTTGATTTGAAATGGTAGTTTACTCGTTTCGATTTTAATATTTTTGCGAATATTTAGCAAAAGAAAAATATTTCGAAAAAATTTACTTTTAAATACTTGCAAGCCATTATAGGTAACCGTAACAGATATTAAAAACATGTTTATGTAAAAATTGTTTCTTTTCAAAAGCTTTATCCAAATATACCCAACACGCCATACGTTCCTATCTAAAAAATAGAAGTTGTCCTTGATATCCTGTACTTCATTTTTATTCCGGAAAATTTAAATACTACCATCCAATTATTTGGGTAAACTCTGGTAACGGATCGTCTTTTCGATAAAAATCGTGTTACCTCTATCTCTCTCATATATATATATATATATATATATATATATATATATATATATATATATATATATATATATATATATATATATATATATATATATATATATATATATAAATAAAACACTATCTTGTATATTCGTCAATTTATTAAAACCGTAATTAAAACATTACAGATACGTTTCGTGCATATAGTTGCACATCTTCAGTCATGTAAGAAACACAGAAAAATAATTATTGCAAGCATGGCAGGGCCACGTCACATCACAATCACAAGAACACATGTGAGAATATATATATATATATATATATATATATATATATATATATATATATATATATATATATATATATATAGAGAGAGAGAGAGAGAGAGAGAGAGAGAGAGGTAACACGATTGTTATCGAAAAGACGATCCGTTACCAGAGTTTACCCAAATAATTGGATGGTAGTATTTAAATTTATATATACAAGGTGTCTCAAAAGAAATTTTATATTTAATGGATCGATTAAAAAAAAAGTAAGCCGTATATAGAAAAAATGTTTATTAATTATTAAAATACACTTTTTGGGGATTTATTTCTTAAAAATAATATCGTCTAAATGTAGACCCTCGCGTTCTCGGCACTCATTTAATCGAACAGTAAAATTACTTATGACGTCTCGGCAGGTGGACTCAGGGATGGCTGCCATTTCGTGACGGATATTTTCTTTCAAATGCGCCAGCGAAGTCGGTTTATTGGCGTAAACTTTAGATTTAAGATAACCCCATAGGAAAAAGTCCATAGGGGTTAAATCTGGACTGCGTGGAGGCCAATTTATGTCACCTCTCCGGGAGATCAATTTGCTTGAGAAAATTTCACGAACACGTGGCAGAGACATATTGGACGTGTGTGAAGTTGCTCCGTCCTGTTGGAACCATGTTCTTTGGTTATAGCCAGGAAAGTTTTGCAGTTCAGGTACCAAGAAGTTGTCTAACATCTCCACATAACGCTCTGAATGCACTGTAACTTCACGTCCCCTTTCGTCTTCAAAAAAGTAAGGGCCGATAATTCCTCGCGCCGACATCGCAGCCCATACGGTCACTTTAGGCGAATGTAGGGGTTTCTGATGTTTGCGTTTCGGATTCGTTGCACTCCAGTAGCGGCAGTTCTGCTTATTTACGTGGCCATTAAGATGAAAATGAGCTTCATCCGAAAACAAAATGTTGGTAAACGTTGAAAATCGCTCAATCACCTGATTTACGAAATTAAGCCTCTGACTGGCATCTTGGGGCTTTAATTCTTGCACCAATTGAATTTTGTAGGGGTGCAGCTTTAGGTCTTTGTGCATAATGCGATGTAATGATGATCTATGCACATTTAAAGCACTTGCGCGCTTCCGAATTGAAAGGTTCGGGTCGTCACGAACAGACTGATTAACATTCTCCACGTTTTCTACCGTTCTTGATGACCTAGGTCGCCCGGATTTTGATTTATCCAGCGTTGTACCAGTCTCTTGAAACTTTTTAACCCAATGTCGAATGAGAGGAATGCTTGGCGCATCATTTAAGTGGCGAAAACCTCGAATAGTGCAGAATTTTCTACGCGCTACAGTCGCCGAATCACCGTTTTTGTAAAACTCTCGCACGCATAACCGTTTCTCCGTCTGCTCCCGAGAAACGCTCCATAGCGATTGAATTCCCAAGAGCTAGGCTACCGATTGACATAACCCCCGCGCCCCTCGGATACGTTGCGTTCACGCAGTAAGCTAAATAAATATAAAATTTCTTTTGAGACATCTTGTATATAGGGGGCCGCAGACAATATTTACGTTATTTTGGGGGGACCCATGCCAGAAAAGGTTGAGAAACACTGTTCTATGGTGATTTAATAATAGGTACCCAACACCTAAGTGACGTCCAGGGTAGAGCATTTAAATTCTGTTTCTTAAACTCCTGTGCTATACGAGAGACAAAAATGGTTGATTCTATTATGTTTTTGGTTCATAAATTAATCCTTAAATTAAAATCTAATTCGTTTGTCCAGTCTATTTTTAGTTGAGTAAAATATGTAAAAATGTTCGATTTCCTTGTTGAATAAAGCATTAGATTGAAGTACAAAAATAGCAATCCCAGGTGAAATGCAGAGTCTCCTACATATTAATGGGACCATAGTGTCCGCAGTCACCGGCCCGCAGCCCGGCCCGCCCCGTACTTTTAACATTTCCTCTTTATAGGTCACAGAGATATATGTATCTGCTCTTAATTATTCTCTGGAGAAGCTCAAATAAAAGGATTTCAAAATTTATAACAGCTATTTCGGCGTTCAACTTCAACAAGAAATGAGATACTGAAATACGAGGGCTATCTTTTAAGTTTTTAAAAAAACTAAGAAAGGAAAAAAATTTTTTTGAACAAATTGTTTTATTGTTTTTCAAAATATTCGCCTGTAAGATTTATATACTTTTGCATGCGCTCAAACCAATTCTTAAAACATTTTTTCCACTCTGAAGTAGGTATCTAAAAACATAGTTTTCGAAGGCTTCAACAACTTCTTGAGGTGATGAAAATCGCTGTCCACTCATTTGATCGGCGGGAAAAAAATCGTTAGGGGATAAATCAGGTAAATACGGGTAATGAGACATTAATTCGATGTTTTTCTCCTTCAAATAATCAATTGTTTGAGTGCTGTGTGGAACCTTGCATTGTCATGATGAAGAATGATGCGACGTTTTTGGTTCGTTCAGCATTAACTGTTCTCCGATCCTCTAAAGCAGAGGTTCTGAAACTTTTTTATTCGCGTACCACTTATGTGAATAACGGTACAGTCGCGTACCATTGACAGATCTAGATCGAGGCTAAGTCAAATTTTGACAATGTTTCTAAAAAATAAATCGGTTGTACATACCTACAAACTAATTCACATTTCAAAGGGTTTCCAAATAACAGGTTACTACGCCTTCCTTTAAAAACAAATAATCTTGACGCCTCCGTCCCTTATGTTATAAAGTAATACAGACACATTTTTAAATGGTAAAAAATATATTAGGGGAGATGTGGGGACGGTGGCACAATTGGTACAGTGGAACATTTGAAATATCTTTGAAATATAGAATATTTTCATGTCTGTTTGGGTATATATAGGCCTTTCTGGTACTGAGAAATTATACTATCCACATTTTGAGTCTATAAATATAAGTCCCGCCATTTATGATGAAAATGTTGATTTGAGGTTGACAAACTAAAGTTTATCGTAACAAGAAAATTTTTATTTGAACGAGACACAACTAAATTAGTAAGAAATTTTGTATTACATGTTGTAAATTGGTCATTTGTCTACAGTGTAAAGCAATTACTAATGTTCTATACTATATCATTTATTATATTTGATAAAATGTTCGTAAAAATAGCGTTAGGCTAACAGTGGCACACGTGTTATGTGGATACAGTGGTACAGTGAGCCACTGTACCCACGTACGTGGGTACGAGTTAGAAGAACAATTCCAAGCTGCGCAAAATAAAAAGATCAGAAAATTAAAAGATATTCCTATAAGTTCAGACACATCTGATACTGATGTCAGTATTGATGAGAATTCAAACTCAGATGATAATGTTGACTCTGAATGTGATACAGATTCGACAGACTACGTAAACAAGGATATTAAAGTAAGACAATATGCCTTAATATTTGAAGGATACGGAAAGAATAAAATGAAGTGCCACTTTATAGGGGAAATCATAGAAATAACGACTGACGATATTGTTGTAACATATCTCCGACGGCTGACTCTATTCTTTAAATTTATTAAAACAAATGAAAATTACACATTTAAAAAATCAGAGCTGATAAAAGTTTTACCATCTCCTGCTTCGTCTGGTAGCACAAAACACCGTTTAGACGTTTTGATTTTTACAGTAAATTTAATGAAATATAATTAACATTAAAATAAAAACTATCCAAATTTACTGCTTCCAAGGAACTTACCAAAGTTTATTTGTTGATTTTTTTACAATATTATTAATTTTTCAGTACCTTTCAGATGATTTATTTTTAAAGACATTGAATTGAAGTTTCAATAAAAATTATTGATACATATACAGATTTTTTAGATACCTATTATATTTACTGTTCCACTGTATACCTAATGCTGTTTCACTGTACCCTCACGTATTGGTACAGTGGCACAATTGCAGAGGTCAAAAAAAATATTAATTATAAATGGCACGTTATAAGGACGTTAATTTTTAACAGGTTATTTAAACAACGATATTATAAGTATTAAGTGGCGAAAAGATTTATTTAAAAAATTCAAAATTGAAGATGTTATGTACAGAAAACCAAAATGTGTGCCACCGTCCCCACATCTCCCCTACTACAAGAAATACGCATATCAGAAAATAATAAGGTTTTTAAGCTTCGTTAAACTTTGCGCACTAATCCTCGACGCGCCTCCCAGTTTGGAAATCGCTGGACAAAACAAAATTAATTCAACATTTTTTTATATTTTTTATGATAATACTCCTACCAAGTTTAGTGAGAAGGATGAAGTTGCAAGCTTGAAACAAGTGATGAGAGGTTGGGTTCCACTATGCTTAATTTTAAGCGCAAATTGGAATTGATAGTTAATTTATTGCGAAATTTGTTTTTTATGGTCACCATGGAAGAAAATCCGGTTTCGCAGAGATAGGTTGTTGAAAAGGGCATCAAAAACAACAATGCTTTTCTGGTCAATTCAGGATATTCGGTTTTAGCCTTAAGCCAAAACTCATCAAGTGTTGATTCACTAAACTCAATTTTTAAACCTCCATCGCAAGATGGTTCTTTCAACGACTCTTTATCGTTATTACTGATGGTTGGTGGAATATTTTCAACAATAAATCGGTTCCTTATCCATAACATTTCGGAATAGCCTTCTTGGAAATATTTTTGAAAGCTTCAGAAAACATTTGACAATGGAGTTTGATGTTATTAATGAACTCAAATTTAACTTTAATTCCGTGCTCGAACAAAAAACTCAACTCGACAACCGAAAAAACAAGCTATCATTTTCTTGGAAGTGCTTCGTGAACGAACAACTTTTGTGGGTTTCCATTCATCTTGGAAGACCCAAACAGTGGATTGTTGCTTAGTTCGCGTAATACAGTATTCATAATTAATAATTCCTTATTTCCACCTGTAATGATGATGTATACAGATTTTGCAGTGCCTAGGTTGAATTTTTTTAGCATTCACTTACACCAATCAACACGAGCCTTTTTTTGAGCTTCGGTCAAATTATGCGGTATCCATCCGGAACAGATCTTTTTCACAGCTAAATGTTTATGCAAAATCGAATGTATTGCAGTCTGCGATATGCCAAAAGATGCCTCTATCTCACGGTAAGTCACATGCCGATCTTCTTTAATCATTTTGCCCACAGCATCGATATTTGTTTGAATCACAACCGATTTTGGGCGACCTTCACGAGATTCATTACTGACGGAGGGACGACCACGACGAAATTCTGCAAGACAATTGTAAACAGTCTTTTCTGATGGTGCTTCATTACCAAAAGTTGAACGAAGCGAATCTATGCATTGTTGTTGAGTTAGGCCTTTACTAAAATCGTAAAAGATCATCCAACGAAAACCTTCACGAGTAATATCAATTTTTAACAAACTAGTTTTTTTAAACGCTCACTGTCATCAAACTACTCGACCAATTTATAAGCTACCACTGATTTCACAATAACAAATGTCAATTTTTACGAATATAGCAATGACACGTTTCAATATTGCCATCTAGTGGTAAAAACATAAAAGGTAACCCTCGTATATGGCGCTTCCTGCTAGTTGCACAGTACTATACTATTTTCTTTCGTTAAATATTTCTACGATAGTATAATCTGTGAGTTCTATAATATTTTAGTTCGAAGTTCCTCAATAGATGTCTTACATTTAAAAACTTCAAAGTGATCGAATTTTGCATTATTGTTATGTCAGTTGTAACATACTTCTGTAATAGTGCATTCTGTTATTGTTCTCAACTTCTATCATGCAATATACATTTTGATTATTGCATCTCGTAAACATTTATGATTCTCTTCCTCTATTCTTACAAGATTATATTAAAACTATAGTAACGGAGTTATTTAAGAAAATGTCAAATTATATCATGTGAATTTTAAGACTAATTTAATTATGAATATTTGTTTGTTAATTTTATTCTTATCTTTTACAATAAATGAAGCCAAAAAGAAACATTTACATTGTTACGTAACACGTGAAAGATGGGCCATAAGTGATATTTATAACGTTATAAATAATAGAAACAGTTTAGCATGTTGTCAAAATAATGACGTTTGTTGTTTAAGGCGAGAAGATTTTACGCTAAGAGGTAAAAATATTAATATCTTTACTCTATTTCAAATCAGAATTCAGTGTGTAAAAAGACAGGAGCTATATGACCTTACTTCTGACTGGTTTATGACAGAGTCATATTTACAAACTAGTAAATAAAATTTGGCAGTTATTCATCGTCCCACATTTTCTCGTGAATAAATTAATATTGTGCAAAAATTTGTAAAATATTATTATTAGTATTATTTTGTAAAATATTTATACGTCTATTCATATTCTTGGGATAGCTTTTAAGGCAGAATTTAAATAAATTTTATTTATTTATGCAGGTACGTATTTTTTTAGGTTATTTCTATATTGCGTTCACTTTTGTAAGAACAAACTAGATCTGGTTATTTTGGTTACTTTAATAATGTATTACTGACTTTAGATGTCATTTAAAAATATTCCTTACGCTGTAAAACTGACTTCAGATTTGTTGGCTATGATCGTTATAATTAAAGTATCATTTTTCATTATGACACATGTCAGAATGTCAAATTGAACTACAGTTTGTTTCAAACGATTAGGCGGAACTAAATGGGAATTTCGTTCTTTTAGGTTGTCACGAAAAGGGACCTTGCTAGGGTTATTTCATTTTTCACGTTGGAATGTCAAAATTTAAAATTCCAACAATGAAACCATGAAAACGAATGACATGTCAAAATTAAATTATTTTTCTTACATATTTTAATGACAAAAAAATAAATAAATGGGATATTTGTATTAAGAATGACACAAAAAATCAAAATATAAAGAAAATGACATTTTAAAATGATATTAACCTTAACCAAAAAATGTTTATTGTAAGTATGATTTACAAAGCTTAAACAAAACGGCCGAAAGGCACGATTTAAACGATGAAAGTAACTAGATTGCAAAATCTAGTTCCGCTTAACCGTTTGGAACAGACTGTATATTTCCAATGAAGGACACTGAACATCTGTCAACTTGGACTAAAAACAATATTTTTACAGTGTAATAGGGATGACGATCTAGACCAATCCGAAGCAAGGACAAACAGCTCCTATCTTCTAACACACATTTTTCTACTTTGAAATAGACCATATATATGGTTATATTGGTTACTTTAATAATGTATTACTGACTTTAAATGTCATTTAAAAATATTCCTTACGCTGTAAAACTGACTTCAGATTTGTTGGCTATGATCATTATAATTAAACTATCATTTTTCATTATGACATGTCAAAATGTCAAATGGAACTATATTGTGACGAAAATGTTTGATTTCTCTCATGGGACGCTTATGGTGGAATTTCGTGGAATAATCTGGAAAGTTCTAGTAAGTCATATCCATAGAGACCATGGAACAATCTAGTCTCTAGAAAAACATGGAACATTGTAACTATCAAACTGAGTTTACTTGGTAACGAGATTTTCTTATGTAGTCAGTCGGTTTTCAGTTCTTGTTTTGGCAAGTATACTGACGGTTTGAGCCTCCGGGCGAAATGTGTTGTTAGTATTCAGTATACCTACTACAAAAATATACGTGTAATATTTTAAGTGTAAATATATTGTATCTTCTGGAAAATTCGGCGTTTTCATTTTTAGGAACCGAACACGTTACAATATTTTTAAAAAGTTAATTTTTTTAGCATTTTTAGGTTTAGATAGGTATGACCACCAAAAAACCCTTATTACCTCATGTGTCTGTCTGTCTCTCTGTCTGTCTGTCTTTCTATCTGTACGATAGAAATTGTAGCCAAACGGCTTAAAATAGAAAGTTAAAATTTGGAATGCTTATACAACTCTTTGACCCACATGTAGAAAAAATACTGAGAATTTAAAAAAAAATACTTCCCGAGAAAAATATAAACAAATATGTATTAAATAAAAAAATAAATATTTTATAAAAGTTTTGAGTGACATATCGACTAAAACCACTTTTTTTATTTTTATTTTTGAAAAATGATTTTTTTTTTGGGATTTTCGCCAAAAATAATCCATTAAACTTTTGTCCCCCACCCTCTCTCCTAGAAGGGTTGATCTAAAAATCCGAAAAAATATCTCCACAATGAACATTGAAGGGAACCGGAATAGTTCACCAGAAATTTTATTTTTTAGTTAAATTAGTTTTTAGAAAAATGCTGGAAATTTATTTTTCGTTGAAAAAAAAATGTTTTTTTAAATTTATTGTCTGGTATCGAAAAGAAACTCTTAAGACGTAGATTAAGGAACGAGAGGTAGTTAAAATTCGTTTCTTTTAACACGATTTTCACCAAAAATGTGCTAAAAAAGTTCTTGTTCCGCACCCTTTTACCCAAAGGGGCTAAAATAAAAATCTGAATAAAAATATAGGTAATATACATTGGTCTGAGCCGAAAACGTACTAGAGCAGTTTTGGAATCAAATTACGTTTTTGAAAAATATTACAGTTTCTGTGTTTTTGACAAAGTTGATTATTTATTTTAATACATGGCTAAATCATGGTTAATAATGTTATGGATTTTTTGTATTTATGGCTAAGATTGTGTGTGTCTTTTTTTTAAATTAAAAATATCCTGTTAGATAGTTATACAACTGCTGCAAATTTTGATGTACAGATTGTTACAAATTTTATTTCAGATTGTTAATTTTGTATAAAAAAACTTTGTGCCTTCCATTTTCTCCAGCTGAGGGCCGCATTCGGAGCCTGAGGTATCTTACCTCTGATCTACCTCAAAGAAACTTAAAAAATACAATGTTTTGTCTAAACTGAACTTTGCAAACCCCCCCCCACATTTGGATACGATTCTGATAAATTTTAAATTTTACTTTTTTAGTTTCATCATTATTCTCGCGTTCTGGATATGAGGACCTTCAGTTCAAGCAATTTTCTTTACGCTGCCTCAATCAAACTAAATGCACGTCGAAAGATAAAAATGACTCCAAGAGAGATTTGGACAGATATTTGAGAAGAGTTGTGCCATTTCAGGAAATAGTCAGGTTAGTATTTTTAGATGAAGACTGTATGAATATATTTTAAGGAGAGTTTCAGTTGATTCTTTTATATTCAACTACGTTGAAAGATGATGAATGTTTGGCAAGAGTTCTTCTAGAATGTATCGTTTCATGACTGTAGTATTCAATGAGAGAAACAAATTTTTCTGCACACACAATATATATACATACGTAGGGCGCTAGGGAAATTTTGAGTTACGGCTGTATAAATTAACATAGCAAGATTATTCATCATTAAATAGTTCATTTCAAACATAATAGATACACTACTAAGGGCCGCTTTTACAATCGTTAAATAAAGCTCGGATAATGCTATTCGTGGTATAAAGTCAAAAAATCGCTTTTACAATGATTGGATAAAGCTCGGATAGGATAAACATCGAAACAAACACCAGAATATCTTATCTGGCCAACGACACTTCAGATAAAGGGTCGTTAATAAGTCATTCCCTTGCTCCGATTGGCGAAAAGTATTTGTTACCCAACAACGGTTAAAAACAGGGGATTGAAACTCTAATGGCAAAACGAAAACCATATTACGTTCCATAACCCAACACGAATAGCGCCTCAGTCGCTGCCAGTCGTTATGGCTACGTGCATGGCAGGATGTTGCCTGTTACGGCTTCTGTCATTAGCGTCAATTAGTGTCAAAATCGTCTTCTGTATTTTCATTGTTTAATTCGGAAAATGGGTGTTAAATGCTTTGTTTTGGGGTGTGATAGTAGTGAACCTACAAGATATCGCTTTCCAAACCCGAAGACACGTGTGGCTCCAGAATTGTATAAAACGTGGATGAGGAACATTGGAAATCCAAAATTGGATGGCTTGTCCATGGAAGTGTCCATAAATATTAAGAATTAGTAAATATTATGTTATATGTTAGTCTACTTAATAAATAATTATTTCTGCTAGTTATTGTTTTTCTGTTTCTGTGTAATTCCTAACTGCTTGTTCTTAATTGTAAACCTAATTAAATGTTATTATTAAATGATACAATTGTTATGATTTATTTTGTCTATTTTTAATATAGTTGTCGTTAATAATATTAAAAATAGACAAAATAAATCATAACAATTGTTTCATTTAATAATAACATTTAATTATGCTTACAACTATATCCACTGAAGCAATTGAAATACCCGCGAAAACCCAACCCTTTCCTCCCCTACCAATTTTAGTTCCATAACCCAACAACTACAGCGCTAATTTGGTTTAAAAAAATATAACGGCAGATTCGCATCTATTTCCTTCTTTATCTATGGTTAAAAATTAAATTGACATATGATAAATGTCACATTTTAACGTTTTATTTGAATTTTTATTGCAGTTATATAATTGTGGTTGTAGCAGCGTAGTGGTTAGCTCACTTGCTTTGAAAGTATGGAATCATGAGATAGAACTAGTATGAACAAAATGATAAATGAGTAAAAAAAAAAACAGATTCTTTGCAATGAGTGCCTGTATCTCTGTAATTTTCGGAAATATGGTGCATGTTTCACAGGGAACGTAAAACCGGTGGTCCCGGCCACTGTAGAAAGTAATCGTTAGATCATGTCAGAGGACGCTAGTCGCGATTAGAAAATCTCTAAAACTTAGACATTGGGCCGCATGAATAAAAATAAGCATAACCTTTTACTTGCAAATTATGAAGCAAATCCTTCCAAAAATATGAATAAATATGCAAGCAAAACCTTTTACTTATGAGTAAGAAGCAAATGCTTTTTTGTTGATCTTTTGCTCAAGACAGAAGTAAATGGTTATGAATAAAACAGACCTTTTACTTTAAATTATAAGCAAATGCTTCGAAAAACATGCATCTATATATTCACATACTCACTTGTGAAAAAGCGTTGTAGTGAACTAATTGCCATGGTCGGATATTGTGCATTTAAGAAATATAAAACATTATAGGCATCGTTCTTCACCACGCCGTACTGACATAAAAGTTAGTTTTATTTTGAACAGGAGAACATGGAGTGTTTTGCTAATAATTTTTAGGTAACTTTTTTTTGTTGAGATATCTAGCTGATCTTGGATTTCAAAGAAGTATCGATGAGGAACTTAGGGTGGAGCAATCCACAGTATCACTGACTGTCAGCAGTGTTGTTGATCAAATACCGAAGATCTATGAAGATGAATATGTCAATCGTAAAGGAAAACCTATGCTAAATGTATAGGCAATTTGTGATGCCAGTGAAATGTTCACAAGTGTAGGTGTAAAGTGCCCTGAATCTGTACATGACTTTACACCAATAAAAATAAACTGATATGTCAAACATGGAACTCAGTACAGCACTAGTACAGTTTTGATAGTGTTTATAGATTAATTTCAAGTTGACAGCGATCAGAAAGAAGTAGTACGATTTTGATAAATACTGATTTTCAGGTTTCAACATAAACACATCCTCTTGACCGTTTACTTACCGGTAGAAGCATTGACTTATAAGTAAAAGGTAATCATTATTCATATAAAAAGAAGCAAATGCTTTTACTTCTACCTTATACTTATGAGCATTTACTTCAACTTTATTCATACGGCTGATTGTCATACGAAATAATAATAGTACAGTAATCCCTCGTTATTCATGTATTTGCTCAGCAGTTTTGATTATACGCTGTTGTGAAATAATAATTTTATTTATTTTTTAATAGCATAGCAATGAACAGTAGTAGCCGATTACCGCTGGAATATGCTCCTAGTACTTTGAGCGCTTCGAATCTAACTGGCCAATATAATTTTTGTACAGGTATATATGCAATGTAGGGCTGAAGCCGGTTACACATGTGTGGTATTTGGGCTCGATTCTAGAAGAGGCTGACACTAACGCGGCGGCTATATCACAATAAAAGAATTATCTGAGTCGAATATTTCGACATCTCCCAATATTTCCCCAAACATGCTCAAAGATGTTGTTAATAGTAATGTCAATTTAAAATATGACTTTTCTAATATGTCAGTTTATGAGTCAAACAATACCAACTTTATTTTATTTAAAATAAAACCATGGATAACTATCCGAGATTAAAAAATACATTGTCAAGGCGAACATTGGAATAAACATCGTAATAAACTTATAACTCCGATAGTTATACCACTACTTATCCGAGTTTTGTAAAAGCGGCCGTAAGAAGTTAATAGCTAAAATATTTTGACTGGATATACAAGGTGTCTCAAAAGAAATTTTATATTTATTTAGCTTACTGCGTGAACGCAACGTATCCGAGGGGCGCGGGGGTTAAGTCAATCGGTAGCCTGGCTCTTGGGAATTATGTCGCTATGGAGCGTTTCTCGGGAGCAGACCGCGCGTTATGCGTGCGAGAGTTTTACAAAAACGGTGATTCGGCGACTGTAGTGCGTAGAAAATTCTGCAGTATTCGAGGTTTTCGCCACTTAAATGATGCGCCAAGCATTCCTCTCATTCGACATTGGGTTAAAAAGTTTGAAGAGACTGGTACAACGCTGGATAAATCAAAATCCAAACGACCTAGGTCATCAAGAACGGTAGAAAACGTGGAGAATGTTAATCAGTCTGTTCGTGACGACCCGAACCTTTCAATTCGGAAGCGCGCAAGTGCTTTAAATGTGCATAGATCATCATTACATCGCATTATGCACAAAAACCTAAAGCTGCACCCCTACAAAATTCAATTGGTGCAAGAATTAAAGCCCCAAGATGCCAGTCAGAGGCTTAATTTCGTAAATCAGGTGATTGAGCGATTTTCAACGTTTACCAACATTTTGTTTTCGGATGAAGCTCATTTTCATCTTAATGGCCACGTAAATAAGCAGAACTGCCGCTACTGGAGTGCAACGAATCCGAAACGAAAACATCAGAAACTCCTATATTCGCCTAAAGTGACCGTATGGGCTGCGATGTCGGCGCGAGGAATTATCGGCCCTTACTTTTTTGAAGACGAAAGGGGGGGGGGCGTGCAGTTACAGTGAATTCAGAGCGTTATGTGGAGATGTTAGATAACTTCTTGGTACCTGAACTGCAAAACTTTCCTGGCTATAACCAAAGAACATGGTTCCAACAGGACGGAGCAACTTCACACACGTCCAATATGTCTCTGCCACGTGTTCGTGAAATTTTCTCAGGCAAATTGATCTCCCGGAGAGGTGACATAAATTGGCCTCCACGCAGTCCAGATTTAACCCCTATGGACTTTTTCCTATGGGGTTATCTTAAATCTAAAGTTTACGCCAATAAACCGACTTCACTGGCGCATTTGAAAGAAAATATCCGTCACGAAATGGCAGCCATCCCTGAGTCCACCTGCCGAGACGTCATAAGTAATTTTACTGTTCGATTAAATGAGTGCCGAGAACGCGAGGGTCTACATTTAGACGATATTATTTTTAAGAAATAAATCCCCAAAAAGTGTATTTTAATAATTAATAAACATTTTTTCTATATACGGCTTACTTTTTTTTTAATCGATCCACTAAATTTAAAATTTCTTTTGAGACACCTTGTAGTATGAAGTGAATCGAAGAGAAATTTAAGAATTCCTTCAGAAGTTACTTTGTCTTGCACTCAATGCTTTAACCGCCAACTGCACCGGTTTCAATAAGTTTAAGAATTCCTGTATTTTGCTAAAATCGTTTTCGTATTTTATTGGGGAGTTCAAATTCATTGAAGCCTTTCTAATAGATGTCTCAATATTCTCCCTAATACTTGGGATTTAAAACGTAAATCCCGGGAATCGGGATTATAAAAACAACTATTTCCTTATTTCCCTGAGCGGAATCCCGGGAAGAACCCACTAGTTATGGTCATACTAGAAGTTGTTTATTTGTTAAATAATACGTTTTTTTTTTCAGGTATAACGTAACCGGTCGTTATTGTTCGAAGAACGCATGTATTCCAGGATTCTCTAAACTTAGGGTTAAAAGAGCTGAAGAACAAATCCATTTACACGAAAACATACCAGTTGATGCATTGGGCCCTCATAAAAGTCCCATAGATATTATAAGAGATTTATATAGAACATTTCAGGGGTCAAAAGATACTCAATTGAATGCTCCACCACCAAAATTATATTATCGCCATTCTTCAAAAACTGCTGTCACAATTTCTATAAATTGTCTTGCTATTTCTTTAATTATAATACGGTTGTTGTAATGAGTTTTAAATAAATGTATTTGGTAAATTTATAGTATTCAATATAGGTAAAGGAATTTTAAGAGCATATACAGGGTGTCCCAAATAACTGGTTAAGCATGAGGATCTGGAGAAAGGTAATACACAGAGTGTTAGGTAAATGATCGGCGCAATTTAAAAGACGGTGACGTAGAATGCAATCGATTTTTCCTTTGCCAATTTTCTCTAAATGTGAATTTCGTCCAAAAATAAACAAACAAAAAGATGCCCCAAATTTTTAAAACCACTGACTTTTTTTATTTTTCATATTAATCCAGAATTTGTGTAGTTGTCATAGAGAAAAAAATATTTTAATTGTTGTTCAATTATAGAATATCAAAGTACGTGTACGTCATAATCTAAAATTCGGTTCCGATTTTTTTAAAAAAATGGCACATTACACAATTAAAGAATATGCAAACATGCATTTTGTGTATGGGAAATGTCTCTGCAATGCTGTGGAAGCAGAACGACGATATGCTGAACGGCTTCCGAATAGAAGGCACCCAAACAGAAAAACTTTTGAAGCGGTAACACAACGATTACGCGAAACTGGATCTGTTTTGCCAAAGGGAAGTGAATTAGGAAAACCAGTGGAGTTGGATGTTATAGAAGAGGTATTAGAACAAATTGAAGAACATCCAGCAGCTTCTACTATAGAGATAGGTTGTGAATTTGGGGTGAGCCATTGGACTATTTGAAACATTTTGCGTAAAAATTTGCTTTATCCATACCATATACAAAGTCCAAAGCTTGACCGAAGACGACTATCCACGAAGAGTTCTTTTTTGCGACTAATTGCTTCAGCAAAACAACCAAAATCCTGGATTTGTTTCAAAAATAATAATGTCAGATGAATGTTGCTTCACAAGAGGTGGAATTCTGAATTTTCACAACACCCATTATTGGGCAGATGCCAATCCTCATCAGATTTGTAAAACAAATTTTCAACACCGATTTGCAGTTAATGTTTGGACAGGAATAATAGGAAATGTCTTCATTGGTCCATACGTATTACTACAACGACTAAGCGGTCAAGTTTATTTAAACTTTTTAATGGAAACCTTACCAGAACTCTTAGGCCCAGTTGCACAGTAACCGCTTAAGTTTTTATTTAGGCTTAAGTTTTAGTTTATGGTTTAGTTGTTGCACAGTTTCAGTTTTTGGTTTAAACTTAAGCTTAAACAGGAAAATACTTAAGCAGTAGATTTGTTTGGTTTAAGCCAAAATAAACTGTCAAATAGGACAGGTTATGTGTCATATTAAAATTGATCAGATTAATTTGATTGAATTAAACAGTTAATGTTATATATTAATATATTTCGCCGCATACCCGTCTATAGGCACCGGTATGATTATATTAATCAATGGGATGATGAAAAATTTTACAATAGATTTCGAGTAAATAGTAATATTAATTAAATAAAGTTGTAATTTAATTAACCATCCTACTAATAGGTAAATTAGTGCCTTGGTACACAAATACCTAATATTTTATGAAATAATATTTACAGGAACCACGCATTCACTTCAATACAAATCCTACGATATTATATTATTGGAAGTATGTTAATGGTAAGGGAGTTTACTGGTTGCCATAAATCTACAGCTTCAAAAGATATAGGAAAAATATCGAGAAATATCGCAATTTGTACCTTGCGTCATCAATATATTAAAATGCCTAATATTCAAATGGAACAGTGTAATGTACGCCAAGACTTTTGCTATATCGCACGAGTTCTGGGAGCAATTGATTGAGCAATCTTAATCTAGATCTAGAAACAGATGTTAATTTTATTAACAATATACCTAACACAGTAATAAATCAAAACAGAAAATATAATGACAACATTCGAGTTAGGAACAATAATAAATGTTTATTTTTCTAATTTATAATGTATAAATAATAAAATTCTTTATAATTGTAAATATCTTGTCTATGACCTGCCGGTAATTTAAAATTTATTAATTCTAACTCTTTCTCTGAGCATTCTGCCATAGAACCACCTCCAGTGAATACTTGTCGGTATTTTTTTTTTTCTTTTACATGTTTTAGTTTTCTTTTATATATATATTTTAATATTCTGCTTCTCTGTAAGAGTGACCAATTACATTGTTAAATTTATCATGTATGTTCGTCCAAGGAGATTTTTTTTCTTCCACAACATTTAATTTAATTTTTTTCACGCAATAATATATTGTATTTATATTTTTAAATAAATTTTATAGAAGACCAACTCATCTAATAAGTTCGTCGTACATTTATTTTTACGTTTCGTTTACCGTATTTCCCATTGCTGGTAAAATTTGCATTATTTGTATAATAAACTACTTGACAAGTGACATTGACAGTTATGTTTATATTGAATTTCAAAGTTTCCCCACCAAATATTCATTTTCTATATTACCAACTTTGTGAATTTATCACATCAGTTGGCTTAGCTAAGTATTTTTATATTTTTGACTGTGCAACATCTGACACTTAAGTATTTGGTTTAAGCTGAAGCTTAAGGTTTAGCTAAACTCATACTTAAGTGGTAACTGTGCAACTGGGCCTTAGAAAATTTACCATTAGCACTTCGAAAAGAAATCTGGTTTATGCACGATGGTGCTCCATCTTACTTTAGCAGAGATGTGCGTCGTTTTTTAAATCAGTCGTACCCACAAAGGTGGATTGGCAGAGGTGGTCCTACTGCTTGGCCTCCTAGGTCACCAGACCTAATAGCTGCGACTTCTATCTTTGGGGCCACATGAAAACACTGGTCTATAAAATACCTATACAAAATGAGGAAGATCTTGAAAATCGTGTTATTGCCGCTGCAGAACATATCCGCAATCATACAGGAATGCAACGAGTGGAAGCTTCTTTAATACGGAGAGCCCAAGCATGTTTAGATGCAAATGGAGCACATTTTGAGCATTTGCTTTAATTATATATATATATATTTTTTGTAACATTTATTTTTAATATTAAGTTTTTCTTATTTCTTTTTTCTTCATAAAATTCAAAAAGCATTTTGTTGAAATAAAATTACGGTATTGTTTCCATGGTTTCTATTTATCTCAGTCACATATGTGATTATTGTAACAGACAAAATATTAGTGGTTCCTAAATGGTGGTACTGCATCGATTCCCAAGCGAATGTCAAAATTTAAAATTCCAACAATGGAAAACCAACGGAAACCATGGAAACGAATGACATATGTCAAAATTAAATTATTCTTTTTACATATTTTAATGACGAAAAATAAAGAAATGGGAAATTTGTATTAAGAATGACAAAAAAAATCAAAATATAAAGAAAATGACATTTTAAAATTATATTAACCTTAACCAAAAATTTTTTATTGTTAGTATGATTTACAAAACTTAAACAAAACGGCCGAAAAGCACGATTTAAACGATGAAAGTAACTAGATTGCAAAATCTAGTTCCGTTTAACCGTTTGGAACAGACTTTATATATTTTTAAATTACTTTTTTTTTTAATTTAGCTAAAAATCCTACGGTACTGGGTCTGACAATAAGAAATAATACAAATTGTACTTTTGATATAAAAATAAATGATAATTAATAGTGTCATGATGATTCATTCATGTGATTCTAGAAAAATCTTATTGTTACAGTCTGTTCCAAACGGTTAAGCGGAACTAGATTTTGCAATCTAGTTACTTTCATCGTTTAAATCGTGCCTTTCGGCCGTTTTGTTTAAGCTTTGTAAATCATACTTACAATAAACATTTTTTGGTTAAGGTTAATATCATTTTAAAATGTCATTTTCTTTATATTTTGTTTTTTTGTGTCATTCTTAATACAAATTTCCCATTTGTCATTAAAATATAAAAAAAAAATAATTTTGACATTTGTCATTCGTTTCCATGGTTTCGTTTTTTTTTTTTTATTTTATGGCCTTTGCTTCTGTGGAAATTAGGCAGGACAATTTTTATATGAGAAAATTTCCATGCCTGAACGGGATTCGAACCCGAGACCTTCGCAACGCAGAGCACATGTGTTACCACTACGCTACACCGGTCGGCTGGTTTCATTGTTGGAATTTTAAATTTTGACATCCCAACGTGAAAAATGAAATAACCCAAGCAAGGTCCCTTCTCGTGACAACCTAAAAGAACTAAATTCCCATTTAGTTCCGCTTAACCGTTTGGAACAGACTGTAGTAGACGCAGTCATGAGAACACGACCGACTTAAAAATTAATGATAACACTTTTGAGAGAGTTTCTACTTTCAAATACCTGGCCACCATGATAAATCAGGTGAATCTGATACAGCAGGAAATTACGAATATAATTAAAGCTGCTAATGCATCGTATTTTGCACTTGGTCCCTTATTCAAAACGAAACTTCTGTCTAGAAACACCAAGATCAGGGTATATCAAGTTATACTACTTCCCATACTTATGTATGGCTTCGAAACATGGACTTAACAAAGCGAAATCGACAACACTTCACAGTTTTCGAAACTAAAATATTACGCAGAATCTTTGGTCCCATTCAAATTAATTGTGAATGGAGAATCCGTAAGAACAAAGATATCCGAGAACTGTACTCAAGGTCTATAATAGTATCACACAAGAACTGAAAGGCAGACGATTACAGTGGATAGGACACGTTATGAGGATGAGGGAGGATAGAATGGTTAAGAAGATATAGGAAGGAAGATTAAATACCCGTCGACCAGTGGGAAGACCTTGCAAGAGATGGAGAGACCAGCTAACCAAAGATCTAACAAGTATTGGTATACAGGGTAGTTGGCAAGACCTGACAATGAATAGATCAAGATGGCGGCCAATGTGAGTGAGACCAAAAGTCAACCTGACTGATAGTGCCCAAAGAAGAAGAAAAATATATGTAAACACATACGCTAATAGCCGCAGTAGCAAAAGTGTCTTAAATTTTTTAAATGCAAAAAAAGTTTAATAATTATAACTAAACTCTGCCATTTTCTTAAAATGAGAAACCACTGTTTGACTTTGTTTATATATATATTTTACAAAAGGAGCTTAACCTGGAGTTTAACCAAAGAAAAAATTTTAAAACTCCAAAAATGTGGACAATATTATAATCAAATTTATTTTTTTATTTTTTTGCGGTCTTCAAGTTGTTGAATATTCTTTTTTTCCAATTCTTCATACTTCTGTTCATTCAAAAATGGTCCCATTTCCACCAAACTTTCTTCTGTTTCTCCTTCCATTAGTTTTACATTATCTTTAGTATCTGTAGCATTACCCTGAGTGATTAAGAATTCAAATTTTGCTATTTCTTCTTTTTCAGAATTATCCATTTTTGTAATTCTATCCACAAATTCATTAATTGTTTCATTAAATTTGTTACTTACATATTCAATTGGCATTTTATTTTTTAAATTCTCCATAAAACCAGACAAAAGTGATATGAATTTGTTGAAATCATAATTATCTATTTTTTTCGAAAATGATAGTAAGTGAAGTTTTTCATAACCTTCAAAATTTTTAGTTTTATTGGTATTAATATTGGATTCTTTAACTGTAATATCTTTTTCTTCTTGAGTAGTTTCTGTTGGTTCTTTAGAATTATTACTTTGTAATCCATTTTGTATATTTTGATTAATGTCTTTCATATTAATCAAGAAATCATTGATATAACTTTGATTTTGATTCTGTAATACTGTTTTCAAGTCTTTAAGGGTGTCTATTAAAAACTGATAGTTATTTGCTGACCAAAAATCTTCAAAAATATCTTTTAAATACTTTGCTTCAAGAGAATTTTTAGTATGATTTGTTTGTTCATTTTCTTCATAAATTTTTGGTTCAACTACTGTTTCATTATTTTCGCTATCAGGGGACATTTTTATTATAAATTTAAAATCAAAAGATACGTTTAAAGGTTGGTTATTTTCATTTTTCAAATTTTCCAAATTTCCATCGACGATATTATTTATTTGGCCAGCGAAGTCTTGCATTATTTCACTCCAAATATTGACTAAATTTTCATCAATGTTTAGTACGTCATTTAAGAACTTTTTGTTGAAAAATAATAGCAAATTTTTAACTTCTGTTTGGTTCGCCATATTGGAAAATTCGGCAGCCATATTTTGAATAGGAGTAATTGGCACATTTAGTGTTTTTGAAATATTTATCTCGTGCGCCAGATTTTTAGTTTTATTAATTACTGGTGTTTTTATTATTTCTCCCCCTTTTTCTTCTTCTAATCTTTCTGTCGCTTTATCACCCTCTAATGCTTTTTCGGTTATCTGTTCACTTCCCAAATTATCTTCATTATTCACTTCCAAGTTCTCATTTGAACTCATTATTTTATCACCCTCTAACACCTGTTCGTTTTTCTGTTCATTTTCCAATTTTTTTTCAGTATTTACTGCCAAGTTTTCATTTAAATTCGTTTGTTCATTTTTACCTGCGCCATTTACCAATAAATTTAAGACTGGATCTTCTATTTGTGGTTCGTTTTCTCGAAAATTCTCATTGACGTTTCTTAAATGTACATTTTCTCTTCCAGCATTGTCTAAGTCCTCATTTTGAAAGTATATATATTCGGTGGAAGAATTAGAAATGTGGTAAAATAGTATTGAGAAAATCAGTAATTTTTGCCACATTTTGATTTAGAATATTGCTACAGTTACAAAAATATTTTAAAATTTTGACTTGTTTGTATGTTGCTATAGAAAAAATATTTCTGTTTAATATAGTGACATATTAGTATGTTGTTATGGTTACAAGAAGAACTCGCTTCTTCTTCTTTCTAGTACAAAATTCGCATCGATAGTTGACTAAAGGTTATTCCAAACGTTTTGGCAGAACTAGATTTTCAATTCTAGTTACTTTTACAGATCAAGTGAGGCTTTTGATAATTTTTTACCAGAAATTTCATTGGAACGTTAAAAGTTATTAGTTTTCAAAATGTAGATCTGCTTAAATAAAATAAACAGACTTTATAGGCTATTCCAAACGCTTAAGCGGAACTAAATGATATTTTTATTTTTCTACAGTCTGTTCCAAACGGTTAAGCGGAACTAAATGGGAATTTAGTTCTTTTAGGTTGTCACGAGAAGGGACCATGCTTGGGTTATTTCATTTTTCACGTTGGGATGTCAAAATTTAAAATTCCAACTATGAAACCATGGAAACGAATGACATATGTCAAAATTAAATATTTTTTTAGATATTTTAATGACAAAAAAATAAATAAATGGGAAATTTGTATTAAGAATGACACAAAAAATCAAAATATAGAGAAAATTACATTTTAAAATGATATTAACCTTAACCAAAAAATGTTTATTGTAAGTATGATTTACAAAGCTTAAACAAAACGGCCGAAAGGCACGATTTAAACGATGAAAGTAACTAGATTGCAAAATCTTGTTCCGCTTAACCGTTTGGAACAGACTGTATGTATATCTGTTTTTTATATTTTATCACGATATTTCATTGATAATCGTAATATTTTTTTACTATTATACGAGTAATAAGCGAAAGTTTGATGAAATAAATATTAATATATACATTCAAAATATTTGACATGTCAATTTAGTAAAAACCTCAATATGATGAAACTTAACCATACTTTTAAAAGCCAGATTTACAAGTTCACATGATTCTACAAAAGTCTATTAACACCACAACAGTCACTAAAGTAACCAGATCTAGTTTCGTATTACAAATTGAGACAGATTATACGAGTTTCCATTTTTTGCTAGCTTTTGCTAAAAAAAATGATCAAAATTTCATTCAAATGTTAAAAATTACTATATACATATTTAATTATATTACAATATATTTAATTACTAAAGGCTACTTAAAAGGCGGGATCGTTTGCGGAAACATCGCGGTAACTCAAAGGTCGGGTTATAGACACTCGCATCCGGAGAGTGCGGGTAAGCTAATTGTCACCTGGCGACGCCTCGAAGAACCGTGCTTAAAACCATGAGTGTCTTCGATAGGAACGCCTTGTATTCGGGCTGGCTAACCTCGTGAAACAGGTCGAAGCCCGAAAACACGAGATAGACGCCCGCTGCCCGTTGTCATTCGCAGGATGACCCTGTTAGGAGAGCTGGTCACAGGGACAACATAGTCGTCCTAGGAGCTTAGGCTCAAGACCGAATGGGAGTACCGGAACACCACCTCACGGAAAAGAACACACTGAGGTGTGTTCAACTCCGTGGTGTTCAGGTCACGTATCTACAGATGCGTCCTTCTCGTGGTGTACCCGTCAGCCCGCCCACTCCTGACCTTGCGTTGATAGTGGCCAGGTGACCAAAACCATCGGATCTAGAGGAGAGAACCTCGACAATAAATCGTGCCACCTCACATCTGGTGGAGAGGCACTGACAGAGCGTGACTTTACTTCCTCTTTCTGTGTCACCCTCCTTTCTCTCAACTTTCCTGTCGGGACGAACTTGACCCAACTCTTGTACTTCAGACTCTGATTCGCGTAGCAATATAAGAATCAGTATCTCATTATTTCATTTCTTTTCTACTATTATCTTCTAAATAGTATGCCTGCCTGGGGGCTCAGGTGGCAGCCCCACCACCAGGCTTTGGAGTCAATGGGCTGATTACCCGTTACTCCGAGATTCAAAATAATTCCCAGTACGTCAAACTAAATGACCTCACGATTGAATCTGCAAAAGTTGGATTGAAAATCAATAGCTCCAAGACAAAAGAAATGCGGATAAATGCAGAAACCGATAGACCTTTACTGCTCGGTAACCATCAAATCGAGCGTGTGGATGATTTCCAGTACTTGGGGAGTGTTGTGTCTGTGGACGGTGGCGCGGATTTAGATGTGGAAAGCAGAATACGCAAAGCGAGAGGCGCATTTATCCAACTTAGCCGTGTATGGAATTCTGCGATCTACAGTACTTCCACGAAAACTACCATATTCAGGGCATGCGTGACGTCAGTTCTTCTGTACGGCTGCGAGACTTGGTTCGTAACAGAAGCTATCAAGAGAAGAGTGCGAGTATTTGTAAATCGATGTCTTCGACGAATTCTTCGCATTTATTGGCCACGTAGAATATCAAACGTAGAATTGGGAGAAAGAACTGGTCAAATGGACATTAATTTGCAAATAAAAAGAAGAAAGTATGGTTGGTTAGGGCACACTCTTCGAAGGGCTCCTAGCGAAGTGTGTCGCTATGCACTAGCATACAACCCTCAGGGCAGTAGGCGTAGAGGGCGACCCAAGAACACCTGGCGTCGCTCAACCCTGCTAGAAATAAATGCATGGAGCTCTCAAAACCAAGACAAAAGAATTTATAACAACATCACCGACTTGAAGCCTATGGCAGATAGACGAGTTAGATGGAGAAATTTTATTGACAGCCTATGCTCTTTTTAGAGGCAGTCCAAAATCACCCGATGATGGACAAGGCTTGATGATGATGACTTCAAATATTAAGGTGGAACTAAATGGGAATTTCGTGGGGCTTTGCTTGGGTTATTTAATTTTTCACGTTGGCACGTGAAAATTTGAAATTTTAACAGTGAAACCATGGAAACGAATGACCTTTATGAAAAATATGACATATTTTAAATAAATAAATAATAAATAATAGGTTTCCAACGCCTAGATAGGCGTATAAGGGGCAGAGAAGGTAAGTTTTCCATTTCTAGACCGTCGGTCATAGATATCAATGCAATCAGTGTGACGTTTAAACCCGTCCTATTATCCCTGAATGAACATATTTTAAAGACAAATAAAATAAATATACTGAAAATGACATTTTATAATGATATTAACCTTAACTTAAAAATATGGTGGATTAAAGGCCACTCAGATTTTGAGTTCAACATCGAAGTCGATCTTCTACCCAAAGAAGCAGCTGTAAATGGCTCCCTCTTAAATATTCCTCTAGACAGTAATGAGATTATGTCAACCTTCAAATCTTCCATATACAACCAATGGCAACAAGAATACATAGATTCTCTACAACACAAAGGATCATACTACGGTCAAATTCAACCTCTTCTTCCAAGAAAGCCTTGGTTTTCTTCTCACCAAAGCAGATCTTTTATATCCCCTCTTATCCCGCTTAGATTTAATCACAACTTCTCTCCATATCATGGGCGAATTTTCATAATTTGCACGGTTTCGCAGGTATATAATAAGTGAAGGCGGCATGCTGAGTGTGTAGGACAAATTTATGAGTTATTGCTTTGTAGTAATCACGGCAAAATGAACGATATTTTTAAAATAATTTATCGTCTGTTAATCTAAGAGCTTTAAAAAGATGTTTTAGTATTTTTCCTATATGCGGGTCAAAGAGTTGTATAAGCATGCCAAATTTCAACTCTCTAGTTTTAGCCGATTGGCTACAATGTTTACCGAACAGGCAGACAGACAGGCAGACAGACAGACAGACAGACAGACAGACAGACAGACAGACAGACAGACAGACAGACAGACAGACAGGCAGGCAGGCAGACAGACAGACAGACAGACAGACAGGCAGACAGACAGGCAGACAGACAGACAGACAGACAGACAGACAGACTGACAGACAGACAGACAGACAGACAGACAGACAGACAGACAGACAGACAGACAGACAGACAGACAGACAGACAGACAGACAGACAGACAGACAGACAGACAGACAGACAGACAGACAGACAGACAGACAGACAGACAGACAGACAGAATGACGGTATAAGGGTGTTTTGGTCATACCTACAAAACCTTCCAATTCAAAATGAACATCCCGTTTAGTTACGTATTACATATTAAATGAAAAATAAACCCCAATTTGAAGAAAGGTTGAATGGAAGTTTCTATAGTTACAAAAATCATTTAGTTCAAATATGAATATTTATTAAAATGTCGTGACAAATGTCAAATTTTGTAAATTTAATTTAATTTTTAAAATTCCAGAGTCATGAAATTAATTATAATTTTAAGTACAATTTTATTCAGTACCATTTTAAGTCTAAAACATGACCATTCTGAGGATTTTTGGGAACAAAATCTTTTATATAGCAAAAATAACTTAAAAGGAAGTCTAAATGGAAGCAAAACAGAAACAGTAAAAGAAGAAGAGATAAATAAAAACATAAAGCCTTTGTATGAAGATGTCAAAATTTTAAGAATCATCAACTTATTTGGCAAATATCACGACAAGATCAAGTCTAAAAACCTTGCAAGGACGAAAAGATTTATACTTTTTCGATCAAGACATAAAAGTGACATGTCACATTGGGTTACTAAGCACATTAATTCAACATCCCAAGATAATCCTAGTCAAGTCATTTCAAATTTGTTTATAAAATACATGGTTCCCGTGTCGTTTGTGGGTCATTTACTTCGGCTTAACGATACCAGTCCTAAACCTAGCGACGGTTTTCGAATACAGCCTTTTGCAGGTTTATTGTATATGTTTGGTTTATATTTGTATTTTTAAATAAAATTGTCAAAATATTATGAAATGTGCATTCTCACTAGTGGAGTGCCGGGATTATAGGTCAATTTATCGAAAATCAATTTATCAAAAATCAATTTATCGAAAATCAATTTATCGAAAATCAATTTATCAAAAATCAATTTATCGAAAATCAATTTATCGAAAATCAATTTATCGAAAATCAATTTATCGAAAATCAATTTATCGAAAATCAATTTATCGAAAATCAATTTATCGAAAATCAATTTATCGAAAGCAAATTTATCGAAAGCAAATTTATCGAAAGCAAATTTATCGAAAGCAAATTTATCGAAAGCAAATTTATCGAAAGCAAATTTATCGAAAGCAAATTTATCGAAAGCAAATTTATCGAAAGCAAATTTATCGAAAGCAAATTTATCGAAAGCAAATTTATCGAAAGCAAATTTATCGAAAGCAAATTTATCGAAAATCAATTTTATGAATACTCAATTTATCGAATGTGCCATTTATCGAAAATGCTTAGTAATAAAGTCTGTTCCAAACAGTTGGGCGGAACTAAATGGGAATTTCGTTCTTTTACAGTCTGTTCCAAACGGTTAAGCGGAACTAGATTTTGCAATCTAGTTACTTTCATCGTTTAAATCGTGCCTTTCGGCCGTTTTGTTTAAGCTTTGTAAATCATACTTACAATAAATATTTTTTGGTTAAGGTTAATATCATTTTAAAATGTAATTTTCTTTATATTTTGATTTTTTGTGTCATTCTTAATACAAATTTCCCATTTATTTATTTTTTTGTCATTAAAATACGTAAAAAAAATATTTAATTTTGACATATGTCATTCGTTTCCATGGTTTCATTGTTGGAATTTTAAATTTTGTCATCCCAACGTGAAAAATGAAATAACCCAAGCAAGGTCCCTTCTCGTGACAACCTAAAAGAACGAAATTCTCATTTAGTTCCGCCTAACCGTTTGGAACAGACTGTAGGTTGTCACGAGAAGGGACCTAGCTTGGGTTTTTTCATTTTTCACGTTGGAATGTCAAAATTTAAAATTCCAACAAAGATACCATGGAAACGAATGACATATGTCAAAATTAAATTATTTTTTTACATATTTTAATGACAAAAAAATAAATAAATGGGAAATTTGTATTAAGAATTACACAAAAAATCAAAATATAAAGAAAATGACATTTTAAAATGATATTAACCTTAACCAAAAAATGTTTATTGTAAGTAGGATTTACAAAGCTTAAACAAAACGGCTGAAAAGCACTATTTAAACGATGAAAGTAACTAGATTCCAAAATCTAGTTCCGCCTAACCGTTTGGAACAGACTTTATTATGTTATTTCATAAAAAACAAATTTTCTTACTTATATAAAAAAAAAAAAACTTAATATACAATATAAGTTTTCGATATATCTAGGGAATAGGTACCTACGCAACTGCGTATGTGTCACACCGCGTCATACCGCGGCATTGTTATGTTAGTGTGAGTTTGTTTTGTCATTAAACTAGAAGATGGGTAGCTCGCTTCGCTCGGCTTCTTCTAACCAAACCCTTATCAACCTAACCTAATCTAAGATAGTGTTTTGTTATTAAACTAGAAGATGGGTATTAAACTAGAAGATGGGTAGCTCGCTTCGCTCGGCTTCTTCTAACCAAACCCTTACTAACCTAACCTAAGATAGTGTTTTGTCATTAAACTAAAAGACAGGTAGCTCGCTTCGCTCGGTGTAAATCTTCAATGAAATTTCTTTCATTATTAATTCCTACCGAAATAATTCAACAATCAATTTTCGATAGACATGCCATTCGATAAATTGAGCATTCAATTAACTAGCTTTCGATAAACTAGCTTTCGATAAACTTGATTTGGATAAATTTGCTTTCGATAAATTTGAATTCGATAAACTGATTTTCGATAAAATTGCTTTCGATAAATTGATTTTCGATAAACTCACCGGTTCCCGTGTGCCGGAGCTCCGTATCCGCGGATGATCCGAAAAACATAAAAATCCGTATCCGGGTCCATATCCGTTTCTCCAAGGCAGATCTTAACCTTTTAAGTTTTTACAAAAACGAAGAAAGAATTTTTTTTAACAAACTGTTCTATTGCTTTTCAAAATATTCGCCTTTAAGATTTATATACTTTTGCATGCGTTATAAAAATTAAAAATATATGTATATATGAAGGTCTAAAAATTATATCAATAACTTCTTCTTTGGGCACTATCAGCTAGGCTATCTTTTGGCCGCACATTAGTCCTGTATCTTAATCTGTTAATTGTCAAGTGTCAAAAAATATTTATATGTCAGATAACCTAAAAAATATATAACTGGGTAAAAACAAATTACATGGAGAATTTTCTCCATAAAATCTACGCCAAGAATATAAATTAAAGTCTAAATATAGTCGGATTGCTGATAGGTGACTGTTCGTTGCTACAAGTATCTATATACAATACTATATGCTTTCTCTGTCTATATCATTATAATTATTTGCATACCCATAGTAACGTATAGTGACGCAAGTTGACAACTAACCTTCCAAATTATTTTAATAAAAAACAAAACATCAGAAAGTAACGGCATGATTCGTGATCTTTACTAATTAGAGCCGAAAATAAATTCACAGCAGTACTCAAACAAACAAAATAATTAATTTTAAGGTAATAATTATAAATAAGGAAAAACTTATATTCATACGTAAATTTTGGATTATAATTTGTTGTTTAATTAAATTAAATTTTTATGTTTCCACTAAGTACAAAGTAATAAATTATTAAGTAAAAATATATTTATTCATATAATATATTGCTACAAGTTGTATTTAAATGTTTATTTTTATTTTTTTTTAATTTTTCACTGTAATGCATGATATCGTCGTCATCTGAACTATCGCTGTCATTTCTTGTATTTATTATTATTGGATTAATATCATCAACAATCCTTTCCCTTTCCCACCATTCATTTATTAAATTTTCGATTTTTTTAACAGATTTTGCCCAAGTTTCACAACTAGTTTGATCACAGGTTACTTGCCCCTTTTTAAAAACTTCGTTATCACTATATCCGTTTTGACCAATATGTCTATCATAATAATTTTTTGTTATGCCCCAAATTAGTTCAATGGAGTTAAACTGGCAGTGATAAGGAGGTAATCTTAGTACTTCATGACCATACGTTTGTGCCAATGTATCAATAAAATAAACTGGTTCAAATTTTAATTTCCTTCGTTTTCTCGTGATTTTGTTAGTGAGAAGTTAGAGATTTATTACATTTTATAATTCTACGAATTGTTGATTCCGAAATCTTTAAGGCAGCTGCTACTCTTTGATGGACACAAGATAGAGAAATAAGTGGCCCATTGTTCTCTTTTTTGAAACTAAAATATTCCAGCAGATTTAAAATTAAAGTTTGTGAATTTAATAATTGGCTCCATTAATTAATATTATTAACAGACATTGACAGCTAAGACAAATAACAAAAAACATTTTTAAAATCACTGAAAAATGGTAACTAGATTATTATACGAATGCACTACTTGATACATACATGTAACAGTCACCTATCACCAATCCGACTATATGTAAATAATGTACGAAAAAAATAAAATAATATAAATAATGTATATTTCCGACACTGAACATCTGTCAACTTGGACTAAAAACAATATTTTAACAGTGTAATAGGGATGACGTTCTAAACCAATCCGAAGCAAGGACAAATAGCTCCTATTTTCTTACACACATTTTTCTAAGATGACATAGAGCATAGTTCTGCCGAAAGGTTTGTGTAGCCTACATCAAGCTAGCATTGGTTGTCAATACTTTTAATATTAAAAATAAAAAAATTAACAGAAAGTCATTGTGAAATATGCTAAAAACTGAATTTTACCTTCTTATTTCAATTTTATTTCATTTTAGTTCAGCGAATAATTTAGAAAATAATACACAAATTCAAGAAATGTACAAACGTACAACAGCATTTGAAAACAATCACTCAGATATTAATGAATTATTTAAAGAAATTACATTAATACCAAAAATGAAAAATATATTAAGAAAGAAAAGGTTACTGATATTTGAAGGCCATGTGAGAATTACAACCGCAAATCTTAAAATTACGAGTAATCCTAAAGAATTTTGGGACGAAAGAAAAGAAATTAATAAAGATAATCCCAACGAAGCTCTTAAATATTTATATTTGCATCACATGCTTCCTCTTTTGAGGAAAACGTCAGGGGTTCGACCCTCCAAAAACACTAGAATCAGGGATTCTATACTATTATTTATGTATTTATTATTTATCTATACTTATATGTAAATTTATACAAATAAAATTAATGGATATAAGCTGGTCACTTTTGTTAGGACAAACTATGGTCTATTTCAAAGTAGAAAAAAGAAGATAGCGCTGCGAACCGAGTACGATTTACAGTCTGTTTCAAACGCTTAGGCGGAACTAAATGGGAATTTCGTTCTTCTAGGTTGTCACGACAAGGGACCTTGCTTGGGTTATTTCATTTTCTACGTTGGAATGTCAAAATTTAAAATTACAACAATGAAACCATGGAAACGAATGACCTATGTCAAAATTAAATTATTTTTTTAGATATTTTAATGACAAAAAAATAAATAAATGGGAAATTTGTATTAAGAATGACACAAAAAATCAAAATATAAAGAAAATTACATTTTAAAATGATATTAACCTTAACCAAAAATGTTTATTGTAAGTATGATTTACAAAGCTTAAACAAAACGGTCGAAAAGCACGATTTAAACGATGAAAGTAACTAGATTGCAAAATTTAGTTCCGCTTAACCGTTTGGAACAGACTGTACACTGATCAAATACAGTATAAGCGGGAAATTTAAAATAAGTTACAACTAGGGCATGGGCGTAGCAATTGGGTTAGCAAGTGATTTTTTTTTAATATAAAAAAGATTAATAAAATATTGAAATAAACAAGGCACTTACGTTATTTATACGACATAAATTCAATTTAATGGGAAATTTGAAAAAATTAAAAAAATATTAATTTTAAAAATTATGTACTACAGTCTGTTCCAAACGGTTAAGCGGAACTAGATTTTGCAATCTAGTTACTTTCATCGTTTAAATCGTGCTTTTTGGCCGTGTTGTTTAAGCTTTGTAAATCATACTTACAATAAACTTTTTTTGGTGATTTTTTTCATCATTTTAAAATGTCATTTTTTTTATATGTTAATTTTTTGTGTCATTCTTATTACAAATTTCCCAATTATTTATATTTTTGTCATTAAAATATATAAAAAAAAAAAAAAATAATTTTGACATATATACTTCGTTTCCATGGTTTCATTGTTGGAATTTTAAATTTTGACATTCCAACGTGAAAAATGAAATAACCCTAGCAAGGTCCCTTCTCGTGATAACCTAAAAGAACAAAATTCCCATTTAGTTCCGCTTAACCGTTTGGAACAGACTGTATGTATAAAAAGAGAGATTTGGCTAAAAGAGTTTAAACAAAGCAATAAAACAAACAATATATCTTCACAGTTAAAGTTTCTTATTTAAATAATTATTGTAAATAAAAATTAAAAATATATGTATATATGAAGGTCCAAAAGTTATATCAATAATTTCTTCTTTGGGCACAATCAGCTGGGCTGTCTTTTGGCCTCACATTAGTCCTCTTTCTTGATCTGTTAATTGTCAACTGTCAAAAAATATTTATATGTCAGATAACCTAAAAAATATATAACTGGGTAAAAACAAATTACATGGAGAATTTTCTCCATAAAATCTACGCCAAGAATATAAATAAAAGTCTAAATATGTGAATAATAACAAAATATTTGAGAAAAATTAAATAATATAAATATAAGCTGTTCACTTTTGTAAGAACACGCTAGATCTGGTTATTTTTGTTACTTTTATGGTGTTACTGACTTTAAATGTCAATTAAAAATATTCCTTACGCTGTAAAACCGACTTTAGGTTGATAAGGTTATGATCATTATAATTAAGATATCATTTTTCATTATGACATATGTCAAATGGATCGACATTTTTAAAAAGTGACATTTTTTAATACCAACATGACATACAATTTCAAAGGTGCGAACTATTGAAAACAAAATTCCCTCTTAGTTTGTTCTTACAAAAGTGAACTGCTTATTATATATATTTCCAATGTATAAGCTGTTCACTTTTGTAAGAACAAACTAAATCTGGTTATTTTGGTTACTTTTATAGTGTATTACTGACTTTAAATGTCAATTAAAAATATATTACGCTGTAAAACCGACTTTAGGTTGATAAGGTTATGATCATTATAATTAAGATATCATTTTTCATTATGACTGATGTCAAATGGATCAACATTTTAAAAAAGTGACATTTTTTAATACCAACATGACATACAGCTTCAAAGGTGCCAACTATTGAAAACAAAATTCCCTCTTAGTTTGTTCTTACAAAAGTGAACCGGCTATATAAGCTGTTCACTTTTGTAAGAACAAATTAAGAGGCAATTTTGTTTTCAATAGTTTGCACCTTTGAAGCTAGGCTCAAAAAATCAACCTAGGCTATGCAAAATCCGTATACAACATCGTTACAGGTGACGAAAATTGGATTTATTCGTATGAACCGGAAACTAAACAACAATCCACTGTTTGGGTCTTTCAAAACGAACCGAATCCCACAAAAGTTGTTCGTTCACGAAGCACTTCCAAGAAAATTATTGCTCGTTTCTTCGGTTGTACTGGACATGTCGCAAACATTCTTTTATATTTAGAGGATCGGAAAATAGTCAATGCTGAATGGTATACAACAATTTGTTTGCCAGAATTCATTGACAAAATCAGGTAAAACAACCAAAAACGTCGCATCGCTCTTCATCATGAAAATGCAAGCTCCCACACAGCACGTCAAACAATTGATTAAGAAGAAAAACATCTAATTAATGTCTCATTTCCCGTAGTCACCTGATTTCTCCGCTAACGTCTTTTTTTTGTTCCCAAATGTCAAACAAAAAATGAGTGGACAGCGATTTTTATCACCTCAAGAAGCTGTTGCTGAGGCCTTCGAAAACCATGTTTTTGAAATACCAAAAATGTTTCGAGAATTGGTTTAAACGCATGCAAAAGTGTATAAATCTTAAAGGCGAATATTTTTAATAGCCTTAAATTTAATAGACTTATGTCAAAAAAAAAAAATGTCTTAGTTTTTGTAAAAACTTAAAAGGCAGCCCTCACTTATTATTTACTTTACATCAAAAATGTGTTTCAAATGTGTTTGTTTTGAATTATATATATTTTGATTTTTATCTTCCAAAATTGTGCAGTCAGCTCTAGGGTCGACTCAGCCTGAAGTATTTAATATTTAAGAGGAGTACCTGTTTATTCAGGGATAATAGGACCAGCCGAAACGTCACACTGACCACGTGGCTTTTATTTCTATGGCTGGCGGTCTAGAAACGGAGAACTTACCTTCTCTGCCCCTTACACGCCTATCTAAGCGTTGGGATCCTTTTATTTATTTATTTATTTATTATTTATATATATATTTGGGGAACCATGGGGAGACCTACCTATAAATGAAGTATTTCACTTATTATTTATGTAACATTCAAAATATATACAAAAGGTTTAGAATACAGAAACAATTATTTTGTGTTGTACTTGAAACCGAAATATCTCACTTATTATTTTCATTAGAGTAAAAATGTACATTACAAGAACAGTACGAAGTACGGGTACTCCAGCTTGTCCATTATAAATTTTTCAAAATATACTATACTTACCTAACTGACATTGACACCGACTGACAGAAAAACCCCAAACCAAAATGGCAGTTCAAACACATCGTACTACAATCTTTCGCCCAAATTTTTATCATAACGCAAAATAGTACTTACAAAGCCCAGGACAAATTAAAATTATGTTTAATATAAAGAAAATTTTATTTTTTTAGATATATTACATAGACAAGTAAATTTGTAACACTTTTTTTGGACCAAATAAGCAATTGAAAATTTGACAAAATAAATACCGTATTTATTCTACTAAACAGTACTCTTTAACACGATTACCACCACCTCCAAATATGTGTCATTGAAACGTGCCTCCAAACGAGTCGATTGCTTCTGGGTCCGACACAAATTCGGACCTCGATATTAATGATTCCATTTGCTCTCCTAGATTATTAACGTTCTAGGATTTTTCCATATTTTTGCATGCATTGCTGAGTACAAGTTAATTACCAGCGCATCTGCATACAGACATAACTCACATTCGAATCTATTCTGTCTGTATCTTTTATGGTTAAAAAGATTTGGTTAAAAATGATGGTTAAAAAGTAACATTTTAACTAGGCGTTAAAATTTTAACCTTGTTTCTTATTCTGTATCTCAATTCATAACCCAAAAGTTAAGTTCTAACTTTCTAACTTCATGGTTAAAATTATGTTGTGAAATTATCTACAAGGAAACTTATTTTGCTTGATTAAGTGTGGTTTTAATAAATAAATCTAGTGTCTTATCGGTGACTTGTTATAGTGCAATTATGATTATTGAATTTACTCCTTTTAGTTTAATAATAGACTATAGTAAACACCACAGATTACAAATTTCTCATACCCAACTAGAAATTTGAAATAAAATTATTAACAAACTATATTTCAGCGTATTTGTATATATTTGATAGAATATTATTGTAAAACAATTGATGTGAAGTGTGAATATTGACACATTTCAGGGTTTCGCAGGTATATAATAAGTGAAAGCGGTATGCTGAGTGTGTAGGACAAATTTTACTTTGTAGTAATCTCGGCAAAATGAACGATATTTTTAAAATAATTTGTCGTCTGTTAATCATATAATAAGACTGATTATTAAATTTATGCTCTTAAAAATTAAATACAACATTTGTCAAAATATAACTAGAATTTTGACAAAATAATTTCAACATAATAAAAATGCAAAAAAAACAGAAAAAATAAAATTCACTCCGTACTAGAACTCGAAACCCTTCGTTTCCAGCGCATTTTAGCTTACTACACCAGTGCTCTAACCCATAACGCTATCGCACGCCTTGCATGTGGGTGTCTTACATTGGTATAACTTTTGTACTTTGTGAACCAAAAACCACAAAAAATGCGTATTTAATTTAATATAAATTTTCCGAAAACATAATCTGAGAAATTTCTGTTGTACTATTTCGGTTCACACCAATATACATTACTTAGATTTTTTTTAGATTTTTAGTTTAAACCATCTGGGCTACAGGGTGTGGGACAAAATTTTTTTTGCACAATTTTGGCAAAAATCGCTTAAAAATAATTTATTTTGTAAAAATAAAAACTTGATCGTTAATCCACGTACTAAGGGCTTTCATTTGATACCCTAGTCAATATTTAAAAAAAATATTTTTGTGTTCGATGAGCACATATTTATTTATATTTTTAGGGGGGTATGTTTTTTAGATGTTTTAGTATTTTTCCTATGTGCGGGTCAAAGAGTTGTATAAGCATGCCAAATTTCAACTCTCTAGGTTTAGCCGTTTGGCTACAATTTTTACCGAACAGACAGAAAGACAGACAGACGACAAAATGACGGTATAAGGGTTTTTTGGTTATACCTACAAAACCCTAAAAATGTAAAAATTTATGTCCAAAAATTTTATGAATTTGTTTGTTAAGACAAAAGATGTTTAACATATTTGTAAGTTTTAAATATTTGTTATACGAGCGTCTAAACATAGGCACAGGCACAGGCACAGGGCCCAAGACGAAAGGGGCCTGAAAAATCGTTGATGAGGGTCCAAGTTAGACTGTGGATAAACTTTTTGTTTATCCACAGTATCCACAGTATTATAAGCACAGGGCCCAGAAAAAGCTAATTACGGTTCTGATCCGACCAATCAAAAAGTAGCAACTGATCTTCCTCATAATATATTGAAACAATTTGGCTGTTGATTCATCGATATCCTTTTTGTTTTTCTTATGTTCCGTGTTTGACTTTATATACGGGAAAGAAATTCGATTTGTGTTTACAAAAATTAATAATAAAAATAAAACAAGAATAGGGTGAATGTTACTCTCCGGTCCGCTTATATTTACTTAAATAGTAAAATTATATTATAAAGGAATGCACAATGATACACAATTTTAATTGGGCTAATGTGGGGGGGGGGATAAAGTAGTGTGCACCTAAAAACCAGGTAGTTAAGTTGGTACACACTAGAAGCCGAAACTTGAGAGACATATATAATGAATGAAGCTCGAGCGGACCGGTCAAAAATGTTTTAAGATTATATTTTTTTATTGAACAATATTGCACCATATTTCCGTGAAAAAAACTTCCCAAAAAGTTGTGTAGTCTACTTTACTGCTTTACTCTGATTGGTCGGAAGACCCCTACTTTTAGACGCTCATAATTTTTAACCCTCTCATGCATAGCGTCCTCATATGAGGACAAAGTTAATCAATTATTTATCTTATTATATTTAATATTTTTATTTTCATTTTATTGTATAATGTCATCATATGAGGACAGATTTAGTTCATGCTCACCCTCATAGATGTCTCAAGCATATAATAAACACATGGAGTAGATCTGATGGATTCATTAATGGCGTTATACCAAAACTACATAAGAAATAAAAGATGGTATATGCGTATATTTTATCATTTTTAAATGTTACTATTGTCAATGCTTGGTTGATATGGAGAATGAATGAGCATGAAAAAATGGACTTATTGGAATTTAAAAGTAGAATTGCTACTGCTTTAATTTTCCAAGGTCCTGACCCCCTCCCCCCCCCCCGGAACTAAATAATCATATAATTAATAAAAACTAAGCTACTGAAAATAAAATAATCTCTTTTGTTAATAAAAAACAAATCATAGTCAAAATGTAATTAGCATATAAGACCACCCCTCCCCGTAAAGAGGCAATAATAAATTTTATATTATTTATCGGATTTTTTTTAGAAATAGACCCCCATATCAGTTAATTTTTCTAGGAGCGCGCCTGCTCAGTCAGCATGAAGAAAAGTGGTTATCGTAGAATATATATTAAAAAAATATTGCAGAGTAAGCTTAGTTTTTTTGCCTTTAAGTGAAAAAATAAAATTTACTACTTTTATTTACATTGTAGATTAAGAACGTACATTTGAAAAGGCCGCTACACTGCTGAGCCGTATTTTGTGTTTAAATTTACGCGCGTACTGAAAGATGGAACGATTACTCGATCTTTTGAAAAATTAATAATTTTTAATTTTGTGTCCCTAAACTGTACTGGTTATATTTCACGACTAACCAGGACCAATGACCAAAAAAACAGTACAGTACTGGTAAAACCAGTACGAATGGTCACCTTATAATTTATGCATAATGTCCACATATGAGGACGTATACATTTTTTTATAAAAACCATATTATTTTTTTAAGAAACTTGTTTTTTTTAGATTGTAAGCTTAAAATACATTAAAATATATATTATAAACATTTTTTTAGGAGTTTCATTTCAAATTTGAAAATTCATGCATGAGAGGGTTAATTTATAGTTATTTTCAATTAAGAATGCAGTAGATGTTGCTGCGAACAGAGAACGATTTACATACTGCAAATACAAATTAAATTAAAAATATATTCATTTATAAAATTGATTGACATTATATACATAGTTGTATATTAATACACCTATATTATTTACACAAAATAATTTCCCTTAAAGGGAAATTTGAACGAATTAAAAAAATATTTTTTTTTAGGTTAGGTTAGAAATGGTTTAGAATCGATAACACAAATAATATATTTTCAAAGCTAAAGTTTCATTAGAAACTGTACAGTAAATTTTCATGGAATATTTTTTTATTCATGGAAAACCTCATAAAATAACGCTTTAATGGTTGGTTTGTATACGGAATAAGAATATGGAATGGTAAATAAGAATAGTACACAAGAATAAAAAATATGAAACCGTTTAATCGGACATAACATTTCGTCGCTGCGCCTGCGTACTTGCGTTGGCCTGTTTTTAACGGTTGTCGATTGACAGGTTGTTGTGTTTAATATAACCTTTAAAAAAAAATCGTTTTCAATATGGATTCAGAAGATTTTGTAAATTTATTTGCTTGTGTTTCATACATTATAATGTTGTTTCCAACCTTCTGATCACAGCTGGAAAACATCTGTTGAACAAATTTTATTACGGCCGACATATTGACCGTTGTGCGCATGCTTATCGTCTCTTATTCTTGGAATAGGAATAAAAAGTTAAATGTTATCAACTATTCTTATGTTTAAGTTAAATTTCATTCCTACATAAACCAATATACGGCGCAGCCATGTTTTAACATTTTGTGTACTATTCTTATTTCCTATTCCTTATTCTTGTTCCGTATATAAACCAACCATAAATCAATCAGAAGCAAGTTGAAACAGCAAAAATAAGAAATAAATTAGTTTAAAATGAACTATTGGTAGTTTCGTTAAGATATGGTCAAATAATATTTCAACATTTTCTTCGATATTAATTTTTATTATAATCCATAAACTTAGTACACGTATTCATTACGAACATTAAATATATTTTTAGCTGCGACGTCAGGTGCGCACTTATTATTAATTCTTGGGGGGGCAGAAGGTTTTACATTTTTTTCCTTTGAAAACATCTAAAAATACTAAATTTTTAAGAAAAAATTAAATCGGGCCGCAAATGGCCCTTTGGTCCGCTTAATAAGTTACGTACGGCGAAAAAATGCGCAATTTTTTTTAATGGGCTATTCATTTTGTTCCGTTAAGAGGAACTTAACGGTACGAGAACCTTGTTACACCCTTTTATTTATTGTACTTGTTTTATTATTGTTTTGAGAAAACAATATATATTTTTTAAGTTCCATTTGTATATGTGTATCAGTTGTCAATACTGAAATAATGAATAAATAAATCGAATTAAAACTGCGGCTCCTATAAATTTTTTTTTGTACGATTTATGCTGAAATGGCTCTTTGTTTCCAAAAGGTTCCCGACCCCTACCCTAAGCTAATCTCTGGCCCAAGTCAATGAAAGAGTTGGTAACCTCAATGGCGGGCTTAATAAATAAGAATTCGCTGTAAGATTCGATGTCATTAAATTTATTTCAGATTGTTAGTTGTGTATGAACATGTTATGAGAACTGTGGTATTTACCCTATCCTTAATCTGAACGCGTCTTTATTGTGCGCGTCTTATAATAAGCACTTACCTGCAAGATGAATTCGTAGACTTTGTAATGTTTAATATAATAAATACGGTATTATGGCACGATATTTTTGTCCAAATAACAATGTTATATATACAAATAATTAATTACACAAAACAAAACTGAAAAATGTCTCAAATATTCTCCTCCATTTAATCCCCAAAATGTTTTAAAAGAAAAACGTGGCAAAATATATGTTTTCTCCGTTTCTGGATTATTTTCCGTTGTAGCCACATTTGAAATTCTAACCTTAAATTCTTTTAGAGACTTTGTTTCAGGTTTTAGAATTTTATAATTGTTTATAATAATTCGTAAAGCAGATTGTTTCTTTCCTGTGTCCATTTTATTCTCAAGAATAATGTTTGGGGAATTTTGTGCTTGCGGAAAAAACTGAGTTTTTTGATTTAGTTTTTCAATTAGTTGGTTTGTTGTATTTACTTTAGTTTTATAATTTTTCTTTAAATTTTCTTCATAAATTAGAAGACGTAATAATGCTTTGAAAAATTCTAATTTTTCATCTCTTTGTTCCTGGGGTTCTTTAATTTGAGTACAATTCATTATCAAAATAGTATTTTTATTATTTCCCTTATTCCACTGTTCTTCATTAATATTTCTTCGTTTTCTTACTTTAGTTTCTGCCACTTCATCTTTATATTCGTAATAATTTCCGAAACCATCGACACGCCTTGGTAAATTAAAATCAGTTTTTATGTTATAAAATTTTTCTAAATGTTTTCTTACTCTGTATTCTTGTTTTTTATCTTCATCATAATTATCATAATCTAAATCATATTGATTTTCTGGAACATAAGATTCGTCTGGGTCATCTTCTCTTTTTGATATTCTTTTTTCACTTCTCTTTTGTATTTTCTTTTCTGATTCACGTATAGCTTCTTGAATTGCTTCTAGTAAATCTTTTATAGTTTCTTTATTGGTTTTATTTTCTATTTCTGTTGTTGTTTTTAATTTTCCTGATTCTGTGTTGTTTTTAACACGTTCGTTAATCATGTTTATTTTGTTCTTTTTCATGTTCAATTCAGTTTTGTTTGAAAGCAATTGCTGATAATCCAATATATGGTGCTCTATATTTCCAATTAGTTCAGTTAAATTTATTTTATTTTGTTTATTAACATCTTTTTTCTCTTTTGTTGAATTGCGAAAAGACGCGTTTTGCATTAGATCGGCTAATTCCAATAAACTTTTAAGAATATCGTCGGTTCTATCCTGCGCAGAACGTTTTTTCTTCATTTTTGTTTGGTTTTCATCAAAATGTCTGTTTATTAATTTTTGCAATTTGTTCAGTTCTGTATGTCTTTTAACATTTTTTCTCGAAATGCTCCTTTTCTTTTTCTGTTTTACTGTTTTCATTTTATTTTGTATTTGCTTGAATTTCATATTTGCTATCTCTATTATATCTGCTACTATTTGTTCTCTTGAATACGGAGAACGTTTCTTTTTCGTTTGTCTTTGGGTTTCACCGAAATATTTGTTTAATAATTGTTGCCACTTGCTTAATTTTATATTTCTTTTTTTCAATATGCTCCTTTTTGTCTCTTCATGTTCTGTTACGTTTGATATTTCTGGGTCAGTTGTAGAGTGTTCTATACTTCGATATAGTTCATGTAAATCTATTATGATTTCTTTGTTGTCTCCTGGTTGTACTCTTGGTGCTTTGTCGAGTATTGAAATGTTTTGAGCAATTTCTTCGTATATTTTCATTAAATCTAATATAATTTCGTTGCTTGAATTCTGTGGAGAACGTTTTTTCTTCATTTGCCTTTGGTTTTCATCGAAATATCTATTTAATTGTTGCCACTTGCTCAATTTTGTATTTCTTTTAAATCTTTCGCGATTTTCGATTGCTTTAATGTCAGAAATACCAGGTTTCTTATCTGCAGATCGTACACCTTTTTCAGTTCTGTCGAAAAATGTTCTTCTATTCATTATTTGCCTGAATCTCATATTTGCCATCTTTGTTATATCTGCCACCATTTGATCTTTTGACAGTGGAGAACGTTTTTTCTTAATTTGACTTTGGTTTTTATCGAAATACTTATTCAATAATTGTTGCCATTTGGAAAAATCTATATTTCTTTTAAATCTTTCTTTCAATATGGATCGTTTCATATTTTTCTGTTCCGATATATTTGCTATGATTGCTTGAATATCAGAAATATCAGGTTCCTCTTCTGGAGATCGTACTACTTTTTCAGTCTCGTCGGAAAATGCTCTTTTATTCGGTATTTGCCTGAATCTTTTATTTGCCATCTTTACTATCTCTGCCACCATTTGATCTTCTGATTGCGGAGAACGTTTTTTCTTAATTTGTCTTTCGTTTACATCGAAATATTTATTCAATAATTGTTGCTACTTGCTCAGCTGTATATTTCTTTTAAATCTCTCTTTCATTATGGATCCTTTCATCTTTTTCTGTTCCGATATATTTACTATGGTTCCTTGATCGTCAGAAATATCAGGTTCCTTATCTGGAGATAGTGCTACTTTTTCAGTATTTTGCTTAGTTTTTTTCTTTGCAAAAAATGCTTTTTCATTCATTATTTGCCTGAATCTTATATTTGCCATGTTTACTATATCTGCAACCATTTTTTCTTCTGACTGCGGAGAACGTTTTTTCTTAATTTGTCTTTGGTTTTCATCGAAATATTTATTCAATAATTGTTGCCACTTGTTCAGTTCTATATTTCTTTTAATCCTTTCATTTAATATTTTTCTTTCAATATTTTCCCATTCCGTTAAGTTTGAACTTATATCCTCAAATACATGCAGGGCGTGTTTTATGCCTGTAAGGAGTTGGGACATATCTATTTTCTTTTTATTGGCACATATAATATGCCTTTTTAATTTTCTCAGTATTTCTGAAATATTTTCATATTTTCGTGCTAGTTCTTCGAAGTACGGATCTTTTGTATGGACTGTTTCATTCGATTCTTGTGGGGAACGTTTATTTCTAATTTCTTCTGTTTGTTTTTCATTGAAGAATTTCAATAATTCGTTAGATAATTCTGATTTGGTATTTGGAAGTATTTCGTTCTCAAATATTTTTCGTCTTCTAATTTTGCTTATAAACTCAGGCTTGTTTTGTTTAGTTAAATCTTCGTTTTCTAGAACCTTTGTATCATTGCAGTCTATACATAATTCAGATTTTTCATTGGTACTTCTTCTGTAATTTATATTTTCTAGTTTTGGTTTAATATATGGATACATTCTCAATTTAATTCTTTTTTGTTTATCTTCACCTGCCGCGTCGATTTTTTTGGGTTTATACTTCATGTATGGATACATCTTAATTTTTTTAAATTCTTTAGGTTTTGTTTGGTCTGGTTTCGATACCATAAGTAGTTTGGTGGTTTCCTCTAATTCCATAGATTCTTTTTTGCTGGTTTCAATAGGTTTGAACAGATCTTCGTTTTCTCTAATTTTTTGGGCTTCAGGCAATATTTGTTCATTTGTTCGTATATTTAGTTCATGTTTATAATCTTGCTTCTTTATATGGACCCCTTTAGACCAATCGTCGTTAATTTTCAATTTGCCTTCTACAACCTTTGTTTCTATGTCTTGTTTTTTTCCTGGAAAACTTTTCTGCTCTTCTGCCGAATACATTGTCGTTTGCTCTGTATCTGTATTTATATTCAGATCATCTTCAGTTTTAAACAGTGCTTTATTATTGTTTATGATCACATCTTTGTCAATTTGTTGGTTCTTAGGCAATATTTGTTTATTGGTTTCAAGGTTTTGTTCATGTTTTGGCAGCACACTTTTCTTCATGTCTGCATTCTCAGTTTTTGTTTCTATGCTTTGTTCCATGTCTAGGACAATGTCATACTCTCTTACTGGAGATATATTTGAAGTTTGGTCTTCCTTTATGTGTTTCTTGGTACCATCTTTTATCGTTTCATCAGTTGTGGACAGTTGTGGATCTTTAATCAATATTTGATTACTTGTTGGTAGATTTGTTGTGTATTTTAGCAGAACACCTTGTTTCTTTTGGAGATCCGTGGAAACTTTCAGATCTACCTCCTCAATCTTTTTTAGATTTTGTTCAATTTTTGATACCCTTTTTTGTTCTTTCTTTTGATTTAATCCTTCACCTTCATCTTTGTTTATTTTATCATTTTTAATTATTTCATCAATTTCGGACAATACTTTATTTTGTTTGGTTTCTTTTATATTTTTATCTTGTCCAATTTCCTGGTCTTTAGATAATATTTGCTTATTTGTTTCTATGCTTGATTCATATTTTGGCAACACATCTAGTTTCTCTATTTGGAGATTTCTAGATAAATCCACGTTGGAAATATTCAGGTCTGTGTCTTCAAACTTTATTTTTATATTTTGTTCATTTACTGGTACATTTTGCTCTTTCGCTGTAGTAATATTTGAATTGGAATATAGGTCTTTACTTGTGTTTATCTTGTCTTCTTCTAGCTCATACACCTGCGATTGAGCCAAATTTTGGTCTTGTTCGGATTGTTCTACACTTGCATGCTCTATTTGTTCTATATTTTGTCCATTTATGATATCACCATACTTAAGTTGACTATTTTGATGGATATTTGATTCTTCTGCCTTTTCAAGGTATTTTTTAGAAGAATAAACTACTTTTACAGGTACAGTATAACCAAAATTTGAAACAGATTTGGGACTTTGTGTTGGATTAGTTTGATAATTACCTTTTTCACCTTTTTCTAAACTTCTCTTCTTTCTAATATTGGCAGTTTCTGTATATGTTTCCAGTTCTGGGTTATCAATACGAGCTGTATCATCCATATCATTTTCAATTCCGGGAAAGTCTTTGGAAAAACGTTCTGTTTCGTCATCGTTTTTATAACTGTCATTCTGAAATGGAGTTTCTTCGGTAGTGTCGTCATTTTCACGATTTAGGTCACTGTTGGTAATAAATGTATTCTCATTTACTGTCTCAGTTTCATCATCTTGAATGCTTTCTGTAGTTACAATATCGTCAGACTCTTCTGTAAAAGAAATGTCTTTGGTTTGATCTAAGGCTTCTGTGTCAAAACTGCTAGTATTTTCTAGATCTTGTTCTTCTGTGGTGACAATATTGTCAATGTCTTCTTTAATGGCAGTATGCTCAAAGTTTTCTGTAACTGCAGTATGCTCAACCTCTTCTGTAACAGCAGTATGGTCAACATCTTCTGTAATGGCAGTATGGTCAACATCTTCTGTAATGGCAGTATGGTCAACATCTTCTGTAATGGCGGTATGGTCAACGTCTTCTGTAATGCCAGTATGGTCAACGTCTTCTGTAATGGCAATATTTTTGCGATGATCTGTGATTTCTGGATCCACATACCTCTCATTTTCGTCCTGATAATTGTCTACTTGAATAATTTGAGTCAGATTTTGATTTTTTTCTGGAGTTTCAATATTTTCGTCAACGTCTGCATTATTGAGAACTATTTTTGTCTTATTAATTGTTATTAATTGTGAGTTGCTACCGTTTTCGTACAGATCTTTGATCATTTCCATATTTGTCTTAATAGTCTTGTTTAATGTAACTTCGCCATTTTCAATTTGTTCTGGTTTGGTATTTCGATCTTCTATTGTGTCAACTTCAACTTCTGTGTCAACATTTTCTGTGTTAGAAATAGTAGCAGTTTTATTGTTGTTTTTTGTTAGTCGACGATTTACTTGCATGATAGAACTGTCTATATTTTTCATTGTATGTATCGTTTCATTTTTCTTGTTCGTCCAGTTTACTTCCTTCGACTTCCAGTATTCTTTTCTCGATATAACATTCTGTCTTCTGCTTCTCATTGTTTTTGTTATATCCGGTATACACCGACTTTGGTCACAAAACGAACCAGCTAGAGAATATTCTACTATTTCTTTATTCAAGTTATTTGCAAGGAGAAAATGGGATAGTTGAAGTTTAACCAAAGTTCCGTCGAAACCTACAGGTTGGCACTCTGTTCTGGTTGTACATTTCAATGAGCCTTTTTGGTGAATACTTATTTTTCCATAATCATCTAAAATATTTTTTAAAATTTAATATTAAATGCAAAACAATCTAATACAGCAATGATTTGAGTACAGCAAAATTCATGCTAAATTCATGTGAAATTTCACATATTTCAGGGTTTCATAGGTATTTAATAAGCAAAAGGACCCTTTTTTTGCGAAAGTCGCGCTATTTTTTTTATTTTTTGAATTAATTTTTGTTTGTTAATTTATATGCAAAGTCTTCCTTATGATGCATATAATAATAATAATAATAAATTTATTAATTAACATCTATATTATACATAAAAAAAGCAATTTAGATAGTACTTTCAAAAAAAAAAAAAAATTAAATAAATTCATAAGTGTTGGTCATTTCTTTGCTTTAAGCTGAATTAAATGGTAATTTCGTTCTTTTAGGTTGTCACGAGAAGGGATCTTGCTTGGGTTATTTCATGTTTCACGTTGGTATGTGAAAATTTCAAATTACAATAGTGAGACCATGGAAACGAATGACATTTATTAAAAATATGACATATTTTTACTTATTTTAAAGACTAATAAAATAAATAAATGGGAAATTTGTATTGAGAATGACACAAATCTAAATATAAAGAAAATGACATTTTATTATAATATTAACCTTAACTTAAAAATGTTTATTGTAAGTATGATTTACAAAGCTTAACCAAAATGGTCAAAAGCTCGAATCAAACTATAAAAGTTACTAAATTACTTACGAAGTATATGTTGACATATAACGCGTGATATTATCTGTCTCATTTTGTAATACGTAACTAACAGTAAAAGTTCATTTTTTATGTTGTATATTGACAATACATTTATAATATTATCATAGTATTGGTTCACACGGATACGCCAAAGTCTGTTTACACCACAAAAGTTACCAAAGTAACCAGATCTAGTTTTGTATTACAAATTGAGACGGGTTATAATAATACAGTCTGTTCCAAACGGTTAAGCGGAACTAAATGGGAATTTAGTTCTTTTAGGTTGTCACGAGAAGGGACCTTGCTTGGGTTTTTTCATTTTTCACGTTGGGATGTCAAAATTTAAAATTCCAACAATGAAACCATGGAAACGAATGACATATGTCAAAATTAAATATTTTTTTTAGATATTTTAATGACAAAAAAATAAATAAATGGGAAATTTGTATTAAGAATGACACAAAAAATCAAAATATAAAGAAAATGACATTTTAAAATGATATTAACCTTAACCAAAAAATGTTTATTGTAAGTATAATTTACAAAGCTTAAACAAAACGGCCGAAAGGCACGATTTACACGATGAAAGTAACTAGATTGCAAAATCTAGTTCCGCTTAACCGTTTGGAACAGACTGTATTTTTACTTATTTTAAAGACTAAGAAAATAAATAAATGGGAAATTTGTATTGAGAATGAGACAAATCTAAATATAAAGAAAATGACATTTTATTATAATATTAACCTTAACTTAAAAATGTTTATTGTAAGTATGATTTACAAATCTTAACCAAAATGGTCAAAAGCTCGAATCAAACTATAAAAGTTACTAAAATACTTACGGAGTATATGTCGACATATAACGCGTGATATATAATAATAGTTATTAATTGATATGTTTAAACAAAAATAATATAAATTAAAATTATTAGTAGCAGAAAAATAATTATTTTAAAAATATTTGGTTTTAATGAAATTAAGCAAGAAAACTGTGACTATTTATACCAAATTATATATTTGATAATTAATAACTGCAAAGTAAGTAATAATATTATACAGTCTGTTCCAAACGGTTAAGCGGAACTAAATGGGAATTTAGTTCTTTTAGGTTGTCACGAGAAGGGACCTTGCTTGGGTTATTTCATTTTTCATGTTGGGATGTCAAAATTTAAAATTCCAACAATGAAACCATGGAAACGAATGACATATGTCAAAATTAAATATTTTTTTTAGATATTTTAATGACAAAAAAATAAATAAATGGGAAATTTGTATTATGAATGACACAAAAAATCAAAATATAAAGAAAATAACATTTTAAAATGATATTAACCTTAACCAAAAAATGTTTATTGTAAGTATGATTTACAAAGCTTAAACAAAACGGCCGAAAGGCACGATTTAAACGATGAAAGTAACTAGATTGCAAAATCTAGTTCCGCTTAACCGTTTGGAACAGACTGTACAGACTGTATAAAAAAAATACATATGAATAGATTTATATATATAAACAACACAAAATTTACAGGTTAGGTCATCAGTATCATCTGTCAGTAGTGTATCATCACCATCCGTAAACAGTATTTCTGACAGTGATAATGATGAAAATTCAAGAATACGTCAGCCTAGAGAATTTCTTGAAAGAAGACACCCCTTTAATAATGATGATGATGAACAATTTAAACACAGATTTCGGTTTTCAAAAGATACTGTTTTGTCTATTTTTGAATTAATTGAAAATTAAATAAAGTCCTTAACTTATATTTATGCACTATATCTATTAATAGTTCTTTTTCAATTTCTGTAGAATTTTGGCTCTATCCCGTTTTTTTTTCCATTTGAAATACTTTTTAACTTCTACTAATTCCTTTTCACTGTCAAAATTATAGGTTATAAACGTTAAAGTGTTAAAGCTACAACAGAAAAACCGCGAAATATAGTATAGGCATCTACCGGTCAGTTGCATAACTAACGTTCGGTCGGTAAATCTTGAGACTAAATTATTTTATTTGTGAACTAGTTAGTTAGTTCGCTGTCCTGATTTATAATACCGAAATTAAATAACTTGTTATATTAGTTATCAACTACATTTAGTTTACAACTAGTTAGTTGGGTCTTTAGATATGTTTTTATAATACCGGCCATTAATGTCCTTGATGATGCTAGCGTCTGTCAAAAAATGTATCATATTTTCTTGGTTTTTGTAGTTCAGTGCATAGTGGATTTCATTTGTGATGTTTTAGATTTGATCTGTCGTGGATGAGAAAGTGTTCCATTGGTATAGTCGGGGACGGCCTAAGGGTACCTGGCGCCCCGATGCAAAATTAGGTTAGGCGCCCCCTCCCCACACACACATATATTTTTTTAAATATTTTTTTTGATAACTATTAAACGAATAGCTTTTAGAACAATTTACACTGAACCCTGTCTGTCGGTCTGTCTGTCCGTTCGCAAAAGTGTGGAACCTAAGCCGCTCGTTAGATTTGGACAATTTTTTATATCGATAGTTTTTTTAATTTTCGCGCATATGCCTGACTTTTTGAATTTTTAATAGACCTTAATACTTTTTTACAAATACATTTCCTTTCATGCCCTCCCTCTTTTACTAGAAGCCTGAAGTGCCACCCAGTAAAAAAAGGTAGTCTTTTCTAAATTTCCTTGCATGGCGCCCTCTTTTACTAGAAGCCTGAAGTGCCGCCCAGTAAATAAAGGTAGTTTTTGCTAGGTTTAATTAAAGGTCACAATAATTATTACAAAAATGAATATTATTTTTATTAAAACTATTTTGATATTGTAATAGACTACAAATTTTTACTTCGATTCGGCGCCCCTTGATCATGGCGCCCCGATGCGGCGCATCGCCTGCAAACCGTCTTGGCTGCACCTGGGTATAGTCTGTTTCTTTGGTTTAAGCGATTTTCTAGATCTTTGGTTTTTTGGTTTAACTAGATTTTCAAATCTAGTAACTTTTACAGATTAAGTGAGGTTTATGATCATTTTGTTTAGCAAAGGCCCACTTCTAACCCTAAAAATTCTCATGACAATTTACAAAAATTGATGTGAATTGTGAATTTTCACACATTTCAGGATTTTGCAGGTATTTAGTATGTGAATGATGATTATTTTGGATGCGAAAACAAATTTTATATTAAAATATTTTTTTTGTTAATTTTAATTCGTACGCCTAATACCATTATTTAGGTTTCTAAATATGTGCAGTATTTTTTTTTTTTTTTTGAATTGCAAGGTTCATTAAGAATTTTAAAAATTGCGCCTATGGCTTCCATTGGTTGTTATAAGTTCCGCCCATCTGATTTCGTGTACATTGAAACAGAATTAAATTATAATTTAAACAATTTCCACTGGCTATTAAATTTACGCTTTTAAAAATTAAATGCAAATAATAATATAGTTCTTTTCTCACAGGGTTCGATCCCTTTCGGATCGGGTTACTTGGGTGAAAAATCAGCGTCTAATACCACTAGACCAGCATACACGTTACACTGTGGCGTGTTACAAAGCTATAACTTGTGTACATTATTAGCCAAAAATCACAAGAAATGCGTTTTTTTCCAAAAACCTTATCTGCTCAAAAATTCCTGTTGAACTATTCCGGTTCACACCAATGTACATTACTTAGAATTTTTTCAGATTTTTAGTTTAAACCATCTGGGCTACAGGGTGTGGGACAAAAAAAAAATTGCACAATTTTGGGAAAAATCGCTTCAAAATAATTTATTTTGCAAAAATAAAAATTTGATCGTTAATCCACGTACTAAGGGCTTTCATTTGATACCCTACTCAGAATTATAAAAAAATATTTTTTTTTTCGATGAGCATATGTTTGTTTATATTTTTAGGGGGATATGTTTTTTAGATGTTTTAGTATTTTTCCTATGTGCGGGTCAAAGAGTTGTATAAGCATGCCAAATATGAACTCTCTAGGTTTAGCCGTTTGGCTACAATTTTTACCGAACAGACAAACAGACAGACAGACAGACAGACAGACAGACAGAGAGACAGACGACAAAATGACGGTATAAGGGTTTTTTGGTCATACCTACAAAACCCTAAAAATGAAAATTCCGTTTCATTATATCCGATGGGGACTATTTGGAAGGGGACAATATAAAATTGATGGATAAATAAATATTGTTTTGTAAATTAAAAAATTGCACCTTTTTTTGATCACAGTTTTTATACGAAAGTTTAATTTAAATATAGTTTACCCTTTAATTTGAAGTCTTCAATTCTAAAACAACAAACATCTTCAAGATTTTTGCAATATTGCAAATTTTTTTCGTCCGTGACGATATTTTTGAAATGAATCATATCCCATCTCAAATCTTTTGTGCTGTAGCATTGTAAAGTCGACTTTTTTATAAAAGTACATTGACTTTCATACACTAATAACACAAAGAAAAAAATTAAGAACTTCATTTTGCAATAAATAATTTCCATTTTGTTTTAAACAAAAACTAAGCAACTGATGTCAAAAAAGTGATTTGACGCATGACAGTTATAAAAATGAAAATTATATGTTTAATATTATTATACTGTAAAATTGTTACTTTAGTTGATGTTAAAAATGGTCTACAAATGGATTTTGATAAGATGGACTTGTTACAAGAATCCACCGTTAGTTTTAAGATTCTAGAAAATACAACAGAATCTAAAAGCATTGGTGAAGAATCGACAGTGATAGAGAACACTGTACTGGAAAAAGAATATAAATTAAAAAAAGATAATAATCTCTTCGATTATTTTGAAGGGAATAAACTTGATTCGAAACATAAAATTATTAAAAAGGTTTTAAATAATAATGAACAAAAGCCTTCTTCCTCTTCTTTTGATTTGTTGGCTTTGATGAGGTCACCAGAACAGAAATCTAAAACACATTTTGAATATTTTGAATGTCAAAAACACCCATGTAATATTTTAAGCAGGTTAAGAAAATTAAATCGGAGCTCCAAAGATAAAGAGATTTTTCGAAATGGTTTATATGCAATTTTATTAAAAAGAGTTACTACTCAATCTCCAAATTTTGATGCGTCTACCATCGAATATGAATTTCCTAACATTGATTTGAAGGAATTAAATCTTATTAGTCAAGAACTTAGTGAAACGAAATATCAACCAGTTGATTTTCTTAAAAATCATTTTAGGGTAATTTATACCTGAGTGAATTTAATTTTATAATTTCAAATCATTACTTATTGTATTGTAAGGTTTGTTCAATAAATTTCATAAAAATATATATATTTTTTATTTTTACTTTCTAAGAAGTTTCTTTAATTTCTTTTTTAGTAGATACGCGTACTCATTTCTTAGCTTCGTTTGAAATTATAGGCTATTCTTAACGTTTAAGCGGAATTCGATTTTGACATCTAGTATCTTTTATCGACTGAATCGGGTATTTGGCCATTTTGTTTAAGCTTTGTAAATCATAAATACAGTCTGTTTCAAACGGTTAGGCGGAACTAAATGGGAATTTCGTTCTTTTAGGTTGTCACGAAAAGGGACCTTGCTTGGGTTATTTCATTTTTCACGTTGGGATGTCAAAATTTAAAATTCCAACAATGAAACCATAAAAACGAATGACATATGTCAAAATTAAATATTTTTTTTTATATTTTAATGACAAAAAAATAAATAAATGAGAAATTTGTATTAAGAATAACACAAAAAATCAAAATATAAAGAAAATGACATTTTAAAATGATATTAACCTTAAGCAAAAAATGTTTATTGTAAGTATGATTTACAAAGCTTAAACAAAACGGCCGAAAGGCACGATTTAAACGATGAAAGTAACTAGATTGCAAAATCTAGTTCCGCTTAAGCGTTTGGAACAGACTGTAACGGAAAATTTAAAATAAGTTACAACTAGGGCATGGGCGTAGTAACTGGGTTAGCACGTGATTTTTTTTTTTTTAATTTATAAAAGGTATAAGATATTGAAATAAACAAGGCAGATAATACACTTATGTTATTTATACGACATAAATTCAGTTTAATAGGAAATTTGAAAAAGTTAAAAAAATATTAATTTTAAAAATTATGTACTATATATAAAAAGAGAGATTTGGCTAAAAGAGTTTAAATAAAGCAATAAAACAAAATATATCTTCAGAGCTAAAGTTTCTAATAATTATTGTAAATAAAAATAAAAAATATATGTATATATGAAGGTTTAAAAATTATATCAATAACTTCTTCTTTGGGCACAATCAGCTGGGCTGTCTTTTGGCCTCACATTAGTCCTCTCTCTTGATCTGTTAATTGTCAAGTGTCAAAAAATATTTATATGTCAGATAACCTTAAAAATATAGAACTGCGTAAAAACAAATTACATGGAGAATTTTCTCCATAAAATTTACGCAAAAAATATAAATAAAAGTCTAAATATGTAAATAATAACAAAATATATGAAAAAAATTAAATAATTTAAATAATACAGTCTGTTCCAAACGGTTAAGCGGAACTAAATTTTGCAATCTAGTTACTTTCATCGTTTAAATCGTGCTTTTCGACCGTTTTGTTTAAGCTTTGTAAATCATACTTACAATACACATTTTTTGTTAAGGTTAATATCATTTTAAATTGTCATTTTCTTTATTTTGATTTTTTGTGTCATTCTTAATACAAATTTCCCATTTATTAATTTTTTTGTCATTAAAATATATTAAAAAAATAATTTAATTTTGACATAGGTAATTCGTTTCCATGGTTTCATTGTTGTAATTTTAAATTTTGACATTGCAACGTGAAAAATGAAATAACCCAAACAAGGTCCCTTGTCGTGACAACCTAAAAGAACGAAATTCCCATTTAGTTCCGCCTAAGCGTTTGAAACAGACTGTATATATTTCCAATGTACGACACTGAACATCTGTCAACTTGGATTAAAAACAATATTTTAACTGTGTAATAGGGATGACGATCTAAACCAATCCGAAGCAAGGACAAAAAGCTCCTATATTCTTACACATATTTTTCTACTTTGAAATAGACCATAGATCTGGTTACTTTGATGACTGTTGTGGTGTAAACAGACTTTGGCGTATCCGTGTGAACCAATACTATGATAATATTATAAATGTATTGTCAATTTTTGGTTAAGGTTAATATCATTTTAAAATGTCATTTTCTTTATATTTTGTTTCTTTCGTATCATTCTTAATACAAATTTCCCATTTATTTATTTTTTTGTCATTATATATGTAAAAAAAATAATTTAATTTTGACATACGGCATTCGTTTCCATGATTTCATTGTTGGAATTTTAAATTTTGACATTCCAAAATGAAAAATTAAATAACCCAAGCAAGGTGTCTTCTCGTGACAACCTAAAAGATCGAAATTCCCATTTAGTTCCGCCTAACCGTTTGGAACAGACTGTACACACAAATATCGAATAAAAACGATTTTAAAAAAAACTGTTGATTTTGAATTGATTATAGAAAAAATATTGTTCTAGAAGCCAACAGAATGCTGGATTCTGTTGGCTTCTTACACTTATTAAATATCTACAAAAGCCCTGAAATGAGTGAAAATTCACACTTCAAATTCACACTTCACATAAATTTGTATGTAAAGCCTGTTTCTTTGGTTTAAGCGGAACTAGATTTTCAATTCTAGTAAATTTTACCGATTAAGTGATGCTTTTGATCATTTTCTTTAGGAAAAGCCCACTTCAAACGTTAAAAAGATAGTTCTTGACAACTTAGAAAAATTAAAATTCCAGTTACTTCCACTTAAACGTTTAGAATAGCCTGTATATTGATTTAAACCCTATAAAAATGTACATCGTTCACCTTTCTTTCGCCACCCTGTACTTTTCGTGTAACCCTCGTAATAACATATCACAAATAAATGTTAATTACATTTTATTAACAAATAAACAAACAAATACAATAAATAAAAATAAACTCTTCTTCTTATTCGCAGCGTTAGTATCTCGGCGTCTCCATTGGTAGCCGTCTTGTAGGTAGCTTTTGTTCCATGCATTTAATAATAATCGCTCCTGCCTGGTATATACAGAATAATTGCTTGGCATTGGGTGAGCTTTACTCTTTCTATAAACTCTTTTGGACGTTATAATCAGGTCATCCTCTGACAGAACTCTTTTAAACCGAGCCAACACTAAATTAAAAACAGAAATAATAAGATACAAAGGATTAATACTCTGAAATTGTTCTTGGGAACAGCCGCGCACCCAGGGGTGTTAACGGGTTTGAGTCCCCTTCCAAATGGTAAAGGTAAAAATGATGTTGGAGTACCTCAGGGGAGTGTAGTAGGGCCTTTATTATTTATAATTTATATGAATGATATAAACTTAGTATTGAACTGCAATTTAGTAAACTTATATGCCGATGATACTTTTCTAGCTATTTCTAATATTAATTTAAATACTGCAGTAAACAAGTTGTAACATGAACTTAGCCAAATTTCAATTTATTTTCAATGTAATAAGCTTAAATTAAATTTAAATAAAACTAAAGCAATGATAATTGCAAGTAAATTTAATTTAAATAAAATTGATGTCACAAACATATCTCTTAAACTTGACAATGAAAATATTGAAATTGTTAAGGAAATGAAATATTAAGGATTAATTTTAGATTGTAATTTAACTTTTAAATGTTATTTTGAATATATTCATAAAAAAAATCAAAAAAATTATACTTTTTTTTCTAGAGTTTCAGCTGAACTTTCTTATTGGGCTAAGTGTACTGTTTATAAAACTATCATACAACCTCATTTTCAATACTGTTCATCAATTTTGTATTTATTAGATAATTCGTCACTTAATGCCTTACAAAAACTGCAAAACAGAGGAATGAGAATTATTCTAAAATGTAATCGATATACTTCTATTCAAAATATGTTAAATACACTCAACTGGTGCAATGTAAGAATTCATATATGCATTCATACCATGATTTTGATTTATAAAATTTTACATGGCAAACCTACATGGAAAACCCTATATTACTTATAATAATGAAACTCATTCATATTTCACAAAAAACTGTGATAATATTTATATTAAAAAATTGATGTGAAGTGTGAATTTTCACACATTTCAGGGTTTTGCAGGTATTTAGTAAGTGAATGATGATTATTTGGGATGCCAAAACCAATTTTATGTTAAAATATATTTTTTTTGTTAATTTTAATTCGAATGCCTAATACCATTATGTAGGTTTCTAAATATGTGCAGTATTTTTTTTATATAACAAGGTTTAATAAGATTTTGAAAATTGCGCCTATGGCTTCCATTGGTTGTTTTAGTCATAAGCTCCGCCCTTCTGTTTTCGTCTATTTGTAGGAATATAAATAGCAGTATAGCAGTAATATATTTAGGCACTAATATGATACAGACATTATAACACATGACATAACATATATTTTATATATTTCATTTTTTTTAACTTGTATCCATGGTATTATATATTTATAGTTACGTTATATTTTAAATTACTTGGTTGTAAGTCCAATAGTAATCAATTTCAACAATTTGCACTGGTTATTAAATTTACGCTTTTAAAAATTAAATGCAATATTTGCCCAAATATAACTAGAATGTTGAAAAAGTAATTTAAACAAAATAAAAATGCAAAAAAAAAAACAGAAAAAATGAATTGCCTCGCGGCCGATTTGAACTCGAGTTTGCAGATTAGAACGCTTGTATAGTAACCATTACACCATCGAAGCGCTCTGTCTACTGTGCTACATAATATCATTAAATAGTTTACATGGTTACGCAAAAAACACAAAAAATGCGTTATTTTCCGGAAACATAATCTGATCAAAAATTCCTGTTGAACTATTCCGGTTCACATAAATGTACATTACTTAGAATTTTTTCAGATTTTTAGTTTAAACCATCTGGGCTACAGGGTGTGGGACAAAATTTTTTTTGAACAATTTTGGCAGAAATAATGTCTAAATAATTTATTTTGCAAAAATAAAATTTTGATCGTTAATCCACATACTAAGGGCTTTCATTTGATACCATGCTCAGAATTTTAAAAAAATATATATTTTTTCGATGAGCACATATTTGTTTATATTTTTAGGGGGGTATGTTTTTTAGATGTTTTGGTATTTTTCCTATGTGCGGGTCAACGAGTTGTATAAGCATGCCAAATTTCAACTTTATAGGTTTAGCCGTTTGGCTACAATTTTTACCGAACAGACAGACAGACAGACAGACAGACAGACAGACAGACAGACAGACAGACAGACAGACAGACAGACAGACAGACAGACAGACATACAGACATACAGACGACAAAATGACGGTATAAGGGTTTTTTGGTCATACCTACAAAACCCTAAAAAACGAATCTAAAATCGTCTATGAATGCTTTATTTATAAAAGATTGTAACGAATATAACGCTCTACCATCGGATATTAAACAATCAAATAACAGTAAAATATTTAAACACAAAATTAAACAAAATTTTTTAAAGAGTTCATAAACTAGTGTTTGATTGTTTATTAAGTATGTGCAGGCATTATTTACATTGTGTAATAAATTAATATTTCCATAACATGTTGTATTTTATATGTCAGATATCTATGTGTTTGCAATGTATCTTTTTTCTTTTTTTTTGTATTATTAGACGTATGTCTAGTTTAAATAAAGTTATTATTATTATTAAAAGCTCCAAAAACATGAGGTTTTTACGTGTTTTTGTCAAAATACAAGTGACTCCCTCCAAAAAACTCAAAAACACGTGGTCTTTACACCCCAAAGCTCGAAACACACGTGGTTGTTACGTATTTTTACCAAAATACAAGTGAAGACCTATTATTTTGGTCATAACTTGTATGTTAGAACTAAACAGGGCGCTAGGAAAGTTTTGTCACACAACTTAAGTTTACCCACAATTCGAGTGCGGAATATGCATTCTGCGAGTGTTACTCACTATGCTTTTCCTCTGATTACCATTTTTCAATAAATAAATAATCAAGAAAATACATTATAAATATGGTTAACAGACAATAATGCGCGCGCAACCAGTACAGTAATGAAAATTCTCAGAAACTGCACATGCGCATTGCTTCGAATTTATTCATTCCCGCACTCTGCACATAGGAACTGGGGCGAATTGATCATTCCCGCATCGCCTGCGCGCGCATTAGTGTAACGTGCGGAATTATGTTAATTTCCTGTTAACTAACAGTAAATGAGACAGTTCCATAGTAGTCGTAGGAAAAATAATTTCCATATCACTCTATACACTTCGAAATTAGATATCAAACATTTTTGCTCACTTTTCTATCGGTACAGAATCACATGAATCATCCCATGCAACTAATAGCTGCTGTTCATTAACAAAACGGTGCCCTTTTGTTTAATTTTTGACGCAAGGAAATAAGCCAAAATCCCATGACACAAGATCTGGACTAAACGAAACATGTTATGTTATTATTGAGTATAGTACATAACTGTAATCTTGAATTTACCAAATCTTGTGTAACATAAGCTCGTTTTTCTTTTTGAAAATTGGATACACAAAATGAATGTTTCTAAAATATAATATACCATACAGAATTATAAACAAAGCTGGTGTATTAATCTTAAGAGGTTCCTTTATCTGCGTGTATGTTATATTGTGAATTTTTATAAGTTTTTTAACAGCAACTATATTTTTCGGAATTATCACTTCGTGACGTCACTCAAAACGTGAATCATCTTTTAATTCAGTGTCACCATATTGAAAATTTTGATACCACTGCTCAATAGTCCTTAATAGTCCTTATTCATTACATTTTTAGTTCCTAAACTACTATCTGCAGAAGAAAATAGTAGAAAGAGTAAAAGAAAGATACGCTACTAACAAAATACGCTGCCAAACTAGCCACTAATCCTAAACACCCAACCTTCAATTCCTTATTTGAACAAAGTCCTAATGAAAAAATAATCCCAAGATGCAAAACACTACCCAGAAAACCAAAGCTTTAAGGACCTAAACCTTATTTTAAACATGATAGATGCAACCCCTCACCCTAGCATACAAGTGCTATTTGTAAACCTCTCAACAAATTCAGAAAAGTTCCACAGCCAATACCAAATACATAAAAAAGTCTGCGCAGAACAACCAGAAAATCTAGCCTATTACTACACCGACGCCTCCCAACATCGTGGTAAATAGATCGTAGGATTTAACACCAATTCAATCACCAAATGGTGCAATCTCCCTCCAGAAACAACAGTCAAGACCACCGAAATAACAAATATAAAAATGGCAATAGAACACTTAATTACCAACGCTTTTACAAACACGTTTATCATATGCACAGACTCACTAAACGCCATAACATAAATCACCAATACAAAAACCAAGGAAAAAAGCATACAGATATCCAAGCAATAATCCGTAACACCAAGCAAAATAGCACTCCTCTGGGTCCAAAGCCACAAGGGCATCCTTGGTAACAAATCGATCAGTTCCTCAGGACAGAAAATGATGCACCATAAGCAAAGCCAACCATTCCACAAGAGTACGTGTTCGAAATTATTTCAAAAAACTCTTACAAGGAACAATTGCAGAAATGGCGTAGAATATACAGTAGTAATAAACTACGAAATATTAAAGAAGACATTAAAATATTGAACATCAACTGTGACCGAAAAACACAAACAACCATTACAAGACTGCGAATTGACCACATAAAAATTAGTCATGAACACCTTCTAAAGTACGACATATAAAACAATCTAAGAGAAGCACCGAAGAACACACCTGAAGCCATCAGTAACCTATTGAACAAATTTAAATATATATGTATGTGTGTGTGTACATGTAATTATAGTAATCTGCAATGTGTAGGACGCTAAAAAACCAAGTTGTTGAAGAGTCGTATAAAAGTTTTTCAACTTAAACGAAATTTCAACACAGTCTTCTTCTTCTGATTTGTTGGCTTTGGTGAGATCACCATTCCGCCAGTACATAGCTTTTTATTTATTTATAAATTTAAATTGGTTTCTTTGAGGAAACCAATAATTTTCTTGCAAACTGCTGGAGAGGGGTTGGTTAGGATAGTTTTAATAGAAATAGGAGTGGGAAAAAGTTTTGAAATTAAAAAAGACTTGTTTGAGGATAGGGCAATTAAATATCATATGTTCAACACGGTCTGAAGATAAAAAAATAAAATCGTGGCTGTGTTTATATGAAAGACTCATCTTTAAATTGGTACAAACTCGATATCGCTATTTATTTATATGAGTGCACGATAAAACTTTTCTAGCGCCCTAAATTAGCATAAAGGATTTTTCGTCTTGACTCAAGGGTCCCAAAATGTTTATTAGCTACAAGTCCCCGAAAGCCTGGATATGCCACTGTCTCCAGCCCTACTATTTACTATTTTTGGAATTCATTCGCTGTATCATTCATTAGATTAATAAAAATTTGATTGGTTTACCTGAAGATTCATTAATTTTAGAAGGAACATCCCAGGTTCCAAAACTTGCGTCATACAGTAAAAAATTGTTTGTATTTGATTCGACGTTAGACTTTGTTGTTACAATTGAATTTTGGGTTAAGGATTTGTTGGACTGAATTACTTGTAATTGAAAAAGTTTCATAATAATCAAATACAACATAAATTTCATTTCTTACAAGTATTGAACAAATCTCATAAATCCTACATATTGACAACTAAAAGTAACATTTGATCTTCACTTTTTTTATAATTTTTTGACATTTATATATAGGCTATTCCGAACGTTTAGGCGGAACAAACTGGAATTTTTATTTTTATTTTAAGTTTTCATGAGCTCTTCTTTTATGGTTTGAAGTAGGCTTTTGCCAAACAAAATTATCAAAAGCCTCACTTAATCTGTAAAAGTAACTAGGATTGAAAATCTAGTTCCGCCTAAACCAAAGAAACAGACTTTAGGTCATTTATTTGGTTTAGGGGGAACTAAATGGAGCTTCGTATTTTTAAATATTGAACACCAATTCGTATTTTTAATTTGTCACGAAAACAGAGTTTAGCTATGGTCTATTTCAAAGAAGAAAAAAGTAGATAGCGCTGCGAACCGAGTACGATTTACACTGATCAAATATAGTATAGCGGGAAATTTAAAATAAGTTAAAACTAAGGCATGGGCGTAGCAACTGGGTTACCAAGTGATTTTTTTTTAATATAAAAAAGGTTAATAAGATATTGAAATAAACAAGGCAGATAATACACTTACGTTATTTATACGACATAAATTCAGTTTAATGGGAAATTTGAAAAAGTTAAAAACATTAATTTTAAAAATTATGTACTACAGTCTGTTCCAAACGCTTAAGCGGAACTAGATTTTGCAACCTAGTTACTTTCATCGTTTAAATCGTGCCTTTCGGCCGTTTTGTTTAAGCTTTGTAAATCAAACTTTCAATAAACATTTTTTGGTTAAGGTTAATATCATTTTAAAATGTCATTTTCTTTATATTTTGATTTTTTGTGTCATTCTTAATACAAATTTCCCATTTATTTATTTTTTTGTCATTAAAATATCTAAAAAAAATATTTAATTTTGACATATGTCATTCGTTTCCAAGGCTTCATTGTTGGAATTTTAAATTTTGACATCCCAACGTGAAAAATGAAATATCCCAAGCAAGGTCCCTTCTCGTGACAACCTAAAAGAACTAAATTCCCATTTAGTTCCGCTTAACCGTTTGGAACAGACTGTATATATAAAAAGAGAGATTTGGCTAAAAGAGTTTAATCAAAGCAATAAAACAAACAATATATCTTCAGAGTTAAAGTTTCTTATTTAAATAATTATTGTAAATAAAAATTAAAAATATATGTATATATGAAGGTCTAAAAATTATATCAATAACTTCTTCTTTGGGCACAATCAGCTGGGCTGTCTTCTGGCCTCACATTAGTCCTCTCTCTTGATCAAAATCGTCAAGTGTCAAAAAATATTTATATGTCAGATAACCTAAAAAATATATAACTGCGTAAAAACAAATCACATGGAGAATTTTCTCCATAAAATCTACGCCAAGAATATAAATAAAAGTCTAAATATGTAAATAATAACAAAATATATGATAAAAATTAATTAATATAAATAATATTATCTGTTTCATTTTGTAATACGTAACTAACAGGTAAAGTTCATTTTTTATGGTGTATATTTACAATACATTTATAATATTATCATAGTATTGGTTCACACGGATACGCCAAAGTCTGTTTACACCACAACAGTCACCAAAGTAACCAGATCTAGTTTCGTATTACAAATTGAGACAGATTATATATATTTCCAATGTACGACACTGAACATCTGTCAACTTAGACTAAAAACAATATTTTTACAGTGTAATAGGGATGACGATCTAAACCAATCCGAAGCAAGGACAAACAGCTCCTATCTTCTTACACACATTTTTCTACTTTGAAATAGACCATAGGTTATTTTATTTTGTCATGTTGGCATTTATTATTAAATGACATTCATTAGAAAAATAAAATAAAAAATACATTTTTAAATTTTTGGAAAATGTAAGAATTTAAGAAATGAGACATTTGTATTAAAAATTACAAAAAACAAAATGTAATGAAAATGACATTAACTTCAACCTATAGGCCTAAAGGCATTAAATGTTTATTGCAAGTATGATTTACAAAGCATAACCAAAATGGTCAGAAACTCGAATGAAATTCCAAACCTTTAGGCGAAACTAAATAGGAATTTCGTTTTTGTTTTAGGTTGTCACGAGAAGGAACCTTGCTTGGGATATTTAATATTTTACGTTGATATGTGAACATTTAAAATTCCAACAGTGAAACCATAAAAATACCAAAAATAAAAATTGTCCTGGCAAATTGCTGAAGCAGCAAAAGCCAAAAATAAAAATAAAAAAAAAACAGTGAAACCATGGAAACGAATGACATTTATTAAAAATTTTAATACATTTTTATAATCCGTCTCAATTTGTAATACGAAACTATGGTCTATTTCAAATTAGAAAAAAGTAGATAGCGCTGCGAACCGAGTACGATTTACACTGAACAAATACATAGCGGGAAAAAATAAGTTACAACTAGGGGATGGGCGTAGTAACTGGGTTAGCAAGTGATTTTTTTTTATATAAAAAAGGTTAATAAAATATTGAAATAAACAAGGCAGATAATACACTTACGTTATTTATACGACATTAATTCAGTTTAATTGAAAATTTGAAAAATTTAAAAAAATATTAATTTTTAAAAATTATGAACTATATATAAAAATAGATTTAGCTAAAAGAGTTTAAATAAAGCAATAAAACAAACAATATATCTTCAGAGCTAAAGTTTCTTATTTAAATATTTATTGTAAATAAAAATTAAAAATATATGTATATATGAAGGTCTAAAAATTATGTCAATAACCTCTTCTTCGGGCACTATCAGCTAGGTTGTAATACGTAACTAACAGGGAAAGTTCATTTTTTATGTTGTATATTGACAATACATTTGTAATATTATGACAGTATTGGTTCACACGGATACGCCAAAGTCTGTTTACACCACAACAGTCACCAAAGTAACCAGATATATGCTCTATGTCACCTTAGAAAAATGTGTGTAAGAAGATAGGAGCTGTTTGTCCTTGCGTCGGATTGGTATAGAACGTCATCCCTATTACACTGTTAAAATACTGTTTTTGGTCCAAGTTGACAGATGTTAGAAAAGATTAAAAAATGACCAAATGTCCGAATTAATATATAAAAATTACTATACTCTATTTCAGAAAGACTGATGGCCCACAAAATATGAATAGTTATGATACGAAACAAAATATTGTTAAAAACAACCGAGTGTGCCGCACATATTATATGGGAATACGAACTAGGGTTAAACACAATAGATCATAAAAATGTTACCATAAAATTTTGGGGAAAAATATGGTCACACGGGTGCGTTTAATGATATGATAAATATAGCACAGGCGTGCGTTTAATAAAATGATAAATAGTAATATAGGAATACACAAAACCAATTTAAACGTGTTTAAAATGTGCAAGCCACTGGTAACTGCCTGATAAAAAGATTTATTACTATCAGTCTTTCTGAGATAGAGTATAAATTTTCAAAATCTAGTTCAACCTAAAGGTTTGGAATAGCCTATAGTAGCAATTGCCCCCCCCCCAGTATTAGTTGAATACATATGACATGTACTGGGTACGAACAGAATTTCTTTAAGCAGTTTTTTTAACAGCGTATTTAATAATTTAAATTCTTACAGCCGCGTTTTGTAGTAATAAACTAAACACCGCGTCAAATACAGCCGCGTTTTGCAGTAAAATGCCAAATAGCGAAGGAAACGAAAGGAACAAACCTACTGTTCAATAAAAATATTTATTGGATAACATTTATTACAATAAATAACTATTCAAAAGGTTGAATGGTTGGGGTTTGAGGTTGCTTTATTCGTTGCAATATCCCTTTATCGTAATCGAACACTTCAAGAATGTCTTTTAATTGTTTCTTATTTTCTGCAGTCTTTGGAATAAAGGGCCAATCTTCTTGCTGTACAAATTTATCTAGACTCTTCACTGCTGCATTCAGGGTTTCCCAACCTTTCATCCATTCTGCTGATTCTTCTTCTTCATTGAAAGCAACACAAAATTGGATTAACATAAAAACTTGGAATATAATTATTAAACTATATAAATTCATTGCAAAATTATTTGACAAGCTGAAAAACAAAAACGATTATAATATCCTAGAAGCCTGCATGATGCGATCTTGTATATACAGTCTATTCCAAACGATTAGGCAGGACTAACCGGAATTTTCATTTTTGTAAGTTGTCATTAGCTATTTTTTTATATATTGAAGTTGGCTTTTCCTGAACAAAATGATCAAAAGTTTCAATCAATCGGTAAAAGTAACTAGATTTGAAAATCTAGTTCCGCCTAAACCAAAGAAACAGACTTTAGGTCATTTATTTGGTTTAAGCGGAACATATTTTATATACAGATCGTTAATCTACGCCATAATGATTGATAGGCAACTGGATTTAACGCTTTGTCGTATTAGTTATTTTCATCTCACAATGTTGGGTCCTTAGTTATCATGACGCATTTAACCATAAACGTACTTGGATATTTTTGACACTGACGTTTGAATGTTTAGTTTTGAGTTTTTATCAGTTTCCAGTGAATTAATTATAAAATAAACAGAAAAGACCCTTTTTTCTTTTTTCAGTTTTATTAAATAATACTAAGTTTGTCCCATTTTCCTATAACTGGATTTTTTTTATTTTTATTTTTGTGCCGTTTGCTGCTTTGAGAATTAGTCAGGACAATTCTTATTTTTATGAAAGTTCCATACCTGAACGGGATTCGAACCCGAGACTTTAGCAATGCAGAGCACATGTGTTACCACTACGCTACGCCGGTCGGCATGGTTTCGTGGTTAAATTCCCAGGCTATTCCAAACGTTTAGGCAGAACTAAATGGGAATTTCGTTATTTTAGGTTGTCACGAGAAGGGACCTTAGGCTATTTAATGTTTGACTTTGGTATGTGAAAATTTAAAATTCCAACAGTAAAAGCATGGAAACGAATGGAATTATTAAAAATTTTAATTCTTTTTTATATTTTTTATATACAGGATGTTAGGTAAATGTCCGGCACAATTTAAAATACAGCATGGTGACGTAGAATGCAATCGATTTTTCTTTTGCCAATTTTATCTAAAATGTGAATTTCGTCCAAAAATAAACAAACAAAAAGATGCACCAAATTTTGAAAACCACTGACTTTTTTTATTTTTTATATTAATCCAGAAGTTGTGTAGTTCAGTGTTTCTCAACCTTTTCTGGCATGGGACCCCCCAAAATAACTTAAATATTGTCTGCCCCCCTATTGGCCCCCCTATATATACATATATGTATATGTATATGTATATGTATATGTATATGTATATGTATATGTATATGTATATGTATATGTATATGTATATATAGGGGGGCCGCAGACAATATTTAAGTTATTTTGGGGGGTAAGCCTTTATATATATATATATATATATATATAAAGGCTTACCATAATTATGAAACTCTAAACCGGAACAAGAACAGAAGCTAGGGCAAAGGACAAAATTTAACCACAAAAAATTGTTTTATTATTAAGTCTTACAAAAGAAATATGCAGATGATCTGCTGCAGCAGAAATTTAATTATTTTATTTATTGTACCAGTACAACAAATATTTTTAAGAGCAGGTTCTAACTTATAAATTGTTTTTGCTATACCAATATAATTCAATATTCTTTAGTCAATAATCGGGATTTATGAAAATGATTTAAAAAATTGTTTTGTTTCTCTAGTTATAGCCGATAGTGTACGCATGTAGTATGTGTTTCTATATTGTCCATAGAAGCACATTCTACATAACAATGACTTGCATTATAAAATTAACAAAAATTTCTACAAATACCTTTCCAGTCGCTCCAATTTTGGTCTGCATGGAGTCCAAACACTAATGTCGACACTATAACACACTATTTCAAGTATTTTCTGCACTTTAATCACTTAAAAATAACTAAAAACGTCAGAAAAAAATGAAGACGCCACTTGCAAAAATCACGTATCACTACATATCAAGATGGTTAATCCTGATAAAGCTCATTAAGGAATATAATCATTAACAATTAATACATAAGGAACAGAATTGCTTAAAATAATTCTTTATGAGAATAAACACATATATTAATATTTTATCAATAGTATACAGGTGGTTGAAATTGAACTACCGGGCCCAATACATTATTTTTTTATTATTGAAGATGAGGTATAACGTTAAATTTGGAAGTTACTTGGTACTACATGATCTAAAATAGTTTATATACTGTTACTTTGTATCTTTATATAAATAGTTATACATTTTGATTGAGGATTTGTTAAAATATCAGAGCTATAGCGTTGGAGACACGGCCTATATGGTAAAATGGGAGGACAGAGGTGATAATAGGATGACTTTTGGGCTATCAATGATAATTCTGAGATCTCAGAAAGGGATGAAATTTACTATTGGAAGTATAATGGAGTTATCTCTCGAGAATTGTATACAGGTTAATTTTTATATTTACGGGTTCATTTGGAGGGCTAAGGACACCTTAGCCCTCCCCCCCCCCCGGGCATTATGACCTTAAGGCCCGGTCTTTCCACCTTCATTTAAACCACTATATTAGTTTAAATTAGTTGTCAAAATAAGTATAATTTATTTTATTTAAGTTTAAAAAGTGTATTTTAATGAATATAAATGTTTTTAATGAATAGAGCGTTTTTCTATTATAATTTCATGCTTCGATTTTACAGAGTGATTATTTAATGGCGAGACGACGTCACTGGAAGTTTTAATAATTTGCCGTTTCATACACATCGTAGCAGGCGATTATGCGCGCATGCGCGTAGTAGACACTTCCGTCATCTCCAAATTATTGAGTCAATGATTTCCTGCCATTCTTTTATTTGATTTTCTATTATTTTATATGATAATTCGGTGACGTCGTCTCGCCATTAAATAATCACTCTGTATATGACTTCGCGTCCCCCCGACCAAGCTTTCATGGCCCCCCAGGGGGCCGCGGCCCCCCGGTTGAGAAACGCTGGTGTAATTGACATAGAGAAAAAAACATTTTAATTATAGTTCAATAATAGAATATCAAAGTACGTGTACGTCATAATCTAAAATTTTTAATATAAGTTCTTATTTCTTTTTTCTTCATAAAATTGAAAAAGCATTTTATTGAAATAAAATTACGGTATTGTTTCCATGGTTTCTGTTTATCTCTGTCACATATGTGATTGTTGTAACAGACAAAATATTAGTGGTTCCTAAACGGTGGTACTGCATCGATTATCAAGCGATATACGCATCTTATCCAAAAATGGTTGAGGACTTTTTAGCTCTAAATGGGCCAACAATGCTGCTTTTAAAATTCTGCCGGACATTTACCTAACACACTGAATATACATTTTGAAGACAAAAAAAAAAATGGATTTTTTTTTAAAGAATGACATAAAATTAAAATGCGATGAAAAGGGCATTTTATAATGACAATTAATTTAATTTATAATTGGAGTGATGTGAGTATGATTTACAAAGCTTAAACAAAATGAACAAAAGTTCAAATTAATAGATAAAAATTACTAGATTCCAAAATCTAGTTCCGCCTAAACGATTGGAATGGCAACATGAAATAAGAAATAATCCAAATAAGGTCCCTTCTCGCAACAACCTAAAAGAACGAAATTCCCATTTAGTTCCGCCTAAACGTTTGGAATAGCCTGTATTTGTTTTTTAATTCGATTAGTAAGTTTTTTAAAGAATAAAAATTTTGCTTAGTTAGTAATAAACATTGTTAAAAATACTAAAGGAAGGAGGCTTTAAGAATTTTTACATACAAATTTTCACGAAGGAAATTAGTCATTCCAACGACCAAAATGGCTGCCAATATAATGTTTTCGTATTAAGAAGTGATTAATAACATTTATTTTGATAATTTAGACTATATCCATAATTTATAAATCATAAATAAAAGACAGGGCTAAAATAGTTTTTAGTTATTTTATAATTTAATATAAAATTACGTATTTAACTTGAAATTTGGTATCTTGTCAAAATGGTTAGCTGTTTGGGGCCGAGAAAGTATTTGCTATTCATATTATGTAATAGAATTAATGAGATTTTGATAAATCTCAACATACCCCAGCGAACATTCAACCATCGGCCGAATGCCGCAAACTGCTTTTTCTGTTGGTAAATTGCTGGCACTAAAAGTTTGTGCAACGCCAGTATTAATAATATACTGTTCCAAACGGTTAATCGGAACTAGATTTTGCAATCTAGTTACTTTCATCGTGTAAATCGTGCCTTTTGGCCGTTTTGTTTAAGCTTTGTAAATCATACTTATAATAAATATTTTTTGGTTAAGGTTAATATCATTTTAAAATGTCATTTTCTTTATATTTTGATTTTTTGTGTCATTCTTAATACAAATTTCCCATTTATTTATTTTTTTGTCATTAAAATATCTAAAAAAAATATTTAATTTTGACATATGTCATTCGTTTCCATGGTTTCATTGTTGGAATTTTAAATTTTGACATCCCAACGTGAAAAATGAAATAACCCAAGCAAGGTCCCTTCTCGTGACAACCTAAAAGAACTAAATTCCCATTTAGTGCCGCTTAACCGTTTGGAACAGACTGTACTTCACATTTGTATTTCGCACTCCTCCTATACGAAGTGCTTTACCAGCATTTTATGAGCACTCCTTATTTTGTTAATAAGTTACATTTTACTTTTGTTTCACCATCGTTGAATAAATTTATTCAACAAATAAAGTTGACAATAACGCATCATTCTATTGACAGCAACGTTAATTTCTTCATTAATAGTTTAAAACCGATGCGATATTGTCAACTTTATATGTTAAATAAATTTATTCAACGATGGTGAAATGAGTATTTATTTTGCACCTAACCAATAATTTATTTTAATACTGGGTAAGTATAAGGTAAATATACATATGTTACATTTGAAATACTAGAGAGTGGGTATAATATAAGCACTGGTCCGTCAGAAATAAATCATGCAACTAATGCGATTATTTTGCACTTTACCGCTGCTGGGCCGGCAATTGATACATCAATGGGCCTGCTAACGGCCACGGGGACCCCGAGGTACTGGCCCATTTCAATGCCGGGGAGTAGGTGCTTCAACCTATGTGCTTCAACAGTACTGGCCCATATAAAAATATTTGCTGGGACACGTTACTTATGGACAATGGCGTACTGTCATAATTTTAAATGTAAGTTCTGTATGTATTTATTTACTTGTGTGGAATTATTAATTTTATAATAATAAATTACAGATGTATAATAGTGTTTTATTGATTATTTGTATCTCCTGTCCTTAGCTTCTTTTGCAAAAATCTTGATATTCTTTCTGTACCGATAACATTTTTTTTAATAAATAGCCCTACGCCACTGTACAGCCTGAAATTATTGTCCGCCATTTTGTAAGACCATCCTGGTCTTTCTTTTATTTAGTGGATAACCCCCAAGCAGGGGTATGAAACTCATATACACGGCCTTGAAACGGTTTTAAGTTATATTCCATCCACCGAAAGCGCTAAAAGCGTTTTTTTTTTAACCAACATTTTGAGAACACTTCATTATCGGCAATTTGCGGCAATTGTTTTTGACGTTGTAACGATAGGTGACAGTAAATTGTGATTGTGACAGTGATGAATTTTATAATAAATTTTAAATATTAGCACCACATTATTTATTTTCAAATGGTGTAGTGTAATTAATAATATTTTAAATGGTAAACGCAAAACAAATATAAATAGTGTAATAAAAAAAAAAAAACAAATGGCACAGACTAAATTTAATATGTATAAGCTGTTCACTTTTGTAAGAACACACTAGATCTGGTTATTTTGGTTACTTTTATGGTGTGTTACTGACTTTAAATGTCAATTAAAAATATTCCTTACGCTGTAAAACCGACTTTAGGTTGATAAGGTTATGATCACTATAATTAAGATATCATTTTTCATTATGACATATGTCAAATGAATCGACATTTTAAAAAAGTGACATTTTTTAATACCAACATGATATACAGCTTCAAAGGTGCAAACTATTGAAAACAAAATTCCCTCTTAGTTTGTTCTTACAAAAGTGAACAGTTTATACAATAAAAGTAAATATAAAAGTAAAAAATAAATATTTGTTTATTTATTTCATATACTTGCTTGCAAATAAAATAATAAAACTTAATGCTTACTGAAGTATTAACTTTTAACAATTGTAATTAATTTTAATTTTAGGAAATTAATTAGGAGAGTTGTAAATAAATTAATCATAATTTTCGGTTCAAGGCAATCTTTAATTTTCTACCAAAATTACATTTTATTTTTCAATTTTGGTAGAAAATTAATGATTCATAGCAATTTAAAATATAAAAATATATTTGTGTGCACTGCGGGTTGCATACTATCTAATCCTAGTTCATATTACAACCACGAATGTCGCAACTATCGCTGTCCAAAGCCGTAACATGGGAGTCCGCTATCTTCCTTGTTTTATAATTTGTGCCCCCAAGAGGTCACCGTTGGAGAAATCAGCTGACAGATCAAACAAATCACTTACCTGACAGTTCCGAAGATGACAGAAGGAATTGTCATCATGACAATTAAATTAGTGACATGTTTAATAGAAATTTAGTTGTGTTTGTGATCATTATAAATCTACTTAAAATGCAAGTAATGCAATCAAATAATTCTACAACTCAAAATTTATATATAATGAAATCTAACTTCGAATTTCATCCACATTTTGAAGTGGGTAATACAAATTTGAATGAATTATGGTATTCTAAATGTAAAGGATCATTAGATCTGAAATCTACACCTATATTTAATCTAGACAAAATATTATCTCAACCAGGAACTGTTGATCTTCAATATCAAAATGTAGACTCCAATTCAATGAATCTGAACGATGTTAACCTAAAATTTCCTGTGTATAACAATTCTGTTTTAAATTTGAGACGTTTTAAAAGGTATAAGAAAGAAGATGATTATATATTTACATCCAAAAGAGTTTACAGAAGAAGCAAATTGCTACCTGTTAACCGTACTTATACTACAAAACTGAGAAATCAGGCAAGAATTCTTGATACAGCAGTTAATAACTTGAACGGTAGCGAATGGAAACGCTTAGATAGTGGCACAAGAAATATTCAAAGTTTATTTTGTACATTGTATTTTGTGTTATTTGTAAATAAAATGCTACAGTTTTATTTATAGTCTATTTCAAAAAAGAATACAGTATGTAAGAAGAAAGGAAAAGTTTTATCTTGCTTCTGATTGGTTTAGGGTGCAGCCAAGATTAGAAGCTAACAAATAAGTTTTGCGTTAACATTGACAATCTTTCAGCGTCACACGTAAAAGCGTACAGGGTATATTTTATTATTATTAGTTATTGATTTATATCAGGGCTTCAAACCGTTATTTTTTTCGTTTCGGTTTTCGTTCCAGTTCAATTAAAAAAAATATATATCAGTTCGGTTCCGGTTTTCGTTCCGGCAAAAATAAAGGTTTTTTTCGGTTTTCGGTTCAGTTCCGAGAGATAAATTTTTAAATGCTTTTATTTGTATAAGCAGTTCACTTTTGTAAGAACAAACTAAGAGGGAATTTTGTTTTCAATAGTTTGCACCTTTGAAGCTGTATGTCATGTTGGTATTAAAAAATATCACTTTTTTAAAATGTCGATCCATTTGACATATGTCAAATTAAAAAATGATATCTTAATTATAATAATCATAACCTTAACAACCTAAAGTCTGTTTTACAGCATAAGGAATATTTTTAATTGACATTTAAAGTCAGTAACACACCATGAAAGTAACCAAAATAACTAGATCTAGTGTGTTCTTACAAAAGTGAACAGCTTACAGTCTGTTTCAAACGCTTAGGCGGAACTAGATTTTGCAATTTAGTTACTTTCATCGCTTAAATCGTGCTTTTCGGCCGTTTTGTTTAAGCTTTGTAAATCATACTTACAATAAACATTTTTTGGTTAAGGTTAATATCATTTTAAAATGTCATTTTCTTTATATTTTGATTTTTTGTGTCATTCTTAATACAAATTTCCCATTTATTTATTTTTTTGTCATTAAAATATATAAAAAAAATAATTTAATTTTGACATAGGTCATACGTTTCCATGGTTTCATTGTTGTAATTTTAAATTTTGACATTCCAACGTTAAAAATGAAATAACCCAAGCAAGGTCCCTTGTCGTGACAACCTAAAAGAACGAAATTCCCATTTAGTTCCGCCTAAGCGTTTGAAACAGACTGTATATTAGAAATTTATTTATTTATTTTTAACATTTTATTCCTTATTTTGTAATAATCATACCAAGGCCGCTGCCAGGGGGGCGCATTCTAGGCGTTCAATCCCAATTTTTTTTTTACTTATCAGTTAAAAAAATTACGATTTTTTTTTAATGTTCAGTTTAAAAAATAATCTTAAATAAAATGTATTTTATATTCACTTATATAAACATTATCTGAACCGAAATAAACCGATTTTTTTTTTCGGTTCAGTTCCGGTTTTCGTTCCTACAAAAATAACGGGTTCTTTCGGTTTTCGGTTCAGTTCCGGTTCGAAGCCCTGCTTTATATTGTCACGGGGTACAGTGGCGTAGCAACGGGGGGCAGGGGGAAGGGTACAAATTACCTGGGCGCCGGCATTCAGGGGCGCCAAAATTAAGAACTATAAGGTGATTTTCAATTATTGGCGATTTACCTGGTTGTCCCCGGGCGCAGGAATACCAAGCTACGCCACTGACGGGGTTCATTCAAGAACGGAATCTCTTAGACACTATGACGTCAGGTCCTACCTCAATTGTTTTGGAAACATTATTCATTTGTGTAAATGTTGGCAGCAATTAAAGACCACAGTCGGCACAATTGAATAATGTTTATCAACACATTAGAATGTAGCTCAAAACTTATGTTGACAAACACGCAACACTCAGCACATTCTTTAATTCCCAAAACCGTACGTCAGCAACCTTGACCTACACGGCTTAAAGGCCGCTCAAGAAATTAGGACATTAGAACACAATTATACCATAATTGTGACAATATATTTATATTTTTGGCAGTTTTTAATGCTACATATAACCCCCAGAGATTAGAAGTTTCTTAAACAAAGCTAACAATTTGATCAAAATTTTCATTGAATTTTTATCTATATTATAAGATATAGGCTATTCCAAGCGTTTAAGCGGTACTAATTGGAATTTTTATTATTGTAGTCGTATGCTTCTATTTTAAGGTTTGAACTAGGCTTGTGAAAAAAAAGATCAAAAGCCTCACTTAAACAGTAAAAGTTACTAGGATTCAAAATCTAGTTCCGCTTAAACCACAGACCCAGCCTATATTTTTAACTGTAGAAAAAAATGTTGTAAAATGTTAACTTAATAATATATATTAGACAATAATGTTCTGTAATTTTTTAAATATATTTGTGGATTTTATATTTCTTATATACAGTCAAACGGTTAGGCGGAACTAAATGGGACTTTCGTTCTTTTAGGTTGTCACGAGAAGGGATCTTGCTTGGGTTATTTCATTTTTCACGTTGGAATGTCAAAATTTAAAATTCCAACAATGAAACCACGGAAACGAATGACATATGTCAAAATTAAATTATTTTTTTTATATATTTTAATGACAAAAAAATAAAAAAATGGGAAATTTGTATTAAGAATGACACAAAAAATCAAAATATAAAGAAAATGATATTAACCTTAACCAAAAAATGTTTATTGTAAGTATGATTTACAAAGCTTAAACAACACAGTCGAAAAGCACGATTTAAACGATGAAAGTAACTAGATTGCAAAATCTAGTTCCGCCTAACCGTTTGGAACCGTTTAAATTTTGACATTCCAACGTGAAAAATGAAATAACCCAAGCAAGGTTATGCTGGTCTCGTGACAACTTAAAAGAACGAAATTCCTATTTAGTTCCGCCTAACCGTTTGGAAAAGACTGTATTAAAAATGACACTAAAAATCAAAATATAATTAAAATTACATTTTATAATGATATTAACTGTAACCTAAAATTTTTTATTATAAGTAAAGTCTGTTCCTTTGGTTTAGGCAGAACTAGACTCAATTCTAGTTACTTTTACCGGTTGATTGAAGCTTTTGATCATTTTGTTCAGGAAAAGCGAACTTCAATATATAAAAAAATAGCTAAGGACAACTTACAAAAATAAAAATTCCAGTTAGTTCCGCCGAATCGTTTGGAATAGACTGACGGTTAGTTTTACAATCGGCAGTTAAGTCTCTGGCTAGTGGTTACCGTGGAAACTTATGGTAATTATTATATTGCAAATATATCGTTCACCATTGATTTGAGCTAACCAGCAGGTAACCATGAATTGTAAAACCGGCCCTGTATGATTTATAAAGCTTAACCAAAATGGTAAAAGCTCGAATCAAACTATAAAAGTAAATAGATGGCAAAATCTAGTTCTGCGGAATAGCCTATAGCCTGTTTCTTTGGTTTAAGCGGAATTAAATTTTGAATTTTAGTATCTTTTACCGTTTGAGTGAGGCTTTTGATCATTTTGTTTATCAAAAGCCCACTGAAACCCCAATTGAATAGAATAGAATAGATGTAGAATTTAAATAGTTTTTAATCAATTTATTTATAACGAATTGAAAAAGAATATTACACAAAATGTCAAAAAGTCAGGATAAGATATTTGGCTGTTACTTTCAAGTCCAATAAATTTTAAAACATTATGAAATTTTTCTGAGGCCGTTTTTGGTTTGTGTTTTGGCCATTTATCGTTTCTTTGTCCAGATGAATCATCAGATGAATAGGATATTTGTTGGGATATATGTCTTGGCATCCCATAATCAAATTCTGGAGGACTTATATTTTTCATTCTTTCTTCTTCAAGTACCTGACTTTTACTTAATCGTGGATATTTTAATTCAGGAACAAAGTTTTCGAGTCTATTAACTTTTGTAGTTTTTGGTTTTAATGTTGTTTGTTTTACTCGAGTCTTTACTTTTGCAGTTACAACTTTTTTTACTTTTCTGTCTTCTACTGTTGTTCTTGAAGGTTCATTTTTTCTTGTGTTGTTTTGTTTTATATCTTCTATCTTTGTTGTTTCTTTTCTGTTAATCTTTTCTGCGTCTACTTCGTTAATATGTAAAGACAGTGTGACAGATACATTATTTGTATATAATTCTACTGTACTATCACTTGATACTTCGCTGTTATTTTGAGCATATGCTGTAGCGAATATTAATAATAATATTAAAAAAATCATTTTTTAATTTTACATTTTCGATCAAAATTATTGTAATTTATATTACATATGACAGACATCAATATGATGATTCTTTTTTGTTTTCAGAGCTAGCTGTTAAAAAATAATTTACAACACAGATTACAAGTTTCTTACACAAAACTAACAATCTGATATAAAATTCTTAACAATTTATACCTAGATTAAATTTTGCAGCGAATTTTTATCTATCCAAAAGGATAATTGATAAAAAAATCTTACAAAAATTGTATCGTTTAATAACTTAAAGGTACGAGAGTTGCTTTTATATTTCAGGATTTGAAATCAAAAACAATTATTTATCAACAAAAGTGGCTTTATTGTTATTCAAAATATTCTCCATGAAGATCAACACACTTTTGCATGCGGTTGAACCAATTTTCGAAGCACTTTTTCCGCTTCGGTTGAGCCTTTTTCCACTGCGATTGTCAAATTATATGGGATCAAATCTTTTTAATGGTCAAATGTTCATGCAATAGTGAATGTATGCTGGTCCCACTAATGTCCAAGGCTACTTCAATCTCATGATAAGTCACATGACGATCTTGCAGTATCAGTTCACGCATATAGTCGGATTGCTGATAGGTGACTGATACATGTATGTATCAAGTAGTGCATTCATATAATAATCTAGTTACCATTTTTCAGCAATTTTAAAAATGTTTTTTGTTTTTTGTCTTAACTGTCAGTGTCTGGTAATAAATATTAATTAAAATATGGCTTGCGGCCAATTATTAAATTCACAAACTTTAATTTTAAATCTGCTGGAATAAACAACAAATTTTAATCCAAAATTTACGTATGAGTATACATTTTTCCTTATTTATAATTATTACCTTAAAATTAATAATTTTGTTTGTTTGAGTATGCTGTATATTTATTTTCGCGCTCTAATTAGTAAAGATATCTACGAATTATGCTGTTTCTTTCTAATGCTTTGTTTTTATTCAAATAATTTTGAAGGTTAGTTGTCAACTTGCGTCACTATACGTTACTATGGGTATGCAAATAATTATAATGATATAGACAGAGAAAGCATATAGTATTGTATATCGATACTTGTAGCAACGAACAGTTACTTATCAGCAATCCGACTATAGCATACATGTTTTCCGGAAAAACAACCGATTTTGGACGACCTACACGAAATTCGTCCTTAGCGAACTACTGCCACGATTGAAGTTGGCAAACCATCGATAAACAGTAGTCCTTGATGGTGCTTCATCGCCAAAAGTAGAATTAAGTTCATCGATGCACTGTTGTTGGGTTAATCAACGTCGAAAGTTGTAAAAAATAATCGCTCGAAAATGTTCACAATCTAATTCCATTTTTAACCGACATGATTTTTTTCAAGTTACTGTAAACAAAGCAAATAGCGAGTACGTATACCGTCAAAAATGTCTTTACGATTGAAGCGTCAGTTGCCAGATGGCAGATGGCAGCACTGGTTTAGCGCAATACCGGAATATAAGAGGCAACCCTCATATCAGACAAACAGTGGAGCTAGGCTTTTAAGGACTCTAGGGATATTCCTGTAGGCTACTCAATTTAAGGACTTTGTAGGCATTACCACCTGAAAACCCTTATTAAGTCATTCACGGGCCTGTATGTATGTATGTCTGTATGTCTGTCTGTCTGTCTGTATGTCTGCCTGTCTGGTTGACTGTCTGTATGTCTGTCTGTCTGTCGGATTTTCCGTCCGTCTGTCTGTCTGCGCGTCCGTCCGTTTGTTTGTCTGTCTATCTATATATCTGTCTGTACGTTAAAAATAATAACCAATTGGCTGCATATAGAATTTTGAGTGGGGTGCCCAATGATATCTTTTTATACATGGATAAACAAACAAATTTTTATTTTTGAGAAATCATTTTTTTATGTGATTTTCGCCAAAAGTTTGTCAAAAAACTATCAATATGATTAAAAAGCTATCATCATGTAGTAACATTCTATTTCCTATGATGGGAACCACAATAGCTCAACAGGAATTTTTGATTAGATTAGTTTTTCGAAAAATATCAATTTTTTTGTGTCGTTGACAAAAAAATATTTTTTCTTCAAGCGGATTATAAAGCTAACATTACATTGTTCAATACATTCGGTAGAAATGATACATTTTTTTACTAGTAACAAAATGTGAACATTTTTATACTAGTAAATAGTTCATATAGTTACTAACAGATGGCAGTGATGGCAGCAGTCGCCATAAACAAAACATCTGTCAATTTAATATGTTTGTAGCGTTGTTTGTAGTGAATTCAGAAATAAGTTACGTTATTAGTGAGTTACTTTATTATTATTGTGATCATTCTGTGATTAGTTACAAAATACACAATATAAAGATCAAAAATAAAAAAATGTCTCAAACAATATAATGTACACCGCCGGAATTAGCAGCAATAGCATCTGAAACTATAAAGTCATAAGTATTTATGGTTGCAAATTTTTAATAACTACGCTTGAAGAAAAAATAGTATATGTCACTCGGAGTAGAACGCCTTTTTTGTGTTTCGCTCAATATGCAAGCCTCGGCTGCGCCTCGGCAGCAACATTTGAGCTCAGCACAAAAAAGAGCGCGTTCTACTCCTAGTAACATAATATACTATATTTTTTAAAATTTATTGAGTGGTATCAAAAGAAAGCTCTTAAGGCGTAGAATATGGACCGGAAAGTAGTTTATTTAAATTTATTATTTTAATAAAAACAAAAAAAAAAAAAAATTCTAAAAATATACTAATTGTTTTGTAATGCGGAGTTGACTTTTAAATCGCGAAAACATAATTTCACCCCGCTTGTGCGAAAAGCTTGCAACACTTTATTTCGAAGTTAAAGTTGGAAACCAAGACAAAGCATGAGCCCCTCATATATGTTGTATACTTGTGTAAGGTTGTTAACAGGTTGGTTGAAAGACGCAAATCGTAAAATGCGCTTTGGAAATACCAATGATTTGGAGAGAACCAAAAGACCATATTACAGATTGCTATTTATGCCCCACTAATATAACAGGTATTGGATCAAAATCTAAACATACTATGCAATATCCTAATTTACAATCAGCTTTATGACACATCGAACAAAATAATGAACTTTCTGTCCCAAAACGTCCTGAATCTTGGACTTGAGATGAAGGAGAACCTGAATCCGCTGATTCTTCAAGTGGTCTCGCAGAATTCGTAAAAGTAATCGAAACTTTTTATTTAACGTACCAGAATGTTCAACAGAGCCACACCTGATATCACAGGTTGAACTTAATGACTTAGTTCGAGACTTAAATCTATCAAGAGATATTGTGAATGAAATATATTGAATAAAAATAATTATAACATACTAATGTTATAATTATTTTTATTATAATTATTAAGCCGTATATAGAAAAAATGTTTATTAATTATTAAAATACATTTTTTGGGGATTTATTTCTTAAAAATAATATCGTCTAAATGTAGACCCTCGCGTTCTCGGCACTCATTTAATCGAACAGTAAAATTACTTATGACGTCTCGGCAGGTGGACTCAGGGATGGTTGCCATTTCGTGACGGATATTTTCTTTCAAATGCGCCAGTGAAGTCGGTTTATTGGCGTAAACTTTAGATTTAAGATAACCCCATAGGAAAAAGTCCATAGGGGTTAAAACTGGACTGCGTGGAGGCCAATTTATGTCACCTCTCCGGGAGATCAATTTGCCTGAGAAAATTTCACGAACACGTGGCAGAGACATATTGGACGTGTGTGAAGTTGCTCCGTCTTGTTGGAACCATGTTCTTTGGTTATAGCCAGGAAAGTTTTGCAGTTCAGGTACCAAGAAGTTGTCTAACATCTCCACATAACGCTCTGAATTCACTGTAACTGCACGCCCCCTTTCGTCTTCAAAAAAGTAAGGGCCGATAATTCCTCGCGCCGACATCGCAGCCCATACGGTCACTTTAGGCGAATGTAACCCCTACATTCGTTTCTGATGTTTGCGTTTCGGATTCGTTGCACTCCAGTAGCGGCAGTTCTGCTTATTAACCTGATCTGACGTCATTAATAGTTTTGTTTTGTCAAATGCTTGTTGACAATATTTTGACCAAACAAAAGGTACTCCCTTTTGTAACAAATTATAAAGAGGGCTTAGTATGGAATAAAACGCGAGTAATAATTTACCATACCTATATTGTTCTGTCATATTAAATAAATAACATACTAAGTTATAATTATTTTTATTCAATATATTACAGTGAATGAAGTACTTGATGACTACAAAGAAATGGGATGTAGGATGTCTTTAAAAATTCACTTTTTGGACTCTAATCTAGATTTCTTCTCAGAAGATCTAAGTGCAGTAAGTGATGAACATAGGGAACGATTCCGCCAAGACATGTCCGCCATGGAAAAGCGATATCTAGGTAAATGCAGCCCAATTTTGCTTGCTGAACACTGGAGGACATTAATTAGGAATGTTTCAGAAGCGAAATATCGACGTAAAACATCATAAACAACATTTTGAGGTAAATTAAAATTAATAATAATACGTCTATCGCTATATTTCGTTTGAAACCAACAATCAGATCATTTCTGTAAAAATTTACTGTGTAGTAACGTTACTACAAGACAAAATATTATAAAAAGTATAATGACTTTCATTCATGATAGTAACTGACCTTGCTCTTAGTGACATATTTAGTTCCTGTGATCATAGTAACTGAGTTAAAGATTTGGTCTGATTACCTCATAGCAAAAATATGATGGGTTATAGAAAAAATCTGTAGTCTTCGTTCAGCTTTTAGGTCAAATTTTACGTGGGATACACCATGTTTTGTCCGTGTCACAAAAAATAAGTTAATTTTTGTTTATAAGTGTTATTATTACTACATTTGTTCATTATGTTAAAATTAATATTTGTTTGAATGAAAATTTCTTACTTGGCGTTAATACTGCATCCAACACTGCTATAAGACGATCTCTTCTTGACGAGTTCATAGTATTTAACTGTAATTCTAAAAATAAATGCAATAAAAATGAATAAACCAACAATAGAGGTACGTGATCACACATGTAATAGGAGATTTCATACTTGAGACTTGGGACAGTCAACAAATCATCAACCTTGGCGCTCCAACAACACAAAACATGATGAAAGGCAAAGTACGATTCACAACCACAGCTAAATTCATGATTTAATCCTGGGATCAGTGCCGAATTAACCTAGTAAAAAAGTATCATATTGTGCTATGGATCTGCACAAAATATATACAGTATTAAATCTAATGCTCCAATTACAATTAAAAATCTTGCTGACCAAGTAAGAAAAAACAAACAATTTGCTTTAGGTTAATTCCAACAGAAAATTCACAACAGTTCAGAACATGAATCAGAACTGCTTAGAATCCATGTGCAAACGTATAGTTCTAGAATCATCTTAACCAGTGTTGGGACGAGTTAGAATCGTTGAGAAATTGGTTTGATTATCCTATCCTAAAACACGAAATCAAAACAACATCTGTTAAAAAACATCCCAGCAAACATTCAGCTAACGGCCGAATGCCGGCAAACTGCTTTTATGCTGGTAAAGTACTGGCACCAAAAGTAAGTGCAACGCCAGTATTAATAATGTACTTCACATTTGTATTTCGCATTCCGCCTATACGAAGTACTTTACCAGCATTTTATAAGCACTCTTCTTCACTCATACTTTTTACTTAAAACCATCAGAAATAAATCTTGCAACTAATGCGATTATTTTGCACTTTACCGTTGCTGGGCCAGCAATTGATACATCAATGGGCCAGTAACAGCCACGGGGACACCGGGGTACTGGCCCATTACTTTCAATGCCGGGGAGTATGTGCTTTACCAGTACTGGCCCGTATAAAAATGTTTGCTGGGATTGTTCCTTGTATTTTTAAACTGAAGATATGGAACTAATGTAAGAATTGGATTACATTTGGAAATCTTTTTTGCCGAAAATGTCTTTCAATAACGACCTTTTCCTCGTTGTTTGGTCATTTTATTTTGCTAGACTTGTTGCTCACGAAATATGGAATTCGGACTATTATTCTCTCCAAACTACTTTTGGAAATATCAAACATAATAATAATAATAATAATAATACATTTATTGACCACATTACATAAAATATGTTTACAGTCAGTCTTAGTTACATAATGAAATAATATAAATTAAAAAAGAACATTATTAAAGTCATCAATTTCATAAATGGGATTTGTCAATAACTATTCTTTAAGTTTGTTTGAAAATGTCTTGATTGGTAGGGATCTTATTTCCTCAGGTATTATATTGAAAAATTTAATGGCGTAGTAGTTTGCGCTATTTCTTGATTTTTGAAGACGAAGGAAATTACTACGTATATTATTTTTTTGCCGTGTGTCATGTCCGTGGTTGGAAGAGGGGAAGTTACATAAGTTCCTGTGCATGAACATTAGGCATTGGTAGATAAATAAGGCAGGTAAAGTCATTATTTTTAATTTTATGAAGAGCTCACGACAGTCAGCTCGAAAAGGAGCACCAGCTATGACCCTAACAACTTTGCGTTGAAGAGCGAAAATTCTATGGGCTGCTGGTGAGTGTCCCCAGACAAGAATGCCGTAGTTCAGGTGTGACTGAAATAACGAAAAGTAGGTCATTAGCACGACTTTTTGGCAAACTTCTGCTTTCAAATTGCGAATTAAAAATACTGTAGACCTCAGTTTTCGGCTTAAGAATTCACAGTGCTGATCCCAGCGAAGTTGTGGGTCGATGTGGATACCAAGAAACTTAACGTACGGGGGGTTTGAAAAATCGTGTTTCTTAGTGGAAATCATCATTGATTCGGTTTTGCCAGTATTTAAAGTTAATTTATTCCTGTGGAACCAAGATGCGGCGTGTTCTACTACGGATTTACTCTCTAAGCGAAGGGAATTTAGGTTCGAATTTTTGCAGAGTAAGGTAGTATCATCTGCGTAAAGAATAGATTTTGAATTTATAAAGAGAGGAAAGTCATTTACGTACAGCAGAAATAGCAAAGGGCCAAGAATAGATCCTTGCAGGACACCAAAGTGTATAGGAAGAGTTTCAGATTTGACATCACCACAAAGTATAAACTGCTTCCGGTCTGATAAGTATGATTTTATTAGAGAACGGCTGTTGTCATCAAATCCATAGAATATAAGTTTATTAATTAAAATATCATGCGAGATGCAGTCAAATGCTTTACTTAGATCTAGAAAGGTACTAAGGCAGTATTCTCCAGATTCAAGGGCGTCAGTTATAAAAGATATATATTCCAGAATTGCATCTGTTGTACTTTTACCGTATCTAAAACCAAATTGAGAGTTTGACAGCAGACCGTTATCAATTAGGTGCTGAATCATTTGCTTGAAGAGCACTTTTTCAAATATCTTGGAAAATACAGGCAAAAGGGAAATTGGTCGATAATTGTTGGCATCGTTACTGTCTCCCTTTTTCAGTATCGGTAGGACTTTAGTCAATTTAAGTCTGTCGGGAAAGCAGTTACTTGAAATTGAAAGATTAATTAGTTTCGTGAGAGGAGAAATGATAGGTTCTTTTACGGATTTGAATAGTTTTACGGGTATGTCATAAGGTTCTACGGGGGTCTTACGGGAGTGTTCCCGGTTTTAAGGAAGAAAATTATGTCTCTAATAGTGATTTCACTAACTGGTGAGAAAGAAAAACTTAGGTTTAGATTTGAGAAATTTAGAAGAGAGGTATTTGGAGATTGGTTAGATAAGGGAAGTTTATCGATAAGCGATTTGGCAATGTGAGAGAAGTGTTCATTAAATTGGTCTGGTGAGATGTTTGTAGTGGGGAATCTTTTCGTGGTATTTCTTCTTTTAAACATATTTGCTACATCTCGAAAACTTGCAGTCTGATATATCAGAGAAATATAAGAAGTTGATCCTGAGCACTAATTTTACCATTTTGGCCAGAATGATACTTATAGTATTAATATGCTTCAAAACTTGTTGCTAGTGGTTCAATAACAATTATACTAACTCGAAAATGTTCCAAAAAAACCTGATCACTATATTGTGGCACTTTTTCTTTCAACAATAATATCATTCAAGAATTCTTCATCATTTTCACTTTCGCTTGAAAATCCTGACAAATCAGAAAAATCACTGTCTTCTTCCATTACTACTACTAATTTAATCAAACAAACAAAAACAAATAAATGAGGTTAGATAACACGGTAAACTTATTCAGAATTAAAAATTCTTGTAAAATCCTGGAACTTTAAGAACGATTCTGAATCAGTTCAGAACACAATTCACTCGTTATTGGAACACTGTAGTTCTGAATTTTTAAATCAACTTGTTGGAGCGCTAAAATCGTTTTGCGCAAACTCAATAAAGTTCTGTACGGTTCTGAACTTTTGTTGGAACAAACCTTTTATGTACTCGTATGCTTACAGAGTCATGAAATTATCATGAAAGCTTATAAATGGTGTAAAAATTTATAGAAGGTGTTTTTTGATATTTTCATTAGCTACAATCATTTACACCTGAAGAAATTGTAAAGAAATCATCAGAACTTATCAAATCCTATCTGAAATATCTGATAATATACCGTATTTTTCGGACCATAAGACGCATCTTTTTACACAGAAAAATCGACTCACAATTGGGGTGCGTCTTATGGTCCGAAGATACAGGTGCGTTGTTTCAAAAGTGTGCGATATTAGTGTGGAATCAATTCGGAGCGCACAAACAGAATCAACCAAGAAAATATAGTAGAAATGAATACAGAATTAGTAATTTCTGGAGGCCTTACAAGTCAACGACAACCCTTGGGTCGATTAATAAACCATTTAATAATTTTATACGGGAAGAGTGGAACAAACGAATGTGGAGTGGAACAAACGAGTGTGGAGTGGAACAATAAAGCCAAATTGCGATGTTACAGCTACGAATGAAACGGACGACAATTGACTTGGTTTTTGAAGAGATTGACTACAATAGTTCAGATGAAAATAATACGAACAATGACATTAACGAGACGAGTGATAGTACAGAGAGTGAAGATGAACAGAATGTTGCTGGTACAAGTTATTGTAATAATAAATATTCTTTCTAAAAATTGTCTCATAAATTTGGGGTGCGTCTTATGGTCCGAAAAATACGATATCTTAGTAAAGAAATTTTGCTTCTGACCTGTTGAAAACTGATCATGCTTCTCATATTGGCACTATAAAAAGCCCTGTTAGTTTACACTTATGCCGGATATACATTAAGCTAGTAAGCAGGTACTAGGTCTAGTAGCTAGCCTATATATTATACTATGTCGTAGCTAGGATAGTATGTGTTTACACATATCACTAGTATGGGAAGGCGAATGAATGCAGTCGTAAGGGCTCGTGAGGGAAACATTCGCTATTGAGGCGATAGAAAAGCGCATTAAATGATTAACAAAGTCCAAAATGTACAATAAAGTTATTCTGTTTAAAAACATATTTTGTTCGACTCCGACATATTTGATTTTTTTCTTCTTCAACAGGTTTTAAATGGTGTAAATGAAGTTTCAATTATTCCAAAAAACATCGTACTAGAAGGTTACCTGAGAGATATCAACAATATGTACACTACAGGGAAAATAATTAGATTTTTTTGTCTGTTCCTTTAAATTTGCCGGTGTGTGTATATAATTTGTAAAAGCTAGTTACAGCCCTGCCTAGGTGCTCTGAATTAAGTCGCCAACGATACTCGCGTCGGCCTTGCGATATATCTTTAATAGTTGTTAGAAATTTTCAACAGGATGAAGCCCCAGCTTATTAATTTCTTCAAGTAACAGAGTACCTTCATGAAATGGGCCTGTTGCATGGCTCGCAAGGTCTCCGATTATAAGTCCTCAGGATTTTTTCTAATGGGGTTTTCTCAAAGATAAAGTGTACAACATTAGGTGTGATCGTTTGTGTTATCCAAACTGTTCTAAGTTGTATAAATTTAAAAAAAAAAAAAATTCGTTTGTATGTTCTGAACTGTCCAAGATTGTTCGTTTGTCAGTTCAGAACAGGTACTAAGTTGTCTAAACTGTGCTACGTCTAGAGGAAGTACAAGTTCGGACAAGTTAGAATAAGTTAGTGACGTCACTCTTTAACTTTTTTTTTACTTTTTTGTTGGTTTAAATAACCTAAAATCGTAAAAAAAATATTGAAAAAAGCATTTTTGGTGAAATGTTCAACAGGTGAAGCCTTAATCGAGGATGAATGTTATATTTTTTCTTGTGGTAAATATAATAATTCCACGGAAAAAAGTTGCTATAAAAAAAAGTACTATAGTAATTCTTCTGCATCATCATCTGCAATTATTAATGAAGTCATTAATAATTTTAATCAAACACAACATATGTATGTCGCGATCGGCAGATGACAGTTGTATATTAGGTTAGATTAAACTGCAATAACTTGTTCAAAGTACGTTCGTTTGTACCATCATCTATTTCCTGTGAAATAATGTTCTGATGACGTCACGACCTTGTTTTAAGGACAAGTTAGAACAAGAAAAACGAACATACCTATTGTGTATCCAAATGTACAACATTTAAAAAATAGTATCCAAGACAGCATTGCTAATATCGACAGGAGAATATTTAGAAGAGTGCAATTAAGCATAAATGAGAATGGGGGTAATTTTGAACAACATTTGTAAGCTCATAATAATTCATTTCAATAAATTCATATACACCTTTTTGCGTTTTTCTCGATTTTTTTGTCATGTAAGGTTATGATTTGTTTATTTCGTTGAAATCAGAATAGAATACTCTATCAAATAAGTAAAAATAAAATGTGTGTTCCTATTTAAAATAAAAAAGTTGAACAACGTACTTTGAAAACCACTGGACGAAATAAATAATTGTTTCACTCTTTCATATTTTCCTGTAAAATAGTATTTGCTGTCTAATTTAACCAACATTGTAGTTCTTATAGTACTCGAGATAGCAATGGTGAGCAATTTAAAATGAACATCCTGTATAAAGTTGAAAATTTGAGACATTTTTATTGTTAAACTATTTAAATATGATGCCATTTGATAAACAAGTTTTGTGGTAAAAATTTATTATATTTTAAGAATAATAAATTTCTAACCTCAATTAACTTAATAAGGGAAATCCTAATGCAAAAGTACTGAAAACATATCTATTAAGTTCCAAAATAGCCCATTAGTATTCGTATCACAAGGTTGTTCTTATCTAGATTATTAAACTAGTGCTCCAGTGCGTTATCTCCGAGCAGCGACTCCTGGGAATGAGTCTAACAGACCGCTCTGTAATGGACAGCAAAATGGTAACCTTTATCTACAACAGATTAACTTTGTCACTGATTATCTTCAAGATATTTATGGGTATCTTAGTGTTTTCTATTTTATGGGCGACTGTAAAATAACCTGTCAACTCACAGTTTTCTTACAAGGAAGTAAAGTAAAGATATTTTTTATTCTTGTTTAAAAGATTTTCTAACAAAATTTTGACTTTTTGATGAGTATAACTATCATCTCGGGCTGGGCATGTTTCGGGAGCCCCGACGTTGTGTGTTAAAATTTTGAAAATATAAAATTCATTGATGTTAATTACTATTAATAATAAACTAGGTTATTACCCGTCAACAATGACGGATTTATAATATAAAAATTTCAATTGTTTGTATGTGTATTTGGTTTTATTTTTTAACGTATCCTAAATTCGTCGCCAGTCTGCGAATCATGGGACAGGATATCACCAGTTAGATAATCACGCCAATCAAGAAACAGGGTGTCCCCAGTTAGCCAATCACGAAAACTTTAGAAAAATTGACGTCATAATGTTACCGACACTACATATAGACACTTGCTTATTATATAGTTAGATTATTTATTCATTAACTTTTTAAGATGAGAAAACGATTCATTTTTACTTAGTACATTACATTTATATTGTTAAAACTAAAAATAATTTGAGACGTTAATTTATGCCTACGAAAACCTAGACATTTCTATATGTAATTATATTCGTAGATACTTATAGAATAAATCTGCAAAATATTGTACATATCAGTTAAAGGATATAGGCTTGTCTAGAGTTTCTCGTTTATGCCTACGAAATCCAAAACATTTATATATAAAATTTTATCCGCAGTTTCTTAGAGAATAAATCTGCAAAATATTGTTCATATCGGTCAAAGGAAACAGGAGTATCTACAGTCTCTTGTTTATGCCTACGAAATCCTAGATATTTATTTATGTAATTATATTCGTAGATTCTTAGAGAATAAATGTGCAAAATATTGTTCATATCGGTCAAAGGAAACAGGAGTATCTAGAGTCTCTGGTTTATGGCTACGAAACCCTAGGCAGTTATGTATGTAATTATATTTGTAGATTCTTAGAAATAAATCTGCAAAATATTGTTTATATCGGTCAAAGGAAACAGGAGTATCTAGAGTCTCTTGTTTATGCCTACGAAACCCTAGACATTTATGCATATAATTATATTCGTAGATTCTTAGAAAATAAATCTGAAAAATACTGTTCATATCAGTCAAAGGATATAGGAGTACCCTAGGGTTTCTTGTTTATGTCCACGAAACCCTATTCATTTTTATAGGTTATTTTATCCGCAGATTTATAAATAATAAATCTGCAAAATATTTTTCATATTGATCAAAGAATATAGAAGTGTCTACAGTTTCTTATTTATGCCTACGAAACTCTAGATATTTCTATACGATGTTTTATCCGCAGATTTTTAGAGAATAAATTTGCAAAATGTTTTTTATATCGACCAAAAAATATAGGAGTGTCTAGAGTTTCTTATTTATATCTACGAAACCCTAGATATTTTTGTATGTTATTTTATCCGCAGATTCTTAGAGAATAAATGTGCAAAATATTGTTCATATCGGTCAAAGGATATAGGAGTCTCTTGTTTATGCCTACGAAACCCTAGACATTTATGTATGTAATTATATTTGTAGATTCTTAGAGAATATATCTGCAAAATACCTGTCAATCAAGTCAAACTGGGAACACCCTGTTTCCCAGTTAGCCAATCACGAGAACCTTAGGAAAAATGACGTCACAGTGTTACAAAATCACTAACACACGGTAGCTAATGACTAATTAATGCTAATTATTTATAACTGAATGACCTCACGATTGAATCTGCAAAAGTTGGATTAAAAATTAATAGCTCCAAGACGAAAGAAATGCGGATAAATGCCGAAACCGATAGACATTTACTGCTCGGTAAACATTAAATCGAACGTTTGGATTATTTCCTGTATTTGGGGAGTGTTATGTCTGTGGACGGTGGCGCGGTTATAGATGTGGACTGCAGAATACGCAAAGCGAAAGGCGCCTTCATCCAGCTTAGCCGTGTATGGAATTCTGCGATCTACAGTACTACCACGAAAACTACCATATTCAGAGCATGCGTGACGTCAGTTCTTCTGTATGACTTGGTGCGTTACAGAAGCTATCAAGAGAAGAGTGCTTGTAAATCGATGTATTCGAAGAATCTTTCGCTATTTCGAATTTATTGGCTACATAGAATATCAAACATAGAATTGGGGGAAAGAACTGGTCAAATGGACATTAATTTGCAAATAAAAAGAAGTAAGTATGGTTGGTTAGGGCAAACTCTTTGAAGGGCTCCTAGCGAAGTGTGTCGCTATGCACTAGTATACAACCCTCAGGGTAGTAGGCGTAGAGGGCGCTCCAAGAACACCTGGCGTTGCTCAACCATGCTATAAATAAATGCATGGAGCTCTCAAAACCAAGACAAAAGACTCTATAACAACATCACCGACTTAGATGGGTTAGATGGAGAAATTTTATTGACAGCCTATGCTCTTTTTAGAAGCAGTCCAAAATCACCCGATGATGGACAAGGCTTGATGATGATGATTCATTATTTATAACAGTGTAGAAGAGTTAAATAACTCATAAAAAATTTATAATTGTATTACAAAAAAAATAATATTTTCATGAAAAAAAATAACATAACTCATTTTTATTAAATAATTTGTAAGAAAACAAGTTCGAAAATAAAAGTTTTACAGTACAAGACTTGTTGTTGTTCCAAGGTACACGAGGGTGTGTAAAACCATGAAAATGGTGCAAAACTGAACAGGTTTTACCGAGTAGAAAATAATGTTGTAGAAATATCCATGTAGAAGTCTATTGATGGGATTATTACTGTACGTCACACTGGGGTTAGATTGACCACAGGTACATTTCGCACTAGCCTGCTGTCTGAAGCAGGCGAACCGTCACTGTACAATCGTCGTAAAATTCTATCTTTGCGATATATGGCTACACTCAGTGCTAAGCCAGATCATCCCGCGTATCACCCTATTCTACAAAATAGACATGCAGAGACTTATGACAGAAAACCAAGAGCCAATAGGCCTTTTGGTCTGAGGACTTTCGACATTTTGAGTGATATTGATTTTATATGCCCGAAATGGCAAGTTTTGTTTTATGTGCTGTTCCACCATGGACGCTATCGCGTCCGCTTGCGAATCTCACATTAACTAGGTTTGATAAAGATACTACATTGCCTATCGAATACCAACATGAGTTACAAAGAACACTGGTCCCTAGGTTTGATGATTGTCATTTTTACAGACGGATCAAAATCCGAAACCAGGGTTCGGTGTGCGTTCGTTGTGTTGAATCCACGCCAACAGTTTCATTACCGTCTGCACTCTATAACGAGTGTGTACACTGCTGAACTGTACGCTATTTTCAAGGCCCTGTGTTTTGTTTCGTCAGAGCAAAGTCAGTCAAATATTATATTGACGGATTCGCTGAGCGCTCTGAACAGTATCCAAGATCCAGACCAGTGCATCCTCTTGTACTGAAGATCCGGTTGCTACTACACAATCTGAATGTTCTGAATGTGAAGGTAGAGCTGTTTTGGATGCCGGGACATGTTGGTATTAAAGGCAACGAAGCGGCCGATGAAGATGCAAAAGCCGCCTGCCACAGACCTATGATTGATGTGAGTTTCATTTTTCCAGATGACGCAAAGAGTCATCTGAAACATCTCGTTTTAACCATGTGACAGCATGAGTGGAGCAGCATACAGAACGTTAAGTTGAGACAGATTAAGGGAGACGTTAAACTATGGGGTTCTCCTTGCAGGGTTAACCGCAGGGAGGAAACCCCGTAATCACACGCCTCCGTATAGGCCACTGTTGGTGGACCCATGCACACCTCCTTCGAGGTAAAGAGTCCTCTCTATGTGAGTCGTGTAGCACAGACTTGTTTGTAATTGACCACAAATATTATAATTTTTGTTTGACCACAATTTTATTTTGTGTCTATTTTGTAAAAGAACCTACTCACTCTCTTTGCTCTAAAATTAATATAAATTATAAAACATGGCTAAATGACATTTACATTCAATAAGAATGCAGACACGCGGTATAGTTTTAAAATACGATTTTAGCAATTGTGCAAGGATGCGTGCTCATCCATGAATAATGAACGTTTTATGCACCGCAGTTTTTTTTAGTAAGTTAGTTAATTAGTTAAAATGTATGGAGCTCAGCAACGATGGTTATTTGCACCACACATATCCCATCTTTATAACTAGAATATTATTTATAAGTTAGAATAAATTAAACAATAAATAATAATATTTTACACATTTTGTAGATTACAATTAGCTGATGGTTAGTCATATTGATGACGTCATTTCTGAAGTTTTACAAATGACGCTCATAATATCTCTGTTTTTAAATTAAATTTACTGTTTTTCTAATGATAAAAGTATTTATCTATAGTTGTATTATAAAATATTGTATTCGACTTGCATATATTTTATGTAAATTATAAGTATTATTAATAATTAATAAAATATTAAATATTAGCTATAGTACACAAAGGTAAAGTTTACAACACGAGCGAAGGGTTGTCATGAGGAATTTACTGCCCAAGTAGAGAGAGAGAGAGAGAGAGAAATGCGAAATTGGGTAATTCTTTAACTACATTTTTAATTATTAAAATTCCTTATTTATTAGCATTTGCTATATACATTTCTTTTAGTAAATTCATAAAAATTAAATTTATGTGAATATATTTGTTACTTTGAAAACTTCTTGTCAGCTGTTGAGTATATTTTCAAGAAATTATGAATATTTTACAGTACAATGTTGGATTTATTGACGTATTTGTAACTAAGTTGATACTTGGAACGTTTGGATTATTCAAAATATTTTATTGACTTTCCACGACACTTTATTAATTTTTATAACTAATTATCATTTTTATTACTAAAAATAACTAAGATATTTCATCATCGACATGAAAAAAAGAAATGAGAACATTTGTAGATATAAAATACTGATATCCCGAATCAGAAATTGTAAGATACGAAAACCAAAACTTATTTAAAACAGTTATAAGTGATTTATTGTATTCCAAAATTTACTATATAAGCTTTTTGCAATTTAAGTTGTTTTATAATATGTCTAGAAGGTGTCAACATGTCATTAAAGAAAAGTCAGAACAAACTATGAGATGAAATACACTATTCAATAATTTTTCACCATAAAGAAGGAAAATCTAGTAACAAATTTGCAGCTATTGTTCACTGCAATCAATCTTCATTGACTATGTTAATTTTGATGCTGTCTTATTCAACGTAAACGATTTGAACCTTGCTTCTCCGAGAGTAGTGGTTTCCTTCACGCTCTGCATTTTTGGAGTCCAAAACTGTGGAGCCTTTCTCGTATAGTCGGATTGCTGATAGGTGACTGTTACATGTATGTATCAAGTAGTGCATTCATATAATAATCTAGTTACCATTTTTCAGCGATTTTAAATGTTTTTTGTTATTTGTCTTAGCTGTCAGTGTCTGTTAATAATATTAATTAATAGACCTTGCGGCCAATTATTAAATTCACAAACTTTAATTTTAAATCTGCTGGAATATTTTAATTCCGAAAAAGAGAACAATGGGCCACTTATTTCTCTATCTTGTGTCCATCAAAGAGTAGCAGCTGCCTTAAAGATTTCAGAATCAACAATTTGTAGAATTATAAAATTTAATAAATTTGAACTTCCCACTAACAAAATCAAGAGAAAACGAAGGAAATTAAAATCTGAACCAGTTTATTTTATTGATACATTGGCACAAACGTATGGTCATGAAGTACTAAGATTACCTCCTTTTCACTGCCAGTTTAACAACATTGAACTAATTTGGGGTATAACAAAAAATTATTATGATAGATATATTGGTCAAAACGGATATAGTGATAACGAAGTTTTGAAAATGTGGCAAGTAGCCTGTGATCAAATTAGTTGTGAAACTTGGGCAAAATCTGTTAAAAAAATCGAAAATTTAATAAATGAATGGTGGGAAAGGGAAAGGATTGTTGATGATATTAATCCAATAATAATAAATACAAGAAATAACAGCGATAGTTCAGATGACGACGATATCATGCATTACAGTGACTAATTTTTTTAAATAAAAATAAACATTAAATACAACTTGTAGCAATAACTTATATGAATAAATATGTTTTTACTTAATATTTTATTAATTTGTACTTAGGGGAAACAAAAATTTAATTTAATTAAACAACAAATTATAATCCAAAATTTACGTACGAGTATAAGTTTTTCCTTGTTTATAATTATTACCTTAAAATTAATAATTTTGTTTGTTTGAGTACTGCTGTGAATTTATTTTCGTGGTCTAATTAGTAAAGATATCTCCGAATCATGTCGTTTCTTCCTAATGTTTTGTTTTTTATTAAAATAATTTGGAAGGTTAGTTGTCAACTTGCGTCACTATACGTTACTATGGGTATGCAAATAATTATAATGATATAGACAGAGAAAGCATATAGTATTGTACATCGATACTTGTAGCAACGAACAGTCACTTATCAGCAATCCGACTATACTATAGATGTGCACATTAGTTGTTTCATATCATGTTGTTAAATCTAGCATTTAGGCTTCGATCAATCGTACACAGTACTTAAACCTGTTTAACATTTGATAGCAAATATAAAATTGACATAATAAAAATAGTTATAATATAAAATAGACAGTGGCGCAGACAAGGAGGGGGGGGGGGAGCGACGGGCGTCGGCCGCCCCCAGAGCCTGTAGAATTAGCACAACTTTTATCAAGTATTATTCAATACAAGCAGATAACCCGATTAAAAATATCTATAAATAAAGTTCTCAAGTAGCGTAAATTTGGAACTGCCAAATAACCAGACGCGAACCAGGAGAACCAAGACCACTCCAGAAGTTGGGCCAGTAATCAACCAACATCGACGATTCCACCAGGAAATTGTAGGGCCCGATTGTTGATAACTGTAGCCAACTTCTGTATCTGTATTCCACGCTAAGTATTTTTCCGTACTTTTCATACGGTACGCGTGAGTACAATTTTCAATTCATAATTTTCATTGTATTTTGACGCGCCGCACAGTTCACTCCCTGTGCGTGCGCACATTGTAATTTTGCCATTTATTAATTTAGATTCCATAAATTTTAAATTGAATATTATTTTGTGTATAGTTTCTCACCCCAATGTATTGCTTGTGTCGGGGAGAAACTTATATTAGTAAAACTCATATCACCCGTCTACCGGGTGATCCATTAATTTATACTATTTTACTCTACATTTTCCCGTATTAATTTTTGTTTGTTATAAAAATTATTCAAAATAATTTTTCGTGATACTCAGAGCAGTTCTACGATATCAACGGCTGGTTAGGGATTCAAGAGGACAGAATTGCATTATTACTCCTCCAGAACCACTGTGTGGGCCCCTTTGAATACCTCTACTCCAAGGGTAAACCACACCACATGTAATAAGTCTTCGAGAATAACCCCTCGGAGTAAAATACGTTTGAACCCTGTCTGTCCTTTTTTATGTTTGTGAGTACAACACTACTCTGAAGTAATGTGCCCTTATTTCAACGATTTACCTGCAATTCTGCTGTAGGTTAAATCCGCACATATTCACTATTATCTCAACAGAACCGTTTATTAGTCACCACGTGTGGCGGGTCCTACGATCTTAGTCGTAGACCTATGTGACGCCGCGACGCCTGCGTCTCTCCTATGAAACCAGCGTAACGGGTGCCACACCAAGTATGCTCCAACGAATTATATGAAGGGGAACGTTGATCCTTATTTCCCTTCTAACACATTGACTAAAACATATTCAGCAGTCACTTTTAAAACTACAATTATTTACCACAAAATATTGTGTCAACATTAATTATTTTAAACTACTAATTACTCGATTTAGGTAAGATAAAGTAGAAATCCGGCTTCGTTACAAACTTCAAAATATAATTTTAAAACGAATCTCCAAACATGAAATAGAGTAGAAATAGTAGAAATATAGTAAAAAGAGTAATTTTGGAAGAAATCGCGGTCTATAAATTGGTCTTTGGATTTATTTTATAGATAAATGTGAATATCAATATCTTCTTAGGTATTTTTGAGATTATGATGTTTTACCCACAAAAAGGAACGCGGATACCCGAGTCGGAATTGTTTGCTAGCATTTTCTTCATCTCCATAAGTAGATTGTTGCTTTGTCAAGCTTTGAAAACTGAAAGATTTGGCCAAAATCGACGACATTTGGAATCGCTCGCAGGAAGAGCTTTGTTATTGTCAGTAAAACGCCTGCCATCGTCAATTCAAGATTTTGCATCTATCAGGTTGGATAATCATAAAATTGAATAGTAAAATTTTTATTTTCACCTTATTTAATGTAGTTATAAATTTATAGCGTGGAGTTCAAGAACTTGACTCCAGATCTGACCTTAGCTGGCATCCTGCCATATTCCTATAGTGAAATTTTATTTTCACCAAAAATATATCTTAATATAATATCATGTCTGGGAGAAAATTGTGGTCCCAGACAGACATATACATGTCACAACCAATAAAAAAATAACTTGTGTACAAAATTAAACCAGCAAAAAAATACACTAACGGCGTTAAAACTAAAAGAAATTTATCCTCTAAAAACACCAAGATTATGCTCTACTAAAATGTACACTTTATACTTATATTCAACTCTTAAGCACCTCACAATCTACGAAAACAAAAATGCAAATGAGAATATGCAAAACCGAGTACTGGATTGATAGCGAATGTAATAATCTATATATTTTAATGTTCATTTTAATAAAACAGAAGTTATGACTTCGTCACTTTTAGACATATTTAGAGCGTTTAGTCTACAAAGGTTGGTATACTTTAACACCAGAGGGAACAACTGCCTAGATAATATATTTTCGAGCAGTACCGATTTTTCCGATGACGTATTTCCGGTCAAAAATTCTTTTTCAGACCATAGCGGAATGGGACTCTATAGACATATTATCGAGGCAGTTGAACCCTCGACAAGTGAAAAGGATTTAATGTGCCGCCCAATTACTAGTATGGGATTACATAAATTTTATAATAACCTGTTAAACATAAATTGGGATTTCGCATATGATCACAATTTTGATAATTTCTTTAACAATTTTTTATCCAAATTTTTGGAAATATTTGTTATCTGTTTTCCACAAAAAAAAATTGAAACATAAGAATATTGACAATGTATTTTGGTTCAATGATAAATTAAAACATCTAAGAAACATGTCATAATTTTTTCAGGAATTATATGTGCAAAACCCCAATCCTGACTCAATGGCAGCACGGAATCGTATCAGAAACTTCTATAGACGGAAAATAAAATCTTCAAGAATTAGAGCTAATTCCGATTACATAGATAATTCTGACAACACGCCAAAAGCAATGTGGGCAGTAATTAATAAATCTAGACCTATCAGTGAAAAAACAGTATGTAATAAAGATCCTAATTTAATTAATAATTTTTTCGTTAATATTCCTAAAAATATTTTACAAAATCGACCACAGGATAACAAAGACTGTGTTAATATAATTTTGCCCCTAATAAATAAGGACAACATACCCGTCTTTACATTTAAAGAAATTACGCACAATCAAGTGAGGGATGCCATTACTTCACTGAATAACAGTAAAAGTAAAGACGCGTATGAATTATACGTTTCTCTTATAAAAAAGACAATAAATCTGATTATTGACCCATTAAGTAAGATTTTTAATAGATGTATAAGAGAAAATACATTCCCAACTGCCTTAAAAATATCAAAAGTTATACCGGTCTATAAGGGTAAGGACAAAGATGACATGAATAATTTCCGGCCGATATCTCTAACAACTATTTTTTCAAAAATTTTTGAAAAAATATTATTGCAGCAGTTGATTGAACATTTTGAGAATAACCGTTTACTAAACGACAGTCAATTTGGCTTTAGAGCTGGCAGATCTACCAGTAATGCTATTCTAGACTTGATCGAATACGTAACATTTGCTCTAGAAAAAAAGTCTCATAGCATGGCTACTTTTTTAGATCTAACTAAAGCCTTTGACTGCGTTCCACATGACCTCATAATTACAAAATTATCCTGTTACAATATTGGCCCTCATAGTATTAACTTATTGAAGTCCTATCTATCAAATAGGAAACAATACGTATGGGCTAATGGTAAAAAATCTAAAGAGCTGGAGATAAATTCTGGGGTGCCACAGGGTTCAATTTTAGGACCACTGCTGTTCATTATTTATATTAATGATCTGCCATTATATATGAATCAAGTAAATACTATATTGTATGCAGATGATACAACAATTTTGAATAATGATTCTAATTATGAACAGCTTATAGATCAAAGCCAGTTAAACCTGAACGTATTAAAGAGTGGTTCAGAGCTAATATGTTAAGTATTAATGTAGCTAAAACACAACATCTGTTTTTCCCTGAGGGCTCCCGACCCTGTTAACAACGACTCAGTAAAATTTTTGGGTGTTGTCATAGGTGCTAATCTAAATTGGGAGAAACATATAGAAGTAACATCCGCAAAGCTTTGTAAGTCCATATATTGTATCAGGAATTTAAAACAGAAGGTTACTCAAAATGTTCTATTAACAGCATACTATGCATTATTTCAATCTCATGTCACCTATGCTTTATTAGCCTGGGGGCATTCCTCTCATGCCGAAAGAATTTTTGGTTTGCAGCGACGTGTTGTTAGAATTGTTAGCGGTTTAGCATACAGAGATGATTGTAGAAGTTCCTTTGTCAATTTAGGTATTCTGACGTTTCCCTGCCTGTACATTTATTACTGCTTGACACATGTCCACTTAAATTATAAAGACCAAAAGCTTCAAAAAGATGTTCACAGCTACAATACCCGTGGCAAAAAACTAATCAGGCCTGATTATACAAGACTGACCTCAACTAGATTCTCGTTGAACTATTATGCCACTAAATTTTACAATGTTCTCCCTTATGAAATAAAAAAATTACCATTGAAATCATTCAAGATCAAACTAAAATCCCTCCTAATTAACAAGGCATTTTATAGCTTTGACGAGTATCTTAACGGACAATTTTGACAAACTTTAACAAACTTTCTACGTGACTGCAGCTTTTTCTCGCAATATATGCCTCTTAACTTTTAATTTGTTATTTTAATATGTCTTATTTTATTGTTAAATGTACTAATATTTTTTATATTTTAATATGTCCTTTTTTTATTGTAAATTGTACTAATTTTATTTTATAATATGACGAATGTAAAAAACTCAAATTTTATTAACATGAATAAATATTATTATTATTATTATAAATAAAAATTAAATGCTGTTCGTTGGTAAGCGCATCACTTGAGAACGGCTAGACTGATTTGGCTAATTAAAAAAAAAATGTTCGTAATAGTCTGAATAAGGTTTTTACGGAAAGAAAAATTGCAAAAGTTGCCCGGAAAATTGGAAAATTCTGGAAAAACTGTAAGTGCTTTTTTCTATGGGATTTTTTCTATTACGTGCGCAAATGTTGTTTGCGCACGCTGATTACTACGCTACTACAGCTGATTGTCAAATTGTGAATCAAGCTAATAGTGACGAAAAATTGATTCAGTTGAAGTGTGATTCTGCTGTAAGTTCATCGCAATCATTTCATGAAATGAATTAAGTTTGGTTGTTTTATCTCAAACAAATTTACAGATTTACCTTCGAAATACGGTGAGTTTTGAAGTGACAAACGGTTGGGTTTAGTTAGGTTACTTTTTTTACTTTGTTTACACATTTCCAATAGCTTTTCACAAATTCCACAAAACGATCACAAACAAATTTATTGAAATTTGGAAAGGACAACGTCTGTCCGGTCAGCTAGTCTAAAATAAGTTGTAGGGGAGAGTAGCCAAATTTGGACCCCTTAAGAATTTTTTAATATATAGGGATGTACAAGTATTTTTAATAAAAAGGAAGTAGTGGAAAAAAAAGTTAATGTTTATATCTTCAAAATATTACAATTTATTTAAAAAAAATAATTATATTGAACAGTGAAAAATCAATACATAAAAATCGTATCATCGGTTCAATTAAAGAAACTGGTTTCTTAGGATGGACCAAAGGTTTTCCAAGATGGACCATCAATATACTTAAACACAATTGAAGCAAAAGTACTTTTGATTTTTGCACTGACTCCAGCACACTGTGTATGGACCCAAGTGTGACATTTTATGCACTGTATCATATCATCTTCCTTCATTTCGTCACATATAATACAAAACCATCTAGTCTTAGTTTTTATTCTTTGTTTTTTTGGTCCAATATTTGGTAATTTTACTTTGTTAATCTTTTTCTCTTTGACTTTTTCTAATTCCTTTTTATGAGGACTACTTGTTATTACAATTGCTTTTTGGGCTATTCCTCCAGTTCGAGAATTCGATGGACCTTGCTGTGGATTTCGTTTTGGTGGAGGTGATATATCGTAAAGAATATCCTTACACTTTTTAATTTTTTTCTCCCGAGGTACATAATCAACAGCAGAATCACTATTATTACTTTTACTGTCACTTAAAGACATAGATGTTGGTGTATTAGGCCTCCCTGTAGTATTTACTGCGATGTCAGCAGGGTTAGCAAAACACTGTAAAATATCGGATGCTGCAAACTGGTGGTCCTGAAAGATATGTCTATTTACAGGCCAAATACCAGAGGCACGGAAAGCACTTTTAGTTATAACTACAGTAGCTGGTCGGCCGTATGCTTCATTTAGCAATTTAGACATCTGAATTACACCAATCCAATTCCGGCGACTGCTTGTGGTCCAGCTTGAGCTACTTTTATAAATATTTTAAAATGTTTCACCTAACCTTACATTTGAACTAGATTAATAAAACTAATATACTAAATTGTAGCCAGACAAGTTTACTTTCTGCAGATATAAAAATATATTTTATTACTGACTTTGAAACAGTCTAAAGACTATTGACCTTATTGATAAAATATTTAATTGACGGTATGTAAATACTAATAACACTTCACTAACTGCAACCATGAGGTGCGCTGTTATAAAAATGATTGCATCAGACAAGTTTACGTCCATCCCCTTCTTAATTTGTGTTTTGCTGCGTAAATGCCTTATACAGGTCAAGTTACGATGGCGGTCCAACCTAGGCGATGGTCCAAATTCGGCTACTCTCCCCTACAACGTAGTTTGAGAACCACTGATCGAAACAAAAGATTGCTACGTTCATTGATATTTTCTAATAAAATGGAATTTTTTATCTAATTTGGCCAACATTCTCTTTTATAGTTCTTGATATATAGGCTATTCCAAACGTTTAAACGTTTAAACGGATCTAACTGGAATATTAATTTTTGTAAGCTCTCATGAGCTCTCCTTTTAAGGTTTCAAGAGGGTTTTTGCTAAACAAAACTATGCATCACTTAAACGGTAGGTATTACTACAATTAAAAATCTAGTTCCGCTTAAATCAAAGAAATAGGCTATAGTAAGTGTAGATAAATTAAAATGAATATCTCGTATGCATATAATGTGATGAAATATTCTAAAATGGTAAATAATACCTTAATTATTTAATTAATTAAAGAAAAAAATCAATTGCTGTCAGTAAAACTACATTTAATAGCACTTCATTAATAATCTTCTCTATTTATAAACAAGAAGAAAATTATTTGTTTAAAATTGTCCATTATACACTCCTAGACCCTTTAATCGATCTGAACCAAATTTGGAAAATTTACTCTCTAAGTCCCTGCGGAAGAAATGGCGCATAGAAAAATGTTTCATTTCGTAGGTATAACCAAGAAACTCTAAAAAAGTTATAACAAAAAAAAGAACTAGACACTTCTAGACCCTTCGACGAAGCTGGACCAAATTTTGCACAATTAGTCTTTAAGCCCCTGCAGAAGTGATGTTGTAAAAAATACAAAATATTAAATATTTTTTTTTTTTTTTAGAAATTTGATTTTAATTATATTGTTGCATATGAATAGTTTTGAAAAATACAACGAGAAGACAGGAATTTTCATTGAATAATTGACTGGATGGCTGTATTAACACCACACACCTACGTTCAATACCGAAATTGTTGGTTCCTGGGGGAAGACCAACACGAACACCCATGTATGTGCACGCCTGGTCTTCAATCCTAGCGACAATATGTTGCATCTAAAAAATGGTGAACCGGTGCACCGCCGGGTAAACCAGATATTTATAAAATTTATTGTAGGATAACAAATTAAAGTCTAGAAGGGTATATTTAGTCAGATTTTTTTTTAAACAAAATTTAAATGAGATTTAGCTAAAAAAAAATCTAATTTTTTTGTTCCCCATCTTCTACTTAAGAGGTCAGTCTAAAATTCTGCAAAAACTTAAATTAATACATACAGTCCATCTATTTAAGCCTGGCAGATGACCTTGGGTGCGCAGTAGCAATCACTAGAAATTGAAGTGGGGACGTCAGTTGACTTCAGACTGTCTTGCTGCAAGCATCAGTGAAAGTACATTCGGATGAAAAAGTATAATGGAATTTAAGACGAAATTATGCGGGCGCGTAAACCATAGTCAGTGTAAGGAGATTATTAGTAATGTGATTGACTTTATGACTAAGTAAGCTGCAGCAAGGAACGTGATTATACCTTTGAAGAATATTTTGGATCGAGTTTCAGCGTGCACAGGCGTTTAAGTAGATTTAACAAGGAAAAAAAAAATGTCTGCAGGTTAGACAAGTTAAAAGTTGTAGTACAATATAACTTTAATTCAAAGATGAGACACGGACGGAACAAATATTTTGAACAAAAGAATCAGAAATTTCCCGTTCTAAATTACAGGTTTTTCATTTTTATTTCATTGTTATATTATTTATACATTATTATTTTCTAAATTCAGGTGAATGTTCCACATTTTCATCACCTAGAAAACAGAAAGAAAGAAGTGAACAGAAAATATGAAATATAAAAAGTAATCCATTAAATTGTGGAAAAAATTAATATTTTGATGAAAACTTGTGTCTCGTACTGTACAGTCCAAGCGCTCGACCCTCTCTTTCTTTCCGAATGCGTTCTTCCTCTGCGCGAAACTGATTTCCCACACGCCAGTACTAAATAGATTTGCTGTACTTATGTGTAGCGAACAACGGTAGTTTTAATTGTTGTTTGGAAAAATATCGATTATTTTTTTGTTTACTAATAAAAAATAGCTATTTATGTAACTAGTTAGGAAATGCCTTATTTTGTGGGATGTTTCCGGGAAGAGCAAAGTAAGTTCCTGTAAATTCACACAAGTTCTGTAACAATTTCAAAAAATTGTTGATTATGGTGCGATTGTGAAGAAATGTGGAGTAGTCGTGTCCGTAGATACTAATGGAAGAAGGAGGTTGTACGGGTTGCGGACAGCAATGAAAACTAATCAAATCAGCTGACAAGTTTCGAATAGGTTTTATTCTTCATCGGAGCTTGTATTGCCTGCATTTAAGTAGAAATGTTTTTCTATTGTAGAGCGATGCCAGTTTTTTTCGAAGAGTTGGACCAAGCTTTGAGTGCAGTGCGAGCAGTGTCGCCATGTGCTCTTTGGATTTCTTCGAAAAAACTTATGATGTGTTCCGTAAATGATTGAATGTGGAGTAGTCGTGTCCGTAGATACTAATGGAAGAAGGAGGTTGTACGGGTTGCGGACAGCAATGAAAACTAATCAAATCAGCTGACAAGTTTTTTAAATGCAGAAAATACAAGCTCCGATGAAGAATAAAACTTATTCGAAACTTGTCAGCTGATTTGATTAGTTTTAATTGCTGTCCGCAACCCGTACAACCTCCTTCTTCCATTGTGAAGAAATACTCACGCAATCCTAAAATTTATGAAAACTCACACTTCACATCAATGTTATATTTAATAATTTATTTATTTTGATTTTCTAATAACTTGCAGGACTTTCATTATCTTTTTTTTTTTTCTTTAGTAAATGGACATTGTATGTAATTTATGAAACGAGACATTCGTTGTTTTAACACAAATCGTAGTAAGATAAAATCTTAATAGTTTGTTTGATATAAGAAAGTTAATTTGTAGTTAACGAACAGATTACATGCAGCAATTAAAATGCTCGTTCAGACATCGTATGAATAAATTTAACATGAAATATACCTGAAGAACTCATTTTAAAATGTACAACATTTAAACATTCATAGTAAAATAGCAGAGTTGTCCCAACCCTGCCATCACTAACCACATCCAGGGCCGCGCTAAGCGGGAGTTCAAGGGGTGCATGGCACCCGGGCGGCACGTTTTGGGGGCGGCACCAGAGGTGTAACTAGGGTATGGCAGACATGCCACGTGCCATGGGCGCCAAAACTGATAGAACGCAAAATTAAAAACAATTTTCAACATTAAACTGTAGTAAATTTTTACAAAAAAGCGACTTAGTTTTGCCAACTGCAATTGAGATGTTAAAAGATCTTAATGATTTCTTGCAACAATGTAGGTCCGATGATAATTTTGAAAATATCTTAAATGAAGCTAAAAAAAAATGCACAAGAAATTGATTGTGAAACCGAGTTTCCAGCGATTGACATTGTCAGACCTCGAAAAAAAAAGAATATTTTCGTCTGAAAATGTAGATGAAAGTCCTAATCTGCCATTACAAAATTATAGAATTAATTTTTATTTCACTATATTAGATACAACAATATCGAAAATATAAGAAAGATTTGAACTAATGACAGCTCATAATGACACTTTTCAGTTTTTAAACAACATGTATTCGTTGCTGGAATTCAATCGTGACATGAAAATAAAACATTGTATAGATCTACAAATAAAATTATCTGATAATGCAAAAAATGAATCTGATATAAATGCAATAGATTTATGCGATGAAATCGAAATCCTATTAACTTTCATTAAGCCCGACATGAATGCTTTGGCAGTTTTAGAGTACATAGTAACTTATGATCTTACTGCAATTTTCCCAAATGTAACAATTGCATTAAGAATATTTTTGACCATTCCTGAAACAGTGGCATCTGGCGAAAGAAGTTTTTCCAAGCTTAAATTAATGAAAAATTACTTAAGATCTTCCATGTCACAGGATAGGTTAACAAATTTGGCTTTAATTAGTATAGAAAATAAAATAGCAGTGGATTTAGATTTAACGGAATTAATTAATGAATTTGCGACCCTAAAGGCAAGAAAGGTGAATTTTTAACTAAAATATATATGTACATAAAAAGTTTCGTTTTTGTTTTTTTATTTGAAATTAGTGGTACTCGCCTTGTTTTTTTTCTGACAAGCTTTTTTAATTTTATTTTTTTTGAAAAATGATATAGGAAAAAGTTGTTTGTAGTGATGAATTCTATATATAGTTAAATTTTCGAAGATAGGTTAAGAATCACTATATAGCAATCTGTGTATGTTTTTTTGTTATCCTGCGTAACATAGTTTTTTCAAAAATATATGTATACTTGTTATATTAAAAAAATTGCATTTAACTTATTAGGGGCGGCAATTTTCACCTTGCACCCCGGCGCCGACACACCTTGGCGCGGCCCTGACCACATCTATTCATTTTTACTTCGTACAGTAATACCATTAGATTATGAAGGTGATATCTGTCCTTAGTAGGCTGACCATAAATTCTTGTTACCAAAACGGGACGGGAAACAAAGACATCGGCAACGACAACATGATGATTCTCCCCCACTTCTATGTTTACTGATAATTTTCAACAGAATAATTTTCCCAATAATATAGGACAGGACTGTTAAACCTGTTTGTATTTGGGATCTACTTTTTTATATACAAGGTGTCTCAAAAGAAATTTTATATTTAGTGGATCGATTAAAAAAAAAGTAAGCCGTATATAGAAAAAATGTTTATTAATTATTAAAATACACTTTTTGGGGATTTATTTCTTAAAAATAATATCGTGTAAATGTAGACCCTCGAGTTCTCGGCACTCATTTAATCGAACAGTAAAATTACTTATGACGTCTCGGCAGGTGGACTCAGGGATGGCTGCCATTTCGTGACGGATATTTTCTTTCAAATGCGCCAGTGAAGTCGGTTTATTGGCGTAAACTTTAGATTTAAGATAACCCCGTAGGAAAAAGTCCATAGGGGTTAAATCTGGACTGCGTGGAGGCCAATTTATGTCACCTCTCCGGGAGATCAATTTCCCTGAGAAAATTTCACGAACACGTGGCAGAGACATATTGGACGTGTGTGAAGTTGCTCCGTCCTGTTGGAACCATGTTCTTTGGTTATAGCCAGGAAAGTTTTGCAGTTCAGGTACCAAGAAGTTGTCTAACATCTCCACATAACGCTCTGAATTCACTGTAACTGCACGCCCCCTTTCGTCTTCAAAAAAGTAAGAGCCGATAATTCCTCGCGCCGACATCGCAGCCCATACGGTCACTTTAGGCGAATGTAGGGGTTTCTGATGTTTGCGTTTCGGATTCGTTGCACTCCAGTAACGGCCGTTCTGCTTATTTACGTGGCCATTAAGATGAAAATGAGCTTCATCCGAAAACAAAATGTTGGTAAACGTTGAAAATCGCTCAATCACCTGATTTACGAAATTAAGCCTTTGACTGGCATCTTGAGGCTTTAATTCTTGCACCAATTGAATTTTGTAGGGGTGCAGCTTTAGGTCTTTGTGCATAATGCGATGTAATGATGATCTATGCACATTTAAAGCACTTGCGCGCTTCCGAATTGAAAGGTTCGGGCGTCACGAACAGACTGATTAACATTCTCCACGTTTTCTACCGTTCTTGATGACCTAGGTCGCCCGAATTTTGATTTATCCAGCGTTGTATCAGTCTCTTCAAACTTTTTAACCCAATGTCGAATGAGAGGACTGCTTGGCGCATCATTTAAGTGGCGAAAACCTCGAATACTGCAGAATTTTCTACGCGCTATAGTCGCCGAATCACCGTTTTTGTGAAACTCTCGCACGCATAACGCGCGGTCTGCTCCCGAGAAACGCTCCATAGCGACTAAATTCCCAAGAGCCAGGCTACCGATTGACATAACCCCCGCGCCCCTCGGATACGTTGCGTTCACGCAGTAAGCTAAATAAATATAAAATTTCTTTTGAGACACCTTGTATATTGTTACCACGATCGACCAGAATAGGTAGCCGACCACCGGGGGGACGTGGAGTGCCCTACCTGGTGACGGGGTCCACCCCGGGAAGAAATTTTGAAAAAACACATTACATATTGCAATTTTAAAGCTGTTTTTCATGTAAAAATAACCTAATACGCAAAACGAAATTAAAAAAAAAACGTTTATGAAATTTCTTCATAAACCTTCCAAGGCTGCACTTTTAGCCCGACACATTGACTGCTAACGAATTTTATACAAGATGATTAAAAAAATGATATGAAGTGTGAATATTCACACATTCCAGGGTTTCGCAGGTATATAATAAGTGAAGGCGGCATGCTGAGTGTGTAGGACAAATTTTACTTTGTAGTAATCACGGCAAAATGAACGATATTTTTAAAATAATTTATCGTCTGTTAATCATATAATAAGACTGGTTATTAAATTTACGCTCTTAAAAATTAAATGCAATATTTGTCAAAATATAACTAGAATTTTGACAAAATAATTTCAACATAATAAAAATGCAAAAAAAAAACAGAAAAAATAAAATTCACTCCGTACTCGAAACCCTTTGTTACCAGCGAATTTTAGCTTACGACATCAATGCTCTAACCACTACGCTATCGTACGCCTTGCATGTGGGTGTCTTACATTAGTATAACTTTTGTACTTTGTGAACCAAAAACCACAAAAAATGCGTTATTTTCCGAAAACATAATCTGATCAAAAATTCCTGTTGTACTATTTTCCTAAAATACAGATACCGGTGATCGCACATCAAAAAAACACTAATTTATAAAAATACATCGAAAAACACAAATATATCCTATCCAACAAAACATAAAAACAACCATTTTTAGGATTTTGTAGGTATGACCAAAAAACCCTTATACCATCATTTAGTCGTCTGTCTGTCTGTCTATCTGTCTGTCTGTTCGGTAAAAATTGTAGTCAAACGGCTAAACCTAGAGAGTTGAAATTTGGCGTGCTTATACAACTCTGACCCGCACATAGGAAAAATACTAAAACATGTAAAAAACATATCCCCATAAAAATATAAATATGTGCTCATCGAAAAAAAATTTTTTTTTTTATAATTCTGAGTAGGGTATCAAATGAAAGACCTTGGTACGTGGATTAACGATCAAATTTTTATTTTTGCAAAATAAATTATTTTGAAACGATTTTTGCCAAAATTGAGCAAAAAATTTTTTGTCCCACACCCTGTAGCCCAGATGGTTTAAACTAAAAATCTGAAAAAATTCTAAGTAATGTACATTGGTGTGAACCGGAATAGTACAACAGGAATTTTTGATCAGATTATGTTTTTGGAAAAAAACTCATTTTTTGTGTTTTTTGGCTAATAATGTACACAAGTTATAGCTTTGCAACACGCTACATTAGAAGGTGTATGCTGGTCTAGTGGTTATGACGCTGGCTTTTCACCCAACTAACTCGATCCGAAAGGGATCGAACCCTGCAAGAGAAACAATATTATTTTTTGTTTTTTTTTGAAATTGTTTAAATTATTTTTTTTAAATTCTATTCATATAACTCTAGTCATATTTTGGCAAATGTTGCATTTAATTTTTAAAATCGTAAATTTAATAACCAGTGGAAATTGTTTAAATTATAATTTAATTCAGTTTCAATGTACACGAAATCAGAGGGGCGGAGCTTATAACAACCAATGGAAGCCAAAGGCGCAATTTTTAAAATTCTTAATGAACCTTGCTATATAAAAAAAAAATACTGCACATATTTAGAAACCTAAATAATGGTATTAGGCGTTCGAATTAAAATTAGCAAAAAAAATATTTTAATATAAGATTTGTTTTGGCATCCCAAATAATCATCATTCACTTACTAAATACCTGCAAAACCCTGAAATGTGTGAAAATTCTCACTTCACATCAATTTTTTAGTCAGTAATGTAATGTCAGTAATGTTGGAAGTTATATGTTGTCCACATGTGTATTTTTTTATTATTGATCGAACGTGACCTCGGTAAAATCGTAATTTCTGTTTGTCGGTAGTTTTAAATATATTTACAATGTAGTTTGCAAAGTCACTATGTTAAATATCGTTATAAAAGTCTGTTATATTGAGAATTTCTGAGGCGCCATGCTTCCATACTCCAAGATTCTACGAGCATTTTACAGCGGGAATCACTGAATTTATAGTCACTACAGAAAATAAATTTTATTTATACAAAAATAGCGAATTTATTATCTTTTAAAGAATTCAAATCAGTGTTTACATCTTAAATTTATTATTTTATTGAAGGATGGATTTTTGTCTTTAATCAATTTAGAACTCATTTAACCTTTAACTGGTGACGTATCAGTCTTTGCGACCCAAAGCCTGGATATTTGTTTGCCATACAGGGGCGAACTGGTCTAGACTAATTGCGGGGCCGGACCGAGCGAAGTTCGATTCGATTTCCATTTTTGTTTTGCACATAATTTCAATGATAATTTTATTTTTTTAAGGTTTTATAGGCACAAAAAACTCTTATAATGATATTCTTGTGGTTATCTGTCTATCTATTTGTCTGTCTGTCAAATTTGTCTGTCTGTCAAATTGTCTGGATGGGTTGATTTGGGCGCAAATAGCCTCTGTTGCCATGCGCCAAATTTTTTTAACTAACTCTGTTACATCCCGTGAAAAATAATATGTATTCAAAGAAAAAATAAATATATAATTTTTACTTGCCCGACCTTAATATATAAGGGGCAAGTATTGTAATCGCGAAAATTTTCGATGTCGAGATTTTGACTGATGACCACGTTTCATGGTCCAGGGAATCCAAAAAACCTATTTTAGAAGTGCCGTCCTTATGTGTGTGTGTCTGTGTGTGTGTGTGTGTGTGTGTCTGTGTGTGTGTGTGTGTGTCTGTGTGTGTGTCTGTATGTATACACGATAACTCAAGAACGGTTCAACATAGAGAATTCGTTTTAGTACTAAAAAATTATCCTATTAAATGGGAAAAACCCTATTGTTTTTTATAAAGATCGTTTGAATAGAAATGGGAGTTTACTCGTGTCGATTTTAAGATTTTTGCGAATATTTAGCAATAGAAAAATATTTCGAAAAAATTTATTGAACAAAAGTTACTATAAATGCAATAACTAATAACTTTTATTTGAGACGTTTTTTGATAAAACGAAAATTATTGAATTTTTTTTGTAAAATTATTTAAAATTTTTCCAAGTCTCAATTTTTTCATATTTATATGTAACGTTTCCATGGTCATGATAATTAATTTGTAACAAGTAAACCAAACCTTGGACAAAAATTTGTATAGAACATAATTTGATGTATTTTTGAAGATATACCAAAATATTAAAAAAAAAAAAAATTAAATTAAATTTTTGTTTTTGTTTTATTTTTTGGGAGGGCAAGTCTAGCGGAGGTTTCCCTTCGCCACTGGTTTAAGTTTATAGTGGGGTATCAAATAAAACTACTTAATGCGTGGATAAACACCAATTTTTTTTCAATTAATTTTTTTTTTTTGTCATTTTAGATAAAAATGTGTCAAAAAACTATTGTTTCTTCCTATTTCCCAGGAGGGTTAAGCTAAAAATCCGAAAAATATCCGAAAAATCTGAAAAATATAAAGCTGACAAGTTTCGAATAAAAGAAACTTGTCAGCTGATTTGATTGGTTCTCATTGCTGTTCGCAACCCGTACAATCTCCTTTTTAAATAATTTTTAATATGTACACACAATTAGTACGAGGTTTGTCCGTAAAATAAGGTCTCCAAGGCGCTGGAATCGCGAGGAACGCTTTAACGCAAGATCTGGCAACACTGGCGTGTAGCTTGATTCCCCGCCTACAAATCCCCACCACTCCGAGCTGTCTGCGACGCTTAATCTTGGTTTGGTAGCCGTCCGCGATGTTGCTTCCACTCGCTGCTACCGCTAGGTGTGAGTTACGTTCTGTGATTCGTTTTTTATGTGCTAAGGACACTACGCCTATAGAAATTTATCGACAGTGATGTGAAGTGTCTGGACATCAAAAACGTGCGAAAATGGCGCAGAGAGTTTAAAAACAGACGTACAGACGTCAATGATAAACGGCGTGCCGGACGGTCATTGGTTTCGGACGAAATGATTGCAAAAGTGGAGAGGGTAAAGGATTCCACACACCAAGCGGCCGCGGTGGCGGCCACGGTAGCGATACGGCAGCGGCCTAACGCAACCTATACAATACAATGAGACCACGCACATACAAGCGTTCCGCTATCTGAGAACGCCACCGAATGCAGCGTTCAGTCTAGCGATCACCAAACACTGGCGGCCGAACTCGACAAGTTGCGTTAGGCCGCGCGATATTCATTGTTTATATACCACAGAGTGAATATGTTTAAGAAAATAATGTCGAAAATAGATAATTTAACAGAAAAAATCATAGATCAGTAAAGGATCATTTAATTTTGTATGACTTAGCACATCCTGATTACAAGAATATTAGGAAAACAAATAAAGTGTGGAACGAAATAGGAAAAGTTTTGGAAATTGATAGTAAAGTCTGTTCCAAACGGTTAGGCGGAACTAGATTTTGCAATCTAGTTACTTTCATCGTTTAAATCATGCTTTTCAGCCGTTTTGTTTAAGCTTTGTAAATCATACTTGCAACAAACATTTTTTGGTTAAGGTTAATATCATTTTAAAATGTCATTTTCTTTATATTTTGATTTTTTGTGTCATTCTTAATACAAATATCCCAAGTAAGGTCCCTTTTCCAACCTAAAAGAACTAAATTCCCATTTAGTTCCGCCTTATCGTTTGAAACAGACTGTAAGTAGATTATTATTTTTCCTCTACATACAATTAATTATTCTATTGTATTCTCGCAATCAATATTATCATACATCTATATACCGTGATTCACTAACTGATCGCTACCGCTACCGCCACTCCCACCGCGTTAGTGTGAGGAGACCTGATCGCTAGTCGTATCGCTACCGTGGCCGCCACCGCGGCCGCTTTGGTGTGTGGAATCCTTAATGCTTGAAGATTGACGGGTAACGATTCAGGAGCTGTGCAAATTGATCCCTGATGTCTGTAAGATTATTGACAAGATTTTGACAGTTGAAAGAAGAGGTCGTACGCTACCAGCGCACCGCGGCGGGAGAATTATATATACACGGGTATACGAAAAATGGGTATGCTACACGGCATGCAAAAATGCATCGATCGCAACGAGGATTATGTATTATTTATTTAGCGTTGGGTTCATACAGTTACATAATATAAACAAGTCACATAATACCTATAAAATAGCACAATTATAAGTAGTAAAATATAATGTTTCTAGTTACAATATAAAATGAAAAATTAAAAACAAATTGAGAAATGATTACAGTGATATGTCTGTATTTGACAACCAGTTCAAAGCACTTTCTGTCACCAATACAAAATCTTCTGCTGTCCCTTGGAAGGCTCTGTTAGGGCATTCAAAGACGATGTGTCTCATCGACTGACGTTCTGCACCGCAGTCGCAGTTTGGAGTCTCCCGCATCCCCCATCTGAACAAAGAGTTACCGCTTTTACCGTGGCCCGTTCTAACTCTGTTCAAAGATACCCATGTTTTTTTGGGAAGGTCAAATCCATTCGGAGGTTCCTCGTGGTTAAGTAAGGAGTAGAACTCGGCTAGAGCCTGCTCCACCTATTTTTGATGCCAGGTTTCTGTAAAACGATCTCTGCTCACGAGGATTATGTAAAAAAATAGTAGAAAGTCCAGGCTTTTCTTCAATGTATAACTCACTACAAATAAAAGTGTTTTTCTTTGGGGGGAAAAAAAAAATTGAAGACCTTATTTTACGGGCAACCCTCGTATATGCCTACAAAATTCTATAATTCCTATGATATTTGTGAAAATTACTTTTTTTACTCCTTTCTTCAATAAAACGACTAGTAAAAATTTCAAAACACAAAACCGACAGTCTCAGTCCACCCCTGTTGCCCAGTGACGGAGCTAGTCTCCCCCCCCCCCAATATTGCTCGCAGAAAAATGTGTGCGCAACAAGGGCTAAGGAGGTAGTCACTTATATTTGATGAGAAGATCTTTTTGTTCATCACTTGTATTTTAGAATTGAGGTTTTTTTTTTTGTCTTCAATTGTATTTTAGGAGTGAGGACCTTTTTTCTAGGTCATCACTTTTATTTTCACCTGTCTATTAAAATAATGATATGCAAATAACGATAAAAAATATGCCCTCCTCAAATAATTCCTGACCCCTCCAAATTTTAGGAGCTAGCGCCGCCACTGCTGTTGTCATACGTAAAATAAGTTTTTCGGCCTCTAGTAGTTTCACCTTCAGTAGTTTCCTTGTAGGAAATTGCAACAGACATTGATGTTTGGTGGACATTGTCTTAAAATCTCTTCAACTGTGAAAAAACGAAGTACCAGGACACAAAAAAAAATATAGATATAGCTTCCAATTTTAGTTAAATAAATTTTGGAAGTGTAACTATAAAAGATTGAGGCTCATTGTCGAAGATCTAATGTTTGTATGTGCGGGTAGCCGGCCTGATGAGCGGGTCTGTTGATCTGCGAGGACGGGCCGATGTGACGGTGTTTAAAATGCAAATGAAAGTGGGCTGTGGTAGAGACTACTCCGGCAGCTATATGCTCACGCTTAATAAGCATAATCTTCAGATCATCGGAATGCAAATTGCCAACTTCTCACTTACTGCATACAGGAGATTCCAACAACAACACAACTACACGTGACTAATCAAAATATTTCAATCTATTTAATTTTTATTACGACTAGACAAAATAACCAATGAAGAAATTAGAAAAAGAACTTGGCTAAAGGATGATAGGCCGAACCACCGATTCGATGGTTCCACGGGGCCACGAATGAAAAAAAGCAACAGAAAACTGAGAACTACGGAAACTTCTGAGTAGGTTACAAAAATTCACTTCTCCGCGATTATTTTATTCAAATTATGTAGTCTGTGCTTCTGTTCAGATAATTAGAAACTTGATAAAGTATATGAAATAGCAAAATTAAGAACTTAATTTAAGACAACAACAAATAAAATAAACTGATGAAATTCGTTTGGATCGCTTGGATCATTCAGATTCATGTTGGATCAAGAAACGTACATAGTTAAAAAATGTCAAATCAGCTCGTGTTGATTGGTATTTTGACCAAAATACCAATACCAAAATACCAAATATTTCATCAGAAATATTGTATATTGTGTATATATATATATATATATATATATATATATATATATATATATATATATATATATATATATATATATATATATATATATAATAAACTCTTTCAATTTAATTAGCATTTTCGTAAAATCATGCTCCAGAAGTATATTGTAACCATATGGTCACATATCATAGCTCCGAATAAATAAATAAAAATAATTAATTTTACAAATATAATCTAAATGAAAAAAATAGTACATGAGTTAAATTAGGCTAAAGGGAACGGGAGGCACTGAAGTAAATAAAATTTAGAAATAGGCCATGAATAAAAAGGTTAAAAAACACTGCGCCGAACTACAAAGACCAACAAAAAAAAAAAAAAAAATACTAGTAGTGTCTTATTTCAATTCCAGTGTCCATCTAATGATGGTTTCTTGGATTTTCTCTGGAATCGGGCAAAAGAACACCGAGCTATATAATACTCGAAGAAACGAAAAGAGATAAATTTAGGATAAGAACCGGAAGAATGGCGATGACATTCGAAAAGAAGATCAGAACAAGCAGCAACGCATTAATAAAAGAATGTCGAAAATAAAAAGAAAAAAAAACTATAGAACCAGCTTGGGCGAAAACAGAAAAAAATATTTTGAAAGAAATGGATATAGCATACAGGAGGTAAGAAGAAGACAAGAAGAAGGAGAAGAATTAGAATATACAATGAGGGATCGGGACAGACAGGTACAGAGATAGGAGCAATAAAATCGAATAGAAAGATCACAAAAGGGAAGATCATCGCTAGACTTCGGTGCGGAAACGAAGAAGGGGCTAACTGCTTCTAACTGAAACCAGAATGCCAAAGAACCTGTAAAACTTGCGGAGAAGCCACAGAGACAATCCAACACCTATTGTCCTGTAGCGGAGTAGGAGAAGAACTTCGTTCAATGCGCAGAGTGCTGGATGAAGCAGGCAGTGGGTACCTATGGATGAAGGAGGTCCTCGAAAGAAGAGCGTAAATAATGGAAGTCAGATTATTAGGCAGAACAAGATTTTAAAATGTTTCTTTTTGTAAAGACTAATATTAGAATCTGTAAATTTATAGATTTAGAGTTATTTTGAAATGTATAAATATATCACACTAAATTAATGTAAAGAAATGTAAATGTTTATATATATATATATAATAATAATAATAATAATAATAGTGTTTCTTTTTTAAATCGTCGTGTAGGTGGAATAAATAATTAAGTCATGGAACGTTTCGCATTTATTTCAGTAAATGCATCTTCAGCCTGTAATTACATGGTATTTTAGAGATCGGTATAATACATAAATAATATAATAATTTAGTATGAGAGAATAAACTAGAGCCAGATATAAATGTCCACTATAGAATAACCCAGTAATGGAAGTATAAAATACAAGAAAAGAATTGATTGAGAATAAACATAAAATTAATATAAAATTAAATACAATATACAGCTATAATATAAACAGTACGAGTGTGTATTAAATGAGAAACCAGAAACAAACCTGTGATATTCAGTTATCATGAACTGTGAAGAAAGATGTGGAAGGTGAAGAAACACTATTATTATACCGACTCGTCAAGATCATCCACTAATAAATATATATATATATATATATATATATATATATATATATATATATATATATATTTTGTTTCTTTTTTTATTGTTTTCAAAGCTTGCTACGTTCAACTTTGTAAAACTTATGTTGATTATTATTTTGTAAATAAATGGTCGCCATTTTGAAATGGTTAACATAAAAATATGACTTTTTGGTGTCATTGTAAAGCTAATTTAATGTACTTTTAGGAAAAAAATATAAAATTATCAATTCCCTATGCTAGATCAAAAGTTGACATCATTTCCAGTGAAACCGGAAGTGACTCAAAATTCTTATAGTAACCTTTAGTTGGGCCTTTTTGTCTAGTTTAACTTTTGTTCTGAAGATTTTTTGTATCTTTACAAATAAAGGAGATTTTCGGGGTGCCCCGTTTCAAACAAACACCCTGTATATATATAACCTAGGGTCTTATCAAACATATTGCTTGTAGCCAATCGAGGTTTGTTTAAAATTATCGAATTGAGTGATTAACTTGAAAAAAATAATGCCTGGAAGATCATTTCAAAATGAAATTGCGGAAGCAATGTAAAAGGATGACAACACATTATAGACGGTAACCAAAAATACAAATTTTCTGCTACTGTCTTAATTTCTTTGACTGCCCTCATTTTCCGACTTCGAAGTAGATTACCAAAAGTGGATTTAATTTCCTCGTCATATTTTTTGAAAACTTAACCCTTAATAATTTCGTTTTAGTTAACGCAAAATATTATTATTGTTTTAATTCTGATAATTTTCCAAAATGTAAGATTATTTTTCACATTTTTTTTGTTACGTAAACTTGCGGAAGGTAAACTGGAGAATATGAACAGGGTCTAATCCATCTTTGCTTTCTATCATCCTCATTCCTGTCGATTTTTCGGGGCTCCATACAAGCTCTGAACCTGATGGTATGTCCGGAGTGAATACTCACGTACTGCTGCCTCATTCAGTGGTAGAGAAGCGATGTTAAATCTGTTTTTATAGGTTAATTTTACAAAACACCGATGTCTATAATTGTTGAGGCAAATACCCTTGTATCAAAAATATATTTTCGCATCGCCCTGTATGTATATTTGGCTCGTGCTTTCATCGCTTGTTATTTACGAGGAATATCTCATCCCGGGTTGTTTTATTGTAATCGTTTAGCGCAGTATAGATACCTGTGTTCCAAGGCGCGGCCTCTCATACAAGACATACTTAATGTAATACTCACATATTTTAGAGGAGTTTAACTAGCATTAAGACGATTTTTACCTTTTTTATCACCTTAAATACCTGGTAAAAGGTAAATTATTCCCAAATGAGCGTTAATATACATTGTTTTGTGAATACGAATAGAAATACAAGAATTGATCAACAAATACGCGAACTGTATGCATTAAACAATACCTAGTAAGTGAAGAGATGGAACAGCATCTTGATAAAATACAGTTTTCATTTGTGAGTTGACTGTTGTTGAGTTTGTTTTGCTGTTATTTCGAATTTTATAGCATTTTTTCTTAGTTTAGTTTAGTTTTATTCTTGTCTTTCATATACATAAATATTACATAATAACAATGTACAACAATAATACTATTACATGAAAAGAAAGTCAATACATAATAATATAAGAAACTATTTAAAACATTAGATATATGGACAGTGAAAAAGAAAATAAATAAATAAACAGTAATAAACAATAAATATGGAAATTATCTAAAAAAAATCCTTAACGTCATACAATTCTTTTTCAATTAGGTATTTTTTAACATTGGTCTTGAAGATGAGTGCATTTTTTGACAACTTTATTTCATCAGGAAACGCATTATAGTATTTACAGCAATTGAAATGGGCACCTCTTTGGTAACAGGTTAAATTGTGTGGCCTTGGGACTAGTGCATCTTTGTTCCTTGTGTTATGGGAATGTTCGATTTTTAGGAACAGTTGTTTGTTTTTGTAGACGAACATACAAAGAGATAGAATATATTCTGCTGGTTGACTTAATATGTTAAGTTGGGTGAAATATTTCTTGCACGAGTCTCTGGAGTTCAGCGATTGAAGGACTCGTATTGCTGACTTTTGGAGACGAAATACTTGTTTGCAATTAGTCGATTGGCCCCAGTGGATAATATTGTACTTTAAATGTGAGTGTTAAACCATGGGGTTCTTCTTGCAGGATTAACTGCAGGGAAGAAACCGCCATCACACGTCTCCGTATAGGCCACTGTGTGTGGACCCATGGACACCTCCTTCGAAGTGAAGAGTCTCCTATTTGTAAGACGAGTAATACACATTTGTCTGTGTTACACTTTTTAACTGAATGTGTACAGTTCAAGGATGTCAGGGTTAGGTCTGTGCTATGACCTGTCAGTTGCTTTAGATGACAGAGTACTCAATGACAGGCTGATACTCTTCCTGAGAGAATCGAACTTACTGTTTTATTTGTGAAGTCTTGCACCTTATTTTAATGTGTACTATTTATAGACTGTGATATTCGATGGTAATTGGCACCTTTACAGCCTCTTACCATCACCCTGCGTCTGTTCATTTTTTTCCAACAGACTTTTTATTTTATTTATTTGTATTTGTCCGTGAAAGATTTCTTATATTGAGTATTTTCATGATTTTATTTATTTATTCATTATCTAATTTAATGTTTTTATTATGTAGCGTAGTCATTTAGGTGGGCTGCGCTAGGCGCAAATAGCCTTTGTTGCTGTGCGCCAATAATTTTAACTAACAAGCAAATAGCATTTTTTGTAATTCGATTTTCTTTATCAAGAGTTTTAAGATGGACCTGATAGAAGAACAGCGCGTCGTGTAAAATTTTGTTTCAAACTTGGAAAGGCGACGACAGAAACACTTATACTTCTGAAAACATTATTTGTATGAGATGTTCTAAATTAAGGTGCCCATCTTTCTTTACCAGGTAAATAATTCTTGTATTTAATTTTAATTCACAACATTTTTTTAAATAATTAATATCCAGCAAAATGTTTAAAATTATATAGTAGTGATTCCCTAAAAATATAAATGCTTAAAACTATGCGCATATTTATCCCACGAAAGTCTGGTTTGCATAAACGTGTCCAAGAAATCTTATAATTTTTTAGTTTAATGTTGAGAGACAAGGGTAGAATTTACGATCCTATATTATATGATTTGTTTAAAATGTTGTCACCGTTTATCTCAAGTACATGGTCGAATGTTTACACAGATGCTGATATGCGACCATATATTTTCAGTGATATGGACTTCCTAGAAAAGTTTGTTTGCAAGAGCACTGGGAGTGAGGCAGTTGGTAGGGATGAAATAACATTTTGATCAATGTCATACTCTATCATACTGGCTTGACTTGACCCTGTGTGTCCTTTTTCGTACTCATTAACTATGAATTTAATTAAAAGGATGCTGTTTTTAAAAGATTGAAGAGATAAAAAATAAAATGGACGCTGATCTAAAAGCGATTCCAAAAATTGTCTACAAAATGTGTTACCGGAAGTGAAAAATATGCCGGCAGAGAAGTGTAGCCACAGAAAGGCAGTATTTTGAAGATAATATTTTATATTGTAGAATAATTTCTAGTTAATAAAGTTTTACGACGATGTTTTTTTTTTTTATCAAATCCCAATTGTGCTGTATATAGAGACTAACATGTGGTCCTCGTAATAATTGAGTTATATATTTTGTTTTTCATTCAACCAATCAAATGAAACAATAAGAGTATCGATATAAATACAGTTGTAACCACATACATTGAATGGTTGTCAGTCTTTGTCCAGCTAACTCGCAAATCAAACTGTCTGCCTGTCATCCTGTCTGGCTATACATCAATAACTCGTCAATAGAATTATGAATCAATAAATATTGTCTCTAATATTATTGTTTATATTGTTGTAAGCTTGTAACTGATATATAGTGATGTAAAGACTACCATTTTGGTAAACGTGATCTTAAGTTTATTTTATTCTATTAATAATGGCTCAACAACCTATTGTGGATCTCAGCGTCTTCAAGGATTTTCCTCTACTGGTATTTGTTTCAAGCTTAAAAAAAAAGAGTGCGCTGGGGGTCGGTGAAATCCAGTACGTGTATGCAGGACACTGGACTAAGGCAGGGTGGGCTTCTATCTCCACTTTTGTTCAACGTATACATGGATGATCATAGTACACTGCTGAACAAAGAACGCGTCGGCTGTGTGGTTGGATCTACACTTATAAATCACATAAGCTACGCGGACGACATGGTAGTTCTTGCCCCATCAGTATCCGGTTTGAGAAAACTATTGGGAATCTGTGAATCCTATGCTATGGAACATGGTATGGTGTACAACGTCAAAAAAACCGAGTACATCGTATTCCAGCCCAGATCTAAGAGACATGAAGTGCCTGGTATTAAGCTCAACCGTGAAAATGTGAAAAAAGTGTCCCATGTGTGTTACCTTGGTCATGTGATTAGTGATAATCTCTCTGATTGTTTAGATGTCGACCGACAATGTCGCTCTTTGTGTGTCAGAGCAAATATGTTAAACCGGCGATTCTCTAAATGCAGTAAAGATATACGTAGATACTTGTTTAATACATTTTGCGGAAGTTTTTATACGTCTGCACTATGGATTAATACAACCCGATCTAGCGTACGTAAATTAACAACATGTTACAATAATGCATTTAGACTTATCAATGGGTTACATAAATATTGTAGCGCTAGTGAAATGTTTGTAATGAATGATGTATGTACTTGTATGACTGTCCTCAGGAAATACGTTTTTAACCTGCGTGACAGATTAATGAAGTCTCTGAACAAGCTTGTTCATAACTGCTTTACTTGTGATAACACTTTTAACCTGAAATGGTCAGCTGTTCATAGACAAATTTAGTTTGTCACAACATTATTTTACTATAATGTATTAAAACGTTATTTCTTATAATGTAATAATTGTATAATAGTATTATTGAGGACAATTTCAAACTTTATATGTTCTTTATTTTTGTTCATTATTTATTTATTCTTTTTTTTTGTATAGTTTATCTTGTTTGTTTAATTTGTATGTATTTGTCTTTTTATTGGCCGCAAGGCTGTTAATAAATATATATTATTATATTATTATAAACTTATTACATTAAGGGAGACCTGTTCTTGTTGGCACCCCTATTTCAAAATGTCTATTATTAATTAAAAAAATATGAAAATGGTTTTTTATACTTAATAAAAATGCACTCCAATGTTTATTCTTTAAAATCTTACAACGTTTTCACTGAAAAAAAAAATCAGCTGTGGTCACCACAGGACTGACCGCCATCGTAAAGTACTTATATAAAATACATTCTAGCAGCAGAGTAGAAATAACTTGGCCTAATATTTTCTAACAGAGATATTATTTATCATGAGCATGGAAACGTTACATATAAGTATGAAAATATTGAGATTTAAAAATAAAAAAAAAATTACAAAAATTTTTCAAAATTTTTCGATTTATCAAAAAACATCTCAAATAAAAGTTATTAGTTATTGAATTTATAGCATCTTTTGTTCAATAAATTTTTTCGAAATATTTTTCTGTTGTGAAATATTCGCAAAAATCTTAAAATCGACACGAGTAAACTCCCATTTTTAGTCAACCGATTTTTACCAACTCGTGCCATTGATGTCATAAGCTTAAATATGAAATTTCATAAAAATCCTTTCAGCCGAATTTGCTCTGCACGTGTACACAGACAGACACACAGACAGACGGACGGACAGACAGGCAGACAGACAGACAGACAGACAGACAAACAGACAGACAGACAGACAGACAGACAGACAGACACACAGACAGACAGACAGACAGACAGACAGACAGACAGACAGACAGACAGACAGACAGACAGACAGACAGACCGACAGACAGACATACAGACAGACAGACAGACATACAGACATACAGACAGACAGACAGACCGACAGACATCATGCTAAAAATAGTCAAAAAAAAATAGTCAATTATGTAGGGACCTCAATTCGTGGAGATCCATCGAAATCTCGAAACGTCAAAGTCGGTATGATCACAATACCTCCCTTATATATGTTGGCGATCGGTAATTATTATATAACATTTAAAAATAAATAAATAAAAAAATTATGAGTATGCCGTCGTACCCTCATATGTTAAGTTTTGAGGCATACCTGATAAAAGGTTATGAAATATTTGATGGTGAATATTCTTAAATCGGATTTCAGAAATAATTAATAAAGAGAGAAATTATGATAAATGTTTAATAACAAAAACTTTTAATTCAAACTAATATTTCCAAAAAAAAATCACCTAGAAATTATTTCGTCTATTTATTAATACAGGCGCCTTCAGTATGCGACCAATTTTGGCATAACTGGCATTAAACCCAAATATTTGGTTTGGATCTTGAATATAACCCCAATAAAGACGGCACCCTATACTAGCATATCTGCAGGTGTAGGGTGCCAACATTTCCAAAAGTCAACATAAATTCCATTTTATTCCATCATCAAAATATAACCTGACTGTATTGAATCTCTGACAACTAAACTTATTTAACTTCAATTTTACTCGAAAATTATGTTTAGTGTAATAACATAACAAATAAAGAAGTTATTAAGTATTTATATACAAGGTGTCTCAAAAGAAATTTTATATTTATTTAGCTTACTGCGTGAACGCAACGTATCCGAGGGGTGCGGGGGTTATGTCAATCGGTATCCTGGCTCTTGGGAATTCAGTCACTATGGAGCGTTTCTCGGGAGCAGACCGCGCGTTATGCGTGCGAGAGTTATACAAAAACGGTGATTCGGCGACGTAGCGCGTAGAAAATTCTGCAGTATTCGAGGTTTTCGCCACTTAAATGATGCGCCAAGCATTCCTGTCATTCGACATTGGGTTAAAAAGTTTGAAGAGACTGGTGCAACGCTGGATAAATCAAAATCCGGGCGACCTAGGTCATCAAGAACGGTAGAAAACGTGGAGAATGTTAATCAGTCTGTTCGTGACGACCCGAACCTTTCAATTCGGAAGCGCGCAAGTGCTTTAAATGTGCATAGATCATCATTACATCGCATTATGCACAAAGACCTAAAGCTGCACCCCTACAAAATTCAATTGGTGCAAGAATTAAAGCCCAAGATGCCAGTCAGAGGCTTAATTTCGTAAATCAGGTGATTGAGCGATTTTCAACATTTACCAACATATTGTTTTCGGATGAAGCTCATTTTCATCTTAATGGCCACGTAAATAAGCAGAACTGCCGCTACTGGAGTGCAACGAATCCGAAACGCAAACATCAGAAACCCCTACATTCGCCTAAAGTGACCGTATGGGCTGCGATGTCGGCGCGAGGAATTATCGGCCCTTACTTTTTTGAAGACGAAAGGGGGCGTGCAGTTACAGTGAATTCAGAGCGTTATGTGGAGATGTTAGACAACTTCTTGGTACCTGAACTGCAAAACTTTCCTGGCTATAACCAAAGAACATGATTCCAACAGGACGGAGCAACTTCACACACGTCCAATATGTCTCTGCCACGTGTTTTGTTTGCCGTGAAATTTTCTCAGGCAAATTGATCTCCCGGAGAGGTGACATAAATTGGCCTCTACGCAGTCCAGATTTAACCCCTATGGACTTTTTCCTATGGGGTTATCTTAAATCTAAAGTTTACGCCAATAAACCGACTTCACTGGCGCATTTGAAAGAAAATATCCGTCACGAAATGGTAGCCATCCCTGAGTCCACCGACCGAGACGTCATAAGTAATTTTACTGTTCGATTAAATGAGTGCCGAGAACGCGAGGGTCTACATTTAGACGATATTATTTTTAAGAAATAAATCCCCCAAAAGTGTATTTTAATAATTAATAAACATTTTTTCTATATACGGCTTACTTTTTTTTTAATCGATCCACTAAATATAAAATTTCTTTTGAGACACCTTGTACTTGTCGATTATATATTACGCTGAGGTAAAATTAAAATTATTTTATGAAATCTGAAATTGTATTCGGTAACTGCCAAATGTTTTTCCAGCATTAATATTTTTAAAATATGCATGTGCATCTAAGATTACGACGCTGCTCGAAGTATAGTTCGATAGATATCGTCGGGGTGCCAACAAACCCAGGCTGTCAACAAGGACTGGTCGCCCGTACGATTTTCATCTCCTAAATGTTCTGTAGATAAAGAAAAAGATCTGACAATATTGAAGAATAATCTGATTTTCTGTGGACAAGACTAGCAACAAGATTTACACTAATTTACGTGTTGCTTTCATTGAGGCGAATTTCTATTTAGGAGATTTTTGTACTCTTGTCATAAGCCTGAGGAAAGTGCCTTACTTTCGTCACCTTAAATTTGACCATCTGTAGAAGTGACGAGTCTTCAGCAAAGCGGATAAATAACATGAGAAAATGTTCTGAAGTGGGTGTAAAATTCTTTATTCCTTTCACGAGATTTGTCAGATCTTGAGGGCAATCTTGAGGAGCTAAATTCGCATTGTTGCATCCTAAAGCCTGGCAATATGCAGTCGCGGAAATTATACCAAATTTAGCGTATATACAATTCGGAGCGACCAGATTAATACCGCTTACTTTATCTTGCAAAAACTGGAGGCTTTTGAAATGTGAGTGTATCAACGTGTATTAAGGATCTCATGGATTGACAAGATCACAAATGAAGAATTTTTACTGAGAATGGAAAAGAAACGAGATCTTATTCTTACCATTCAGAAAAGAAAATTGTATTATCTTGGACATATCACGAGAGAGCGAAGATACGAATTACTACTTCTAATCCTGTAGGGAAATATTTTGGGCAAGCGAAGTGTATGCTGACCGAGAATTTCGAGCTAAGAAATCTACGTGAATGGTTTAGATATTCATCTGGAGCCAACCCTAGAAAGAGAATGCATAGAAGAAGATGTACACTGCAAATTAGAGAGGTAAAAGAAGTTAAAGTTAAGATTAAAATGACATTATATAAAGCAATAAAAAAAAATGCAACTAGTGCAATAGCTTTGAATTCCCAAAAAATAGTCGCATTGAAGGTTCAACTAGGAAAAGTTTGTTGTATAGTTTCTTTGGTTTAAGCGGAACTAGATTTTGAATTCTAGTTAAATTTACTGATTAAGTGCGGTTTTTGATCATTTTGTTTAGCAAAATCCAACTTCAATGGTTAAAATGTGAGCTCATGACAACTTAGGGAAATTAAAATTCCAGTTAGTTCCACTTAGACTTTCCAAAGAGCCTATACATGTTAGCTAGGATGATTTTGTCCGTTCAAAGGTTAGTATTGCTCTTGTGGGAATTGTGTTGTCAAATGTTGTAATAGTGTTAAATATGGCAATGAACTCAAAATATTATGCCTTATTTTACATTTTTTTTTGATAATTTATTCAAATTAAATAGAAAAAGTATTGGGGAAAAACGAATAATCATTTGTACCGTATTTTCAACAATCAGCGCGTTTTACAGCTGGCAACCTCGCCAAGGAAGGAAATGATAGTGTTATTGGAAGAAAATGAAGACGCCACTTGCAAAAATCACGTATCACTACATATCAAGATGGTTAATCCTGATAAAGCTCATTAAGGAATATAGTCATTAACAACGAATAAATAAGGAATAGAATTGCTTAAAATAATTCTTTATGAGAATAAACACATATATTAATATTTTATCAATAGTATACAGGTGGTTGAAATTGAACTACCGGGCCCAATACACTATTTTTTATTATTGAAGATGAAGTATAACGTTAAATTTGGAAGTTACTTGGTACTATATGATCTAAAATAGTTTATATTTTGTTACTTTGTATCTTCATATAAATAGTTATATATTTTGATTGAGGATTTATTAAAATTTCAGAGCTATAGCGTTGGAGACACGGCCTATATGGTAAAATGGGAGGACAGAGATGATAATAGGTGTATCTCAAGGTGTATCAAGATAGAAGAAACAGGATATCAAGGACAACTTCGATTTTTTATATAGGAACGTATGGCGTGTTGAGTATAATTGGATAAAACTTTTGAAAAAAAAACAACTTTTACATAAACATGTTTTTAATATCTGTTACGATTACCTATAATGGCTTGCAAGTATTTTTATTTACAAGTGTTCCATTGTTCCAAGTTGCTTTCCATTTTTAACACTTTCGCATCCTTACTCTTTAGTTAACAGTAGCTCGGAGCATAACAAAAAAGTTCAAGTCGTACCTCCTTGAAAGTACTTGAAGTACCTCCAACGCGAACCGTTTTAATTAGTTTAAATTAGTTGTCAAAGTAAGTATAATTTATTTTATTTAAGTTTAAAAGGTATATTTTAATGAATATAAATGTCATATATTTATGAATATATCTTGCAAAATTGAGCGTTTTTCTATTATAATTTCATGCTTCGATTTTATATGACTTCGCGGCCCCCCGGTTGGGAAACACTGGTATAGAGTACTATATCATCATGACGAGTTAGCAATACTTTGCGACATTTTAGACACTTAGATCTTCCATAACAATTGATTAACATTGACAAATCGATCAAATAAGTAAATTTTAAAAACTACGAAAATAATCATAAATCGTATTAAGATGTCATTTTAAAATTAACTTAAACGTCGTTTAGCAGATTATTTGTAGACGGGAATCTTTTCTATTACCATTTTTATTTGCGTAAGGAGGTCTTTAGAGTAGTTTAAAAAAAGTATCCATATTTCTCTCTTATTCGCCTTAAGAGAGATGGTTTTTTCAGAAAGACAGGAAAATTCAATGACAAACATTTGTGTTAGTCATCGAATAACCGTATGTATGTCTAAGATGATAGTGCAGTAACCATTGTATCAAAGAACTACACGAAGAGCAGAATTATGGCGATATCTCCAAAGCGAAGTCCAAGCGAAGAAGCACAAATTATAATTGTGCTGTCGAAATATTGGAAAGGATTATAGAATTCAAAATGATATATTTTTTCTTCATATCTTCATTTTTATATGCCTTTCTTTGTCTTTCTTCTGAGACACTATTTTTAGGCTTGAATTTTGCTTTTACTCAAACTAATCCTGCATCATATTCCCCATTTTTTCTGTTTGTACGCCACTGGTTTATTTAAAGCGGTTAACTTGTACAAAGCAGGTTAGAAAGCAGTAAACACACTTCAAATCTACCTGTCGGGGACAAGATTTCAATATTTTGAGGCAATAACCTGAAAGAGATGTTATTGCTGTTATATAGATTTTAACACTTCTAAAAAGATAAAAATTTTGCAGATTATAAATATTCATTCACAAATGTTACATTCAGGAAATTTGCGATTTACAGTTTTACTGTGAATAAGGTAGATATTATTCTTGGAAAAAAATGACAAATTATGAATGAGTAACGTAGCTTTAACAGACTTACCGTAAAGTTATATTTCGGCTGAGATTAATGTGTTAATAGGTACAATATCTAGAAATGTGGCGCAAAGGTCTCTAGCTGTAGGCAAAGGATCGATCGCGATCAAACTACGAAAGCAAACATCAAATCTAGCTGACGAGCCAAAAGAAAAGGAAATAAAAAAATACACCTTACATATCGTTGTACCCATGGCAAGCAATAACTTCGTCAATTAAACAATTTTTACGCAAGAGAAAGTAGTTGAATATATAAAAAAATTTGTTGTAATTCGTTCTGTTTTAAAAACGATTTTAAAGAAAAGTATTTTTCCACGTTCGATAATGTATTTTAAATCATTAAAAGGAACAGAAGCTTACGATGCGGTGAAGAAGTCAGAAGTAGAGTTTACTACTTCTACGAGGGACCATTTAAGTTTTTACAAAAACTAAGAAAGAAAACATTTTTTTGGAACAAATCGTTTTACTGTTTTTCAAAATATTCGCCTTTAAGATTTGCACACTTTTGCATGCGTTCATATCAATTCTAGAAACATTTTTTAAACTCTGAAGTTGGTATCTCAAAAATATGGTTTTCGAAGGCTTGAGATGATGAAAAATCGCACAACGCATTTTTTGTTTGAAATTGGGGAAGAACAAAAAGTCGTTAAGGGATAAATCAGGTGTATACGGGCAATGATACCTTAATTCGATGTTTTTCTCTTTCAAATAATCAATTGTTTGACGTGCTGTGTGGGAGCTGATGAAGAATGATGCGACGTTTTTGGTTGTTTTCCTGAATTTGTCGATGACTTCTGGCAAACAAATTGTTGTATACTAGGGTTGTACATCGAAAGCAAAACATCGATGTTTAACATCGATGTTAACATCGGCGCCTTACTATCGATGTTGAAAAAACATCGAAGGAAAAACATCGATGTATCGGAAACATCGATGTTTTATTAATATTAAAAAAGCTATTTATTTATATTATATAGGTTTTATTTAATAATGTAAAGATAAAATACGAAAAAAGTAACATATAATACACAAAAAGCATTTATTAGATTTTGAAATAATAGTAATTTATTTCACATTAACATTATTATACCCAATATAATAATCCTAATTTGTGCCTAGAGTCTATTCCAAACGATTAGGCGGAACTAACCGCAATTTTCATTTTTGTAATTTTTCATTAGATATTTTTTTTATATATTGAGGTTGACTTTCATGAACAAAATGATCAAAAGCTTCAAATCAATCGGTAAAAGTAACTAGAATTGAAAATTTAGTTCCGCCTAAACCAAAGGAACAGACCTTACTATTTTTACATTTCTAAAATGAAATATTGGATTTTATTACAATACTAATATAGTAATCTTAATGTTAATTTTATATTATTTAACATAAAAATAACACTGTCATACACAATTATTTTTATACTTTTTTAAGTTAAAATAAAGTCTGTTCCTTTAGTTTAGGCGGAACTAGATTTTCAATTCTAGTTACTTTTACCGATTAATTGAAGCTTTTGATCATTTTGTTCAGGAAAAGCCATCTTCAATATATAAAAAAATAGCTAATGACAATTTACAAAAATCCAGGGATTGGAGGAATAACAACTGGGAAAGTGTCAACAAGACTCAAAAAGAAAAAGTGTGTTGGCGTCTTTGGTCGTTCGCATTGTTTGCAAAAATTAGAAGTTTCTTCTTATTTTTTCGTATTCTGCTAACTGCTAAGAAGAATAAGACCTAACACTATTAGTATTGTTATATCACAATAGATGGCGCTTATATTTTGTGTACTAATTTTAATAAAAATTAATGTTTTAAGATTCCAGCGCCTCTAGCGATAGTTTCTGAATTTCAAAGTTTAAACATCGACATCGGTAGTAGACATCGATGTTTTATCGATACTATCGCCAGCTGACCATCGATGGTAAAAACATCGATGTTTTTAAAACAAACATCGATGTTTTCGATACATCGATGTTTTTTTCCCATCCCTATTGTATACCATTTAGCATTAATCGTTCTCCGAGCCTCTAAAGGAATGGTTGCAATATTTCCAGTACAACCGTAGAAACAAGTGATCATATTCTTGGAAGTGCTTCGTGAACGAAGAACTTTTGTGAGTTTGGGTTCATCTTGGAAGACCTAAATAGTGGATTATTGCTTAGTTTCCGGTTCATATGAATAAATACAAGTTTCGTCACCTGTAACGGTGTTATATATGGATTTTGCAGTACCTGGGTTGATTTTTTTAGCATTCTCTTACATCAATCAACACGAGCCTTTTTTAAGCTTCGGTCAAATTATGTGGAATCCATCGGGAACAGATCTTTTTCACAACTAAATGTTCATGCAAAATGTATTGCAGTCTGCGATATGCCAAAGGATGCCTCTATCTCACGGTAAGTCACATGGTGATCTTCTTCAATCATTTTGCTAACAGCATCGATGTTTTTTTGAATCACAACCGATTTTGGTCGACCTTCACGAGATTCATCACTGACGGACGCACGACCACGACGAAATTCTACAAACCAATTGTAAACAGTCTTTTCTGATGGTGTTTTATTACCCAACGTTGAACGAAGCGAATCTATGCATTGTTGTTGAGTTAGGCCTTTACTAAAATCGTGAAAATCATCCAACGAAATCCTTCACGAGTAAAATCCATTTTTTCACGAACTTGTTATTTTTAAACACTTACTGTCAACAAACTACTCGGTCAATTTATAAGCTGCAACTGAGGTCATAATAACAAATGTCAAATTTTACGAATATCGTAATGACACATTTTAATATTGCCATCTAGTGGTCGTTTGTAAAAACATGAAAGGTAAACCTCGCATCATCTAAAATTTAGCTTTTCTTACTTAATATTTAAGAAGTACCATTAAATTTAACTGTCATTTCTGATATATAATTTTATTTGAATAATAAATTACCTACTTATTTCACTAAAAAATTTCTATATCAAAAATAAACACTGAACATTTTTAAAATCAAAATCAATATAATCCTGAAATTATTAATGTCATTGTCAAATAAAATTTGGTGTTAACGTGCGAGAGCAAGTTTTATCCTTGTAATCTCTATAATCAGTGATACTAAAACTGTATAAATAAATACAATAACAGTGTCATATAAAATGCATTATTAAATAACACTAAAGCTTTCTAGCTGGCTGGAATTCATTGGACATTCCGTATGCAAGTAACGATACATAAATTAGATTGTGAATGCGGAGACCTACAGAATATCAATCGCCAGGGAATGGGTTAGATTTAATAAGATATTAATTGCAAGGGTGCATAATAATTAACCCTTAATCAAGATGAATTTTAACTATTCTAAAATTGATGAAGGGTGCAATGTTTGAGTAATCTCTAAAGTTTTGGGTAAAGTGTGAGTTGGAGATTGTTTAGTTAGTTCAGTGTTTCTTAAAGTATGTTCCGCGGATCCCTGGGGTCCCTAAGACTTTCTCAAGAGGCCTCGACCTTTCATGATGTCCTAAATCAGCTGTGGCGAACCTTTTTCTGCAGGCATGTCAAAATTGATTTTGATATTTTGTAATTCAAACCACGGTTCAAATACCAGGTCTACAAATATGAAATGCGGATTTTTTTTCAAACTTGCCGCGCAAACAGAGTGTTAAGTTGAAAGTTTCAACACATATGGCGTTTTGTTAAGTTATCATTAAGTGTCAAATGCGTATAGGTTATAATTGGAAAGTGATCATATAGTTTTGTTTTACTGTGTTAAAAATGTCAAATTTTGTGCCAAATAAAGAGCATTCGCGGACAGTACTACTGTTTTGTTTTCATTTGAAAAAAACTGCTGCTGAATCATACCGACTGCTTCGAGAAGCTTATGGAGAATATGCTCCATCGCAAGATACGTGTGAACGATGGTTTCGGCGTTTCAAAAGTGGTGACTTTGATCTTACAGACAAAGAACATGGAAAACTTACAAAAAAATATGAAGATACAAAATTGGAAACATTGCTACAGAAAGACGATAGTCAATCACAAAAACAACTAGCAGATCAGTTAGGCGTTAGTCAACAAGCTGTTTCCAATCGCCTACGAGAGATGGGTAAGATCCAGAAAGTCAGCAGATGGGTTCCACATGTATTGAATGAGAGGCAGATGGAAAAACGCAAAAGCACTTGTGAAATTTTGCTTGCACGATACAAAAGAAAGTCTTTTTTGCATCGTGTCATTACTGGCGATGAAAAATGGATTTATTTTGAAAATCCCAAACGCAAAAAATCATGGCTCACCATCCACATCAAGTGCAAGACCGAATAGCTTTGGAAAAAAGACAATGCTCTGTACTTGGTGGGACCAAAAGGGTGTGGTCTATTATGAATTGTTAAAACTTGGTGAAACAGTTAATACCCAATGCTACCAACAACAACTGATCGAATTGAACCATTCGCTGCTCATAAAACGACCAGAATACGAAAGAAGACAGCACTATGTAATCTTTCTTCACGATAACGTTCCATCACATAAGGCAAAAGCAGTTTGGAACACATTGGAGGCACTCAAGTGGGAAGTGCTACCCCATGCCGCTTACTCACCAGACTTGGCCCCTTCAGATTAGCACTTGTTCGCATCGATGGGTCATGCACTTGCCGAGCAGCACTTTTGTTCATATGAAAATGTGAAAGAATGGCTAGATTAATGGTTTGCGGGGAAAGGGGAAGAGTTCTACTGGCGAGGTATTCAAAAATTGTCTGAAAGATGAGAAAAATGTATAACTTCTAATGGAGCATACTTTGAATAAATAAACTTTTACTGTTCTTTTGAGTTTAATGTGTTTTATTTAAAAAAATCCGCATTTCATACTTGTAGACCTGGTATATAATACGTAAATAAAAGTCTACCGCTCATTGTTAGGGAAAAAGGAAATTCCGACAGAAGCTAAAGTCCATGTCTTCAAGAAAGTAGACATCCTAATACTTACATATTGATCAGAAGCTTGGACAACTACAGAGAAACTTAAAAGCAGAATAAGAAGCAGCGAAATGAGATTCCTACGCAAGATCAAGGAGAGAACAAAACTGGATCGTATAAAAAACACAGATTATAAAGCAGAACTGGGAACAAAACCAGTAGAAGAAGTGATAGAAGAAGGACAGTTGAGATGGTTTGGTCATATACAAAGGATGGATGAAGGTAGAGATACAGAAAAGGTTTATGAAGCCAGGGTATCTAAAAGGAGACGAAGAGGAAGACCTAGGAAGGAATGGAATGATGAAATTAGAAGAGATGTAGAGAGAAGAGGTACCCCTTAGTGTGAAGCAAGAAGTAGGACGCAAAATAGGAAGGAATGGAAAAAACTGTGGAGACAATCCCCCGTGAAAGAATAAGACAAATACAAATAACATTCAAACTCTCACAAAGCTCGACACCAGAGATGGTAAAGGGCTCAACGATTAAGTAAGTAAGTAAAAATTTAATTCGGCTTAAACCAAAGAAACAAACTATATAAATAATCACGTGAAAAAGATGTTGACGTATTATTCGAATGTTTCTAAAAAAAAAAAAAAACTATATAAATATACAATACAATACAATACAATACCCCTTTATTTTCAAATACTGATACATTCATGATACATTTTACATATAACATACGAATTTAAATACAAATGTTAACTAAAAGAAAGGTAAGCAGAATCTGCATTAAAGTGTCACAGAAGAAACAAGGCATCTTGTGGTGACACGATATTGTTACTATATTATAATACTAAATTCGGTCAGTAGATCATTATTTACTAAAAATATGAAAAATTAAAAAATTAATAAATGGTGAAAAGTGAACGTTCTTTAATTTATTAAATTATTGAACTCTGAGTAAGGCATCTCCATTAACCATATTTTGAAATTTTTAATAAATTTATTTGTAATTGGGTGTAAAAGGTAAGATTTTAAATTGACAGGAAATTTATTATAAAATTTGGGTAATATTACTTCAAAATTTTTAGTAGCAACACGTTTTTTTACCATAGGTAAGTTACTTAAACTATTTTCTTTACTTCTTGTGTTATAGTTATGGGTAGGAAAAATTAGTTGATTAATAAGATATATTTTTGTTTTGTATAAGTAGTGACCTAAGGAAAGAAAATATAATTTAGATACATCAAATACTTTCGCTTCTTTAAATAGTTGTTCTGTAGAAAATCTGAATGGTTTATTAAATATAATTTTGAGGATAAGTTTTTGAGTAGATTTAAGTTTTACAATAACCGATTTGGCAGCACCGCCCCAAGCTAAAATACCATACTTCAATAGTGATTGAGTTTTAGACAATATTTAAGATTTTTAAACAAATAGATTAATTTTCTCAATTTATTCATTAAACAGTCCACTTGCAATTTCCAAGTCATGGTACTATCAAATATAATAACTAAATATTTAATAGAATTATGAATGCAAATTTTGTCACTGCAGTTACAGCCGTTTAAAGAACAGTTTGTTGAATGTAAACTAAGAGATTTATCCAGCGGTAATTTATCTTTACGGCATACGAAAGGTACTATAACTGTTTTATTTATATTTAAGGATAATAAGTTCGCATTTATAAAAGTTATTTGAAACCCATAAATATATTTAAAAAATTACAGAACATTGTTCTCTGATATCTCTTATTAAGTTATTGGGTGATAACATTTTTACAACGAACTTTTCTGCAGGTAAAAATATTTTATTAGATAGATAAAAATTCGGTGCAAAATTTGATGTATAGCTTCTTGCTATTTTTTTTTTTTTTTTTTTCAGATTGTTCGTTTTGTGTGAGTAACATCCAGAGGTTATACGTAGCATTAAATCTCAACTGTCTATCAGAGTTCAAGTCCATAACTCTTTAAAAATCTTTATCTTAAATTCATTTACGAGGCACTTATTTAAAACTAGCCTTTCATACGCGCACGTAAAGTGGAAAATCAATGAAAAGTTATTTAACAATCACACATAGTTTATTTGTTGTCGAATCTCGTCCTCAATATGATAGCGCGATATGATGCAATAGTTTAGTCACCTGTCGAAACAGTTTTATTTGTGAAACGTGACAATATTCAATAATAACAGTAATAGAGAAGTGAGACGTTACTCACTCCCATGCAATGAATACCGAACATGAAGAGAAGCGGCCGAAAAGGTACGGCTTCTTAGAACTTTGTCTCCAGGTGTAAAAATTAAACATTTCAGGTAGGTGTACTGTTGGAAGTTCAATTATGGTTTATTGTCTATTACAGTGACGTACCAATGGGGGTAAATATAGGAATAAATAAACCAAAAATACGAGGGTTAACTTTTATGTTTTTACAAACAACCACAAGATGGCAATATTGAAATGTGTCATTACTATATTCGTAAAATTTGACATTTGTTATTGTGAAATCAGTGGCAGCTTATAAATTGACCGAGTAATTTGTTGATAGTGAGCGTTTAAAAAAACAAGTTTGTGAAGAAATGAATATTACACGTGAAGGTTTTCGTTGGATGATTTTTTACGATTTTAGTAAAGGCCTAACTCAATAACAATGAATAGATTCGCTTCGTTCAACTTTTGGTAACGAAGCACCATCAGAAAAGCCTGTTTACAATTGGTTTGCAGAATTTCGTCGTGGTCGTGCGTTCGTCAGTGATGAATCTCGTGAAGGTCGACCAAAATCGGTTGTGATTCAAAAACACATCTCTTCTGTGCGCAAAATGATTAAAGAAGATCGGCATGTGACTTACCGTGAGATAGAGGTATCTTTTGGCATATCGCAGAGTGCAATACATTCGATTTTGCATAAACATTTAGCTGTGAAATAGCGTGTTGATTGGTGTCAGGCAATGCTAAAAAAATTCAACCTAGGCACTGCAAAATCCGTATACAACATCGTTATAGGTGGCGAAACTTGGATTTATTCATATGTGCTCATAAAAGTTGTTCGTTCACGAAGCACTTCCAAGAAAATGACAGCTTGATTTTTCGGTTGTACTGGACATGTTCCAAATATTCCTTTAGAGGATCGGAGAACAGTTAATGCTGAATGGTATCCCACACAGCACGTCAAACAATTGATTTGATGAAGAAAAACATCGTCTTAATGTCTCATTACCCGTATTCACCTGATTTACCCCCTAACGATTTTTTTTTGTTCCCCAATGTCAAACCAAAAATGCGTGGACAGCAATTTTCATCACCTCAAGAAGCTGTTGAAGCCTTCGAAACCCATGTTTTTGAGATAACAACTACAGTGTGGAAAGAATGTTTCGAAAATTGGTTTGAACGCATGCAAAAGTGTATAATTCTTAAAGGCGTATATTTTACAAAAAAAATCTCTCTTAGTTTTTGTAAAAACTTAAAAGGTAACTAAGTAAATCGTAAAAAAAACTAAAAGAATCTTGCTAAATGTTCCGGACTAGGACTGGCTAAATGGATAAATACGAAAGAAATAAAAAAAATTAAACTGCCTAAAAATAATAGTAAAATAAATACTGCCCTTTTGCGACTACACGTTGCTATCCATTTTTGAAACCACATTTTGTAAGCCTTTTTTGGAATCCCTTCTAGATCAGTTTCGTTTTTTTTTTTTTTTTTACCGACCGCCAACATATATACCTAATAGACCTGGAGCTCATGACATTTTTGGTCTCCGATTTCATACAGCATGTCTTTTGGAGAAGAGAATATTTACCCTGTGTCAACAAAAAAGGGATGGTACTAAACCCCTGCACGCTTTCCGGTCATAGGGAAAATTGCATTTCCACTTGCACAAAATTTTTGTGTTTTTCTCTGATTTAATATTGCTTGCCCTTTTGTCAAAAGAAAGTTATAACAAATTTAAAGTCTTTTAATTATAGGCATGCTGTATGAAAACACGGAAAATCATATTTTTTTATTACAAGATCACATGACCGTTTGAGCTCTTTGGGACCCTCCGAATCGCATGCATATATTACCATCCCTTTTTTGTTGTCACAGGGTAAATATTCTCTCCTCCAAAAGGCATGCTGTATGAAATCGGAGACCAAAAACTGTCATGAGCTCCCGGTCTATAAGGGAAGTATTGTGATCATACCGATTTTGACATTTCGAGATTTCGATGGATCTCCACGAATTGAGGTCCCTACATAACGTTTTGACTATTTTTAGCAAGATGTCTGTCGGTCTGTCTGTCCGTCCGTCCGTCCGTCCGCTGTCTGTCTGTGTACAAGGTCAGAGCAAATTCGGCTAAAATGATTTTTATGAAACTGCATATTTAAGTTTTTAACATCAATGGCACGAGTTAATCAACTTTTGGTAAAAATCGGTTGACTAGAAATTGGAATTTACTCGTGTCGATTTTAAGATTTTTGCGAATATTTAGCAACAGAAAAATATTTCGAAAAAATTTATTGAACAAAAGTTGCTATAAATGCAATAACTAATTACTTTTATTTGAGACGTCTTTTGATAAAACGAAAAATGTCGAAAATTTTATGTAAAATTTTAAAAATTTAATATTTCCATGGTCATGATAAATAATATCTCTGTTAGAAAATATTAGTCCAAGTTATTTCAACTCTGCTGCTAGAATGTATTTTATACAAGTACTTTATGATAGCGGTCGGTCCTGTGGTGGCCACAGCTGATTTTTTTTCTTTCTATTTGTTCAACACTCTCTGGAACTCTTCAGTTTTGGAAGCAAAAAGGGGATACTAGGTCAGGTAAGGTAAGTATGGCAATTGAGGAATGCGTGTGACTTTCTTCTTTGTCAAAAATTGTCGCACCATAAGCAAAGTGTGAGCGGGTATGCTGCCATTATTGTCGACAATAGTCAAAATTTCATGCCAAGACTCGTATGATAATTTTACTTAGGTACTTGCATCTTCGCCAACCTCTCTAAAAGTCACATGAATAACCCTTTTGCTGGATTTAGAAACTGAAGGTCTAGCCAATATCTAACATCTTTGATTGAATTTCTACCATCTTTAAAACGCCTGAATCACATAGATACGTAGTTTCATCTAATACAAAAACTGTTGTGAACAGTTTTTTTGTAGTCGACTTTTCAAGTTTAAAACAAAACTAATACCAGCACGCTGTTCTTTGATCAGGTCCATGTTAAAAATCGTCGTAAGAAAATCGAATTACAAAATCGTTATAAAATTCGAACAAAAAAACTTACCGAAACAAACTCAATGGTATTCAACTCACCAATTAAAAAATAATAAAAGTCTTTTTACAGAAGAAATCCCTCTCATTATTATAAATTTCTTAGAGAACAGTTCGCCTTTTTTTTATCATACCTCGCAGTTCTTAATAGACGATCTATTAAAGAGAAAATAAAGTCATTCATGTAATATATCCAGTCTGTTATATTCAGTGTTAAAATGTAAATATCCTGTGGCAGTTTGACCGTGGGTTAACATTTATTTAAACCGGAAACTTAACCTGTAGTTAAAACTATCAAATTTTCGTATCAATGTAACACTTACACCCAGTCACAAATAAATAAAACAAATATATACACCCAGCTGTTATCTTTAGATCTAGAAATGTAAAGTTGTATTGTGGCGCGGTGGAGATCTAATAAACTAAATAACAACTCACTTCATTCAAGCCACCCTTATCTCATTAACGCACACCCTCCAGGCGTTATAACTTGAGGAACACGTTACCAGGGTTAACTGTTCTCTTAGATTTAACTTGTGTTATTAAGAACAGTGTTATATAGTACAATATGAACATATGTAGGTATATTTGGTAGACATATGCCGCCCTCTTTTGTTATACAATACAATGATGGCATAAATTATTTAATATATCTATATATGTATGTAACTTTGGATGGGTGTTTCTTTAAGAAGACTCAGAAGTTTTAACATAACCATACGGCTATACAGTCTAGGCCAGTGTATCAACTATTGCTTCTCCATAACTTTAATAATCAGGCATATAAGGGCGGACTTTTTGTCGAATTAGAATCGAGGTAGATCAAGCCCGTAAATAAAAATAACTCGTGTGTGGAAAGCAATGATCCAATTCCTCTAATTATGTCCTCCATGTAAATCGCAGCGGTCTAGACTCTAGACCAGTGGTACTCAACCTGGTCCCTACCGCCCACTAGTGGGCGGTAGGAATTTTTTGGTGGGCGGTAGAGGTTTTGTCCAATGCTGGCTACTTTCCGTTTTTTACCGACCGCCAACAATAAGGGTGGTATTGTGATCATACCGATTTTGACATTTCGAGATTTCGATGGATCTCCACGAATTGAGGTCCCTACATAACGTTTTGACTATTTTTAGCATGACGTCTGTCTGTCTGTCAGTCTGTCTGTCTGTCCGTCTGTCCGTCTGTGTACACGTGTAGAGCAAATTCGGCTGAAAGGATTTTTATTAAACTTCATATTTAAGCTTCTGCCATCAATGGCACGAGTTGATCAGCTTTTGGTAAAAATCAGTTGACTAAAAATGGGAGTTTACTTGTGTCGATTTTAAGATTTTTGTTAATATTTCACAACAGAGAAATATTTCGAAAAAATTTATTGAACAAAAGTTGCTATAAAAGCAATAACTGATAACTTTTATTTGAGACGTTTTTTGATAAAACGAAAAATTTCAAATAATTTCTTTAAATTTTTCGAAATTTTTTCATATTTATATGTAACGTTTCCATGGTCATGATAAATAATATCTCTGTTAGAAAATATTAAGCCAAGTTATTTCTACTCTGCTGCTAGAATGTAATTTATATAAGTACTTTATGATGGCGGTCGGAAAATTTCATAGCATTATTGAAAAACATTTTCATTAAGTTTTCATAAAATTCTTTACTGTTTATAGTTAAATTTCTCAAAATATACAATTGCTACGTTTTGGTGCATGTATATTTGTTGTGTTTAATAATAAGAGATGATGCATCAAGTTGTTTTATAAAGATTTTTGCAGCTAAATTTTGCGAAAGTATTTGGTAAGTTATTATTATTATACAACAGGTGGGCGGTATGAAATTTTTTCTACCAATAGAGATGCTAAAGTGGGCGGTAGGTATGAAAAGGTTGAGTACCCCTGCTCTAGACCGACGGATATGTACCGAAAACTCCATTAACGTTTTAAGGGTACGAATACGTAGAAATATAGGTCCCGACGCCGGTTCATTGGCGCCTATAAGCGTATGTTGCCGGCACTTATTAATTCCGTTACTGCACATGTAGAAATATTGATATCGGCTCCGCTTTACTGAAAGTTCTTCATTAAAGAATGACCTGGTTTAGAATTAAAGTTTATATACCTGCTTGAGGATGTCAAAACCACTTTAGCAGACTATATATGACGGCTACGTCGAATCAATGACAGCACTTTGCTACTAAAAGACAAATATTTCACAAATTTTGACGAGTGTGGGTTAGTTCAGGACTGAAGAGGTCAATTCTGGATACGAACATTTTGCCACAAATAGTGCGGATATAATTATAGAAAGAATCAGGCAACAGCGTTTGGAGTATAGATTTGCGCTTATTGCGTACTAGTGTGACACGCTCTATACCTGTCCGTTCATACAGCTGAATACCGTTTGTCACTAGATTTCGCCATGTACTTCGACAGAGGGGTTATCTTTCTAGTCTAGGCTGAGCAGCTGGCTTGACTTGAGGTTATTTTAAGCCTTTGTAGCCTCCTTCTGACTCTGAGTACTATAATCTTTTCGGTAACCTAGTATTTGGAATTCTTATGACGTGTCCAACCTATCGCAACTGAATTTGGTGCAGCATGGTCTCAATACTGACGATATTAGCTTTAACCAAAATTTCTGTATTCGGCACATAATTTTGCCATTTGAATCTCAAGGCATCTTTGATGAAATCTCTCTAGTGTTTCAATATGCCGTCTATAGAGACTCCATGATTCACTGCTGTAGAGAAGTACAGGGAGTACAGCGGCCTTGTACATCATTATCTTTGTTTTAAGCTGTAAATCTCGGCAGCTCCATACAGATGTTCTAAGAGCACCGAAGGCACCGAGCATCGAAGAATATCCGTTTGAATATCAGCAGCGGATATTCTTTGTGACACTTCATCATCAAACGAACTATTGCAAGATGATATGTTACCTAGATACATGCTTCCATTGCAGCAGACTAAATGGTTGTGGATGTTGGATATCATAATGGCAGTCTTGACCTTGTTGACGTGTGCCCGAAAAATTTGTGTACTTGTCACAGAGAACCATTCCCTCAAAATTTTCAGTTATAAAATACATCTTCTACCTGGGCGTCTCTTGCCGAGTACTTATTCTTGCAAAAATCTATACCTGTCACTGTTTCGCATAATGTTACCGAGATATTCAATATTTCGACGTGTAACCGAGTAAATGACTTCTGCTTCCTTCTTGAGTTTCTATAATACAGACTTGTTGGTGACATGGTCTTTCCAAGAAATTCTGAGGATTCTGTAATGTGTCTACATTTCAGAAGTCTGTAGTTTTTTACAAGAGACTACTGTTAATGTCAATGCTTCCACACCAGAAAGGAGCACTGAAAATACATAGTATCTCAGTAACTTTAGTTTGTTGTGTGCTGAGTTAAAGTGCTTAGTTAAAGCTGATCTCGCTGCTTCAGTGCGGCATCGAATTTTTAAAGAATGATCCCACGTGTCATCGATAGTTCATCCTAGATATTTAAACTTGCTGGTTCTTTCGATGGGTTCATGTGAGATGACAAGATGATAGTGATTGTAGCCTTTCTAGACTATCGAAAACTATAATGTCATCAGCGTACTGGATATTGTTCGCCAATTCTCCATTTAAGATAATACCACCTGTAGCGTCAGTAAAAGCTTCTGTAAATATTTCCGAATATACATTAAACAAAACTGAAGACAGCACGTAGCCTTGTCGTACTCCTTTTCGGATTTCGAATAACAATATAATAATATTTATGCTGCCAATAAATAATTGTTGTCGTCGATAATACGCTACAAGAAAGATATCTTATTAATAACTATGAAATATAAGCGGTTCACTACAAATTAAATGAAAAAAAAAGTGGCTGATGAGAATCTAGACAGACTAATCTAGATTAGAAGCGGACGACACCGTCTTTCTGACCGACAGAATCGCAGATCTTCATATACTTTTTTAAAGAATCAGCGAAGCAGCAGATAGATTCAGTTTAAATATTAATACAGCCAAAACGAAATTCATGGTATTTAGCCGCCAAAATCACGATAACACATTTTTATATCTTGGTTAGACAAATCGAACGATTGGCTATATTTAAATATTCATTTTTCATTCGCTGTTATTTGTCATAATGCTATATGTCCATAAACTGTTTATTGTCATAGGCTACCAGATAGGTATAAATATCTGTTAATGTTTACTTTTTATTTTATGTGAAGTGAAAAATAAAATCCTGTACCATTGGCTTTACTGGATGATTACGCCCGGAGAGGAGAGCGATATAATACAGCCCGAGGGATGGATGTCGATCGATCTTAGTAACACCTTCGGTGCATAAATAGGTATTAGGCTTTTTCATTACCGAGGAACTAGATCCCGACAAAGACGTTGCATAGAAGAATTCTCCGAATCTCATGGGTAGAGGAAATATCTACCAACGAAGTTCTACAAGAACAGACCGTTGCTAAAGGCAATCCAGTGTAGAAAAATCTCTTATTTCGATCATATTATAAAAGGGAAAAAATTTCAGCTTCTCCAACTAATATTGAAAGGCAAGATCGAAGCGCAACGCAGAATCGATAGACGACTGTTATCTTGGCTACGTATTTTAAGAAACTGAACTGAGATAATAAATGCGGAACAACTTTTTAGATTGGTAGAAGATAGATCTTCCTTTGCCCAAGTGATCGCCAATGACAGGGAGACCGAACATGATCCTTGAATGAAGAAGAATTTGGGCAAACGTCATCAAAGATGCAGGTAAGTCATTACTTTCCTGCATCCCTAGTACACTTACTGGAGTAGCAAACCACTGAAAATCCTCCTTAAGTTTTCAACCCATAGATTGGTTTGCAGCATTTCTCCATGCTTCCTTGTTCTCAGTTGGTCTTTTTTAGTTCCACGTACGTGTTGCAATTCATATCTTCCATTATCACGTAATCTACCCTTAGTCTACCCCTACTGTTTCTTCCCTCTTCCAGTATCGTTTTCACTAGTCCTTCCTGTCTTATGTAAAATCCAAATATCTCTTATTTTCTGCAACATTCTCCACAGACATGGTTCCTCTTCCATTTGCCGCAGTACTTCTTCGTTTGTCACTCATCTACCCATCGAATATTTAATATTCTTCGATAGCACCACATTTCGACAATATTACATTAAAAAAGAGCTCATTATTATGTACTTTTTAATATAGTCTAATTATTTTAATTTTTTATTGTTTGTAATAAATATATTTAAAAGAGTTATCTCTTTTTAATGCCTTTGTCAGGTCCAAATTAGAATATGCATCCCTAATCTCGGCCCTGTTCCAGAAAAACATATTAAACAAATTTAGAAAATTCAGACTAGATATTTGCGAATTTTAGAGTACCGAATCACAGGTACATATCCTAAATATTTACCTACAATAGAATTACTTAATAAATATCAAATAAATAACTTAAAAAATAGAAGATATGTTGGCACTCTGCTTACGCTATACAAGTTGGTAAATGGTAATATAGACTGCTCTGAAGTTTTAACATCAATAAACATGAAAATGAGAATCCCATACCCAGGTGCCAGGAAAAAGAATATGCTTTTTACTACTTATAGGCATAGAACAGAGTATTGTAAAATGAGCTCAATAAATAGAATGTGTTCACTCTATAATGAAGCAATAAAGATAGACCAATCACTAGACATACGAGGTCTGTTCAAAAAGTATCGCGAATTTTGAATTTCCGCGGGTTACGTATATTCGATTTTTTTGTGGCGTTATGTTGGTACTCATGTCTCTCACTTATACCGACAAGTTCGGCCATTTTGAATGTTCAGTTAATTTTTGACAATTGCTTTGCTTGCACGTGTTTTGGCTCGTCTTTGATTTTTGCCTATACCAAAAAATGGATCAAAGAATCTGTATCAAATTTTGTGTGCAAAACAAAAGTGCGCGGATGCATTCCGAATGTTGACTGTGGCATATGGTGAAGCTACCTTGGACCGAAGCAACGACAACTCCATGATAACGCCCCTGCCCACACATCGTTGCTTGTGCGCGAATTTTTGGCCAAAAACAACACACTAATAATGCCGCAGCCACCGTATTCCCCAGATCTGGCCCCCTGTGACTTTTTCTTGTTCCCGAAACTGAAGAGGCCCATGAAAGGACGACGCTACGCTACGAGTGAGGAGATACAGACGGCATCGAATGAGGAGCTGAACAAGATCACAAAAAATTATTTTGTCAAGTGCTTCGAGGATTGAAAAAACGTTGGCACAAGTGTATAATATCTGGTGGGAATTACTTTGAAGGGGCAAAATAGATATTCATGAATAAATAAATAATTTTTGAAAAAACACAAAATTCGATACTCTTTGAATAGACCTCGTATATGTATTTATGGGCACATTAACACTAAACCTACCGAGACTTCATGTATACCTATCCCTACCACAGTGGGTCAAGTGACCCGTCTTTAAAATTTGATGTATATTACTATGTATAGCGAAAAATATATCATTTAGCACAATTTGGTGAATGAATAAAACATGTTTTTTTAAATAACGATTCAAAATTGTTTATTTATTAAATTTAAAAAATATAAAAATAATACATGAAAAAAAGTAAATATTCTTCAATTTAATCCTAAATAAATTGCTAACTTTATTCAAGTTCATCGCATATTTTGCAAATTATTGGGTTCTCGAAGGCACATTTTCCACACACCTATTTGTTGCATTTGAAACAGATTTTTGTAGTTTTGTTTTCTTTGCAAAAACCTATTTGACACCTTTTTCGAATTTGCGTACGAGAGTCCGAACTTGTATTTGTTGACGTTTTCTGTATAATTTAATTATCTTCATGTTGCTCATGTTGAAAATCTTCGGCAATTTCTTCAGCTAACTGAAATAAAAATTGTTGTCTAGAAATTGTTTCGCCGGTTGTTTCTCTATATAAAACCCATGAGTTGATTCCAGCCAGGTCAAGAATATTGAAAAAAGCAGGAATACGCTTACCGTCTTTTTCGATGCTTATAGATTTATGCTTTGAGCTTAGTAAAAGTACTTTTTTGTTTGGCTTACTTTTGTAAATTGTAAGTGAACAATTACTCGATTTATATAGTTTTGTTGAGAAGCGTGGCATACCATCCTTCTCCTGCTTGGCGAATTTTGGTAGTTCTCTTTTATTTCCGCGAATAGTTCCAACAATAGTGGTTCTTTTTTATAATAATTTTGCAGCTAGTGATGCGCTCGTAAATAAATTATCTGTAGTGACGTTTCTTCCGCATCCTGTGAACGGTTCCATTAGTTTGAGAACAACGAATTCCCCAAGCGGAGACGAAGCTCCTCTGTTTTCATCCTTTCCCAAATATGGAAATCCATTGATAATGTATTTGATGCTGACGTCAGATGCTCGCCAGAATTTGATACCAAACTTATCCGGTTTGTTCGGCATATATTGTGTAAACCTACACCTCGCTTTAGTTGGGAAAAGCTGTTCATCGATAGTTACATGTTCTCCAGGCTTGAAACAATTTTGGCTAATCTTTGCATGGGTCAAATGACCCGTTGCGGTAGTTAGGGCAGATTACATATATTTCTCGGTAAAAAAAATTAATAAGAGAGGAGTAAATATTAAAAAATACATTCTATGTATTTTTTAATAAAAGTAGTAAAGGCAAATGGCGATGTGATAATGTTATTTAAAAGAAATTATGACAAAAAGTTTAAAATGGGTCATTTGACCCGTCATGGTAGGTTTAGTGTTAAGGACCAATCGGTCTGACGTGTCCGCAAAATAAAATAAAATAAAATTTAATTATGGAAGCTTCGACGGATATGTATATGAAAGCAAAACTGCTGTGGTTGAAAGTTATTTCCGTATATAAAAAAGGTTTAAGTGAATCAAGTTGATAACATTTCTACGTTCTTATTAAATCTAATCTTGTTTTTATTTTCAAAGTTACAGTTAAATGAAATTTGTTTTTATTTTACTATAAAGTTGTTTTCGTGTCGGTTTGCTGAGACGTTTCCTTAACTTTTAAAAGTTAAAACTTAAACGGTAAACATTACCGTCAAAGTTTAAACTGTAATTTGTATCTACATACACTCTGCTTCAACCGCCGACTACATACGAATAGATATTCGGAAAAATAAACGCACTAAAACGTTATGTGAAGTCGTTTAAAATACACATATATGTCGCATTGTGAAATGATTTTTATTATTAATATCGATTAGTTTATTATAAAGTCTTTTATATAATAGAAAACTTGCTTTGAAAGAGCAGTGGTAGCAAGACTGTTTAGCATTTCGAAGGTCTCGGGTTTGGATCCAGGTTAAAGATGTTTCTATTTGACGTTATCAGCTAACAGCCATTAAAATAACAAAAGTACAAATGAAAAATTAATCTGAAGGGTGAATTTTCATTTATGTCAGAATTTTGAAATGTTTTAGGTAATAATTAAAAATATTACCTAATATTAATAAATAATTAATAAAATGTTTAGAAAATGTTTTTTTAGCAAAAATAACACCAACATATTTTTTGATGTAGAATAGGTCTATCGTTTCGTTCCAGTAGGTACTAGGTAAAAATCCGTGTGTCCGAAAGTGTACACTTGACTTCCTTCAAATTTATATCAATAGCTATAAAAGCCAGCAACAATATAATAACTGAGTTGAAGAGAGGAAAGTCTAAAGAGTCTACCGAAATAGCGTTCAAGGTCAGATCACGTTTTGTGGTGAAATCGGGGATAGGCGCCCTCGATTATTTTAGTATAACTCGAGACTGCGACCTGATATGGATACCGCAAGGTGCCATTCATTTTATCTACTCGAGGTCTATCGATATGTCTAATAATATTTGTGAGAAAACTTGATAAGGTGTGTGAAAATCCATCCAATAGTCACGCGACGTATTTTACACCCAAGAGATCTGTAGTTATAGCTTTGACACATTCCTCGCCATATGTTAGATTAATTTACTTTAAGATTTAAGACCTTAATGCCTCATTTTCATGCCGGTGTTGGAAGTGTGGAACAAAAAATTCAACCAATAGGATCGCTTTATTTTGAAAAAACCCGTACCATGGTATCGTAGGCGCGGTGTCGCAAGTTCAAAAATTTCAACTCTAGCGCCGGCCGCACCGTCGAAACCATAGAAACAGATATATTTTTTCGGAATGGTGAATTGGTTGGTGTCATTCTCATGTAATTTAAATAATTTCTGTGTCTGTTAGCCTCATTTCTTGCAACAAGTTAAAATAATCACCATGTTGCCGTCTGTTTTTATATATGGGGCGTACCCACCATTGATTTTCTTCATATCGCATTAAGTCTAAATATGCATAAAAAAGAGCTAGACGTCTCCTTCGATTTGACGACATATTTAATGAAATTGAATAACCGTTTACTCCAAACACTTGTATAAACTTTTAGGTTAAATTTGGGTTATATACAAATGTCAAAACCGAAAACGCGCCCTTATCACGCCTCCAACCCCACCATGAAATTCGAACTTGTAAATATAACACCACGCCTCTCACCCCTGTCACGCCTTTGACACTACCATGAAAATGAGGCATTAGGCCCGGTCTTTCCACCTTCAGGTAAACCTCTAGGTAATTACCTGACAAATAAAGTTACCTAGAACTTCATCTGCTGAATAAGTGCCAATACCAATTAATGAATTCAATACGTCACATTATCCGTTAGATAACTATCCGATAGATAAATTTCTATTAAAAGACGGGATGACATTTATTCAACAGATGAAGTTCCAGATAATCTTATCTGTCAGATACTTATCTGTCATTGATACTTCATATTCAATTTAGAAATAAAACTAATAATAATTATTCAATTTTACATACACATCTTGACGACTTAATATAATTTCTAACCTGCCTTAAATTCTACACATGCCACGTGTTTTGGGTAAGATTTAAAAGGATACAAGATTTATTCTCTTTGTTATTCGTCTTTGAGTGCAATTATTTTGTAAATATTCTTGGGTTAGTTTTAGGTTCGAATAAATATCATTTATTCGTTGTCTCGTTGTTGACATTTCGAAGGTCGCACCCAGAGACTTGAAGCTGATTTTATTTAGGTTCAGGTTCGGGTTCAGGTTCAATATATTTATTTCGGTTCGGTTTTAAGTTCACACATGCCTTGTAAAGATGAGTGAGAAAGAAATAGTATTCTGTCAGGAAAGTAGCGGGAATTGTTAAATAAAGTACACAATTTTCATTTAATCATCAAAATTTAATTTGTCGCCTTCAGAGTAGGGCCCATTTGATGCAACACACATTTTCCAGCGTTTTTCCAGTTTTCGAAATACCTTATATAGGCGCTTTCCGGTATAGCCTTCAGCTCATTCCACGAATTTTCTTTTATGGCCTCGATCTTCTCAAAACGGGTTCCACGTAGCGGCAATTTAAATTTCGGAATAAAAGGAAGTCACACGGGGCCAAATCTGGTGAATACGGTGTTTGCTCGATGGTATTTTTCCCGTTTTTGGCCTTAAAATCAATCACAATTGCTGCTCTATGCGATGGTGCATTATCATCATGTAAAATCTACGAATTGTTCTTACACAATTTTGGTCGTTTTTGACTAATTTTCTCACGCAAACGTTTCAATACGGCCAAATAGTATTCTTTATCTGCCCTGTCGTGACGAATTCATGATGCACCAAACCACGAATATCAAAGAAAACAATGACCATGACCTTGACTTTTGAGCGACTTTGATGTGTTTTTTTTTTGGTGTTGGCTCGTTTTTTGTCCGCCATTCTGATGCCTGCTGACTTGTTTGCATGTTAATTTCATAGACCCATGTCTTATCACCTGTTATGATGCGTTCCATGAATGTGGGATCAAAATTGACGCGATCCAGCATGTCTAAAGTGACTTGTTTTCGGTACTGTTTTTCAGCTCTGTTGGAACGAGACTAGCGGCGACGCGTCTCATGCCCAAATTATTCACCAAAATCGACCGAACGGACTCGTGAGAAAAGTTCAAATCATGTGAAATCTCTCTTAAGCTAGAACGCCGATTATCGAGCACAATTTCCTTTGCTTTTTCGAAGTTTTCGTCGGTTGAAGCGGTCGAAGACCGTCCGGAACGTGGTTTGTCTTCGACGATCTCTCGACCGTTTTTAAAAGCTTTATACCATTCGTACGCCCGTGTTTTTGATAAAGCTAACCATAACACGCTCATGCTTTTTAAATCACAAATTCCCGCTACTTTTTGGACAGAATATATAAGCAAGTTGTTTCGAATAAATAAAGAAATAAATAAATAAATAAATAAATAAATAAATAAATAAATAAATAAATAAATAAATAAATAAATAAATAAATAAATAAATAAATAAATAAATAAATAAATAAATAAATAAATAAATAAATAAATAAATAAATAAATAAATAAATAAATAAATAAATAAATAAATAAATAAATAAACAAATAAATAAATGAATACAGAAATAATTAAATAAAATTAAGCGAAACGTTATTATATATTTAGTTAAAGTGCTCTCCAGCTTAATTATCATTGTGATAATTATAAACTTGAAACCTCACTTTCTTGGAGTCAAGAACTGCCCACGTTTTCAATATAAAAACGTACGGTAATGATCAGCACTACTACTAGATGAGACAATTCAGAAACATTTACGGGCTGCCATGTATGATATATAAGTACATTCTTTGCTACCCATTCTTTCTTTACCCGGAATAATAAATTCTCCTGCTTCAAATCAAATAAAAAGGTATTAGCAACTAATAGCCATAGACGCTATCACTAAAACAAACTAACCATTTCACTACTCTGTTTAATTAATTACATATTTTGTAATACTATCTAAAATTTTAAAATTCACTATTTTTACATTATCATTCATTTACATTTAGTCATACATTGTAGTCATTTTTATAGTGGAAATACCACAGGAAGAGCTTAAAATGCTGTGACCTGTGACCTTTGTCCTGAGCTTTCCTTATTAACGAGTCCTTGAAAGTTTGAAGGACTAAGGAAGAACTTACACAAATGACAAAGGACATGCAAGCTACACGAATTTCATAACAAAGTATATAAAACCTAAAAAAGTAAAAGAAAAAAACAACAGAATATAAAATATAAAAGTAGAGCATTTGAATTTAGTGCTAATAACAGCGTCATGAGGATAATTTGTGAATTTTTACACATTTCAGGGTCTCGTACGTATTTAGTAAGTGAAGAAGGCCAACAAAATGTCCAGGACAATATTTTTAGGGTTTTGTAACCAAAACACTTATAACGTGACTCATGTGTAATGGGAATTTTTAATTTTGCAGTGGGAATCCCAAATTTGTGCAGTTATTAATTGTCCGATTTTCTTTTTAGGGTTTTGTAGGTATGACAAAAAAACCCTTATACTGTCATTTTGTCATCTGTCTGTCTGTCGGTAAAAATTGTAGCCAAAAGGCTGAACATAGAAAATAGAAATTTGGCATGCTTGTACAACTCTTCGAGCCACATGTAGGAAAATTATAGAAGTTCAAAAAAAATACAGAGCGCGATAATTAGAAACAAATATGTATTTAATAGAAAAATACATTTTTTTTTTTTAATTTTGAGTGTGGTAACAATCGAAACCTCTTCGAAATCGAAATATGTGGATAAACAAACAAATTTTTATTTTTAAATTTTTTTTTTTTTTTTTTTTGGGATTTTGCCAATTTGTCAAAACTCTTTTGCCCCCACCCTATCTCTCAGAAAGGGTTGATCTAAAAATCCGAAAAACAATCTCCATAATGTACATTGATGGGAACCAGAATAGTTCAAAAGGAATTTTTGATCAGCTTAGTTTTTCAAAAAATATCGATTTTTTGCGTCTGAAAAAAAGAATAATTTTTTTTTTTTAATTTATTGTGTAGTACCTATCAAAAGAAAGCTCTTAAAACTTAGATTAAGGAACGAAAAGTAGTTTTTCAAATGTTTATTTCAATACGATTTTGTGCAAAAATATGAAATAAAAAAGTTTTTTTAAATTCTTTTCTTCTAACATGTTTTCAGACAAAAATGTGCTAAAAGAATCATTGTATCACTTTGTGCAAAAATCTGAAATAATTCTGAGTAATGTACATTGTTCTAAGCTGGAAACGTACGACTGGAATTTTGCTCAGATTTCCTTTTTAGAAAATACTGCGTTAGTGTTTTTGACAAAATTAATTCTTTTTTTAATTCATGTAGGAGCTAATGAAGCTAATAATATTATCAAATTTTTGTATTTATGACGAAGGTAGTGTGTGTCTATTTTTGAAATGAATAATGTAATTTAAAGAAAAAAAAAATAATAACAGCTGAGAATCTAGTTCATGTGTTTAGAGTGAAGTGTGCAGTATTCTGTAGGCTCCACCTACTATTATACGTCAAGATTAAATCTCTTGTTTAAATTAAAAAAAGAAGCCATTTATCAATTTAATAAAGACTTGAATACGAAGCAAAAAAAATATTGTTGAGATTTTTTAATTTAAATTTTATTGTGACGAATTTTTTGCAAACTAATTTTGTTTCATTCAAAAGGGCCAAAAATGTCCTTTTCAAATGCAGAAAAATATACGCACAAGTCAGTACTTTGTGAAGTATTGGGTGAAATGATATAAAATTAATAAAAATGTTGACGATTTACTTAATCGTGGATTAAAAAAAGTGACCACTAAAAAACAAGATCAAGTGATTTTTAACGATTTTATAAATAATCCTATGTTATCTTTACGTAAATATCAGACAATATTGTTAAAAAAGAACATTAAGTTAAGTCTAATGACCCTGAGAAGTCGTTTAATCGAAAATGGTATTAAATTCAGGAGTACCAAACAAAAACCGTTGTTTTCGGTGAAACATCGGGCCAAGGAAAATTTAGACCGCAATTGGAGTGATGTGGTTTTCTCTAATGCCCGATGCAAATCCTATTGAAAATGTTTAGGGGTACATGAAATATATGCTTCGAACAAAAAACGTTCAAAATTTGGATCAGCTAACTCGTCAAATACGGCAGATATGGAGATCACTGCAAAGTCGTATGCCGAAAAGCTGGTAGAAAGTGTCCCGAAAAGATGCCAAGCAATAATTCATAATAATGGAGATTGGACCAATTAGGGTAAGTCGGGGTAATATGCCACCTCGGATAATATGCCACTTGTCTGTAATTCCTTACTAAAATAACAGATGGCGTTGCAGTTCACTCAGTAATATTCCATTGAAGCTTATCGAAGCTTTGTCGTGTATCATCCTCAGATTCTTCTTCAAATTTAGAAAATATTGTACCATACGATGATTCCACGGAGATATTTATAACTATTATGCAATATGTGATCTGTATTATTACGATAAGAAAGGACCAAAGTGTGATTGGATAAAATATATTTGCTGCGATAGATGGATCCATGAAGACTGCTATAATGCCAAAGACTGTTTAGCTTGTAAGAAACGTAACTACTTTTAAGATTGTTTATGTTCTTTCTAGTTCCTAAAAAAGTTTTGTGCAATTTATTTTTTATAATTTTGGGTTTTTTTCTTTCTATTTTTAAGTTCTAAACTGACCAATTTAAACAATGGCATATTAGACCACTTCTGATGGCATATTGCCCGCACGGTCGGGTAAAACGCCATTTTGCAAGATATTGTTTATTAATTTTTATATCTAAAAGTACAATTGTAACTAACCAAAGAATAAATGTTTACTAATTTCCTTATTAAATGCGTTTTTTTGTTTGCTATTTACAACAATATTTTCAGAGATATCGATTTTTAAAGTTAGCTGTGGCATATTCACCCGACTTACCCTATTAGGTAGTAGCGTAATAATATTTACAGTAAATTTTTAAATTATTTTTTATTAGTTTTTTCCTTTCTCTCTTATAGTTCGCCAAAAATCAACAAGTACGTTTTATTATACAGACTGTACTTCCAATAAGTTGCATTTTAGTTCTTAATACAATCTTAATACAAATTGTTTTACAAAATAGAAAAATATAATTATGGTGGGCTCAAGAAAGACGCACAAAATAATCTATTTGACAATTTTGTACTAGGTAGCTCATGCTCTTAATTTGTGTAGAAAAACGCAGCTTACTATTTCTGCGACCTTTATCCAGAAATCAAGCGCGTTAATTTAATTAATGTACTTTTCCACAAAATACCACTTTTGTTCCTTAACTTGTTCTGAAATCTACTTTCAAATTACATAAATTACAATTTCAGAAACGTATTTCTCATTATTAACAGTCTGCTCATTGATTTACCTCAGTTAGTTGTAGATATAACAGGGTCTATGAACTCTATCCTAAAATTGTTTTATAAGAAAAGCAAAAACATTGTAACTAAATAAGTCTAGATTAGTGTTGATCCCTCTTCTTATTTTAAAAACTAGGGAAATATCTTGAGTTTAATTATATAAAATATGTTGTAAAAGGTCCAAACATATAATAATAATATTTTTATAACCATAATTTTCTATTAATATTCAAAATACATACTTAAAAGCATAAATTAATCTCGTTATTTCCAGCTAGTAAAAAATTGCAAATTGTTAATTCTGAGTAGTAATAATTGAAACAGTTAACAAACCACTCACGTACTAGGCTATTTTGCTTATAATCTGCAAGGATATCATACAAGATAACTACACAGATTGTAAAACGTTTATTAGGTCTACTCATATCACATGATTAGACTGAAAAAATTTATTAAATCTTACTAAAAATATTAAATGTGACCGGCACATTACAACCTAATACTAAATATTGTACTTAAACAGTATTCGAAAGAAAAAAATTATGTGAAGTGTAAATTTTCACAGATTTTAGGATTTCGTAGTTGTTTCCTAGTATGGGACAATATTTTTTGTTGAAATCGCTTCAAAATCAAGAAATTTTTGAGATTTTTTCTGTCCGATAATCTAAGTTTTAAAAGCTTTTAAAAACCTGATTCACCAGACCTGTCATTTTGATGTAAAATAAAGACTCAAATAACACCGATAAACACATTATTTGTGGCATGGCAATTTTTGGGTATTTTTGATGTATTTTGATACGCTGAAAACAAATCTGAAAAGTGAATTTTTCTATCACTCATACATTTTCTGTAACAGACAATTTTATATTCTGCAATATACAACATTGTCATATTGCGTCAATTCACGACATGTATCTGCGGTGACGGTACACAAGTGGTTACGATCAGTTTATTCTTGTTTATCTTCTTATTATTAGGTCTAAAAGTATGCTTCAAAATAGATTGCCTCCATTAGTAAACTACAGGTATCCAAATCTGTTGCATGTAGTGACTCATGACTAGGGATGGGAACGATATATCGATATTTCGAAAATATCGATACTTTAGAAAAATATATCGATATTTTTATATCGATATTTGACATGCGATATATCGCGCAAAATATCGATATTCGCACAAAATATCGGTATTCTTGTATATGTGTAGGTTTCTTTAACTTATGTAGTCCGAGGACCTCCACTTGAACAACTTTTTTTGCGGACCCCATCCCAACCGTAGGCATTTTCCATCGTTCTTGAGACTTAATTTCTGACTTAATAATCTCAGAGGCACTATTAAATGAGTTATTTGAATAAAAGCGAAAAGTTGGGGGATGTAAAGTTAGTGGCAAAATTGTTTCGCGGACTCCCGGTAATGGATACGCGGACTCCCAAGGGTCCGCGGACCACAGTTTAAGAATCACTGCTCTACATCATACAGTATTAATGGTATCTTGTAGCACTTCATTATACCCTTTTCACACTAGATCTTTAAGATCGGATGTTAAAGTGAATGTATTTTTAAACGCTAATGTGAAACCGTACGGCCTCGTCTAAACACGACCGATGTTTAAGACAGAGTTCTGCGTCTTAAACTTCGTACGCATTGCCAACTTAATTTATATTATAAAAAAATACTTCTTGAATTTGTGCTGTCAACATTTTATATTATCATATACAAGAATACTGTATAATATCGACGTTATAAGAAGTTTATACTTATTGTTATAATAAAATTATTTATTTTAATAATGTGTTTTATAAAATACAGAGCTACAATAATTGAGATAAAATGTATCGACTTACATGTTAATACAGGTGTAATATATTCTTTATTGTAGTGCCTTTATTGTAGAATGAAATGAAATATCCTTAATTGTTTATAATAATTCAAAATGTGCGTCTGCGCAGACAGTTCAAAACTGGTAATTTCATGACGGTAACTTAAGGACAAAATTACTGTAGCTGATGACAGCACCAGAGATTTAAACATCAAGTGTGAAAGCATACCGATCTTAAACATCGGTGAACTTTAAGTTCACTCGTCTTAAAGATCTAGTGTGAAAAGGGTATTAGTCGAAGCTGTAAGTCTTGAGCAGTTGTTCATTTTACCAAAAGTTGATGCTTTTACCAATGAAGGTTTCCAATGAGTTTTACTCTGAATCATTTAAGATTCAGAGTAAGAATCCAACTCCTCTAGGTAATAGGGTGAAGGGAACAAAAGCTTCTTGATGCACTTTATGAAAAATCCGACTCATTATGTTAACATTGTTCGGTAATCCAGGCTTCAAGATTTTCACTCGGTATGATATTTCGAAGACTCCGTATTTTTTTTATACATAGGTTAAAGATCTATATATGCATACCAAATTTTAACTCTCTATGTTTATCTATTTGATCACAATGACAGATATGTGTCATGGTCTAAGTGCCTCTTGGTTATACCTACGAAATCCTAAAAATTATAACTTTCAGATAAATTCCTTTCTCCTATTCAATGTTTTTCGCAGAACTGCATAATATATACATGCTTACATAAAAGCATACATACAGTACCGTCTTTTCCATAAGGGCCCATGGAGTACGATCCCAGAGGCTTGATAGGGGCCTCTAAATGCCGAGGTCGTCGTTTACACGAAAAAAAGAGGAGCTCAATTTTTAGTGCAATTTTACTACAATTTTAGTACTTTTATTAAAAAACCTTGCAAATGAATCGGCGAACTTGAGTATCTCAGCCTTGCATACTCTATTAAAAGTAGATAAATTATACTCTATCTCAGAAAGACTGATAGTAATAAAATTTATGATTTGTAAAAAGTTATTGTATTATCACATAGAAGCGGCAAAACAAAAGCGACAAAATATGAATAGTTCGAAACGAAATATTGTTAAAAACAACCGAGTGTGCCGCACATATTATATCGGAATACGAACTAGGGTTAAACACAATAGACCATAAAAATTTGAGCATAAAATTTTGATGAAAAATATGGTCACAGGGGTGTGTTTAATGATATGATAAATATGGTCACAGGCGTGAGTTTAATAAAATGATAAATAGTAATATAGAAATACACAAAACCAATTTAAACGTGCACGCCACTGGTAACTGCCTGACAAAATGATTTATTACTGTCAGCCTTTCAGAGATAGAGTATAGAAGAAATTTTCCCGAATGTGAAAGTTGCTACAAGGATATTCCTTTGCTTAATGTTCACTTAATGGTGCTTAACTGTAGTGGAGAGCGCTCATTTTCACGGCTAAAAAGAATAAAAAATGAATTACGAACGACTGTGTTACAAGAACTACTTACTATTTTGTCAATCATGTGTATAGAAAGTGATATCCTTCAAAAATAAGACTTTGAGGACACAATAGAAGATTTTGCACAACAGAAATCCCGGAAGAAATCATCATCATTAACGTAAGTCCAATTCTCAAAATAGTAATCACTTCACTTATATTTCATTTGTATAAAGCTAACCATAATAACCAATAAAGTCACTAAATAAAAGTTTATACTGTTTCCATTCACATTTTTTTTTTACTTTTTAAAAGGGTCCTAAAATCTGTGTGCCCTAGAGCCCCTGCATGACCTAAGGCGGCCCTGCATACATACATACAAAATACATACATATTTACATTCATACATACATATATAATCTCATGTGAATCTGTAAAATTTCAATATCGAAAATTCTATCCCATCAAAAAATCATCCTAACCTATGATGACTGAAAAAACTTAAAATCAACATCGAAACGTTTACCTCAAATATTATTTGCTATTCTAGAATAAGATGGAAAAGCAGTACCATGAATTGATAAAAACATATAGAAGAGTTAATAAATCAAATTAAATTCTTTCAAAACTAGACATTGAAAATGTTGAACTATAAAAACTTCATCATTATTCAAAATATATAAAAAATGCTGTAGTCTAACCCAGCTTTTCTCAACCTTTTTACCCTTGCGGAACCCTTGAAATGACTTAGAAAACCTCAATATAAAAATTACTGTACTTCTAAATTATATAACAGGTTGAATATTATATTACCCAAGAATATGTCGTATAGCCAGTTTCTTTGGTTTAAGCGGAGCTAGATTTTGAATTCTAGTAACTGTGAACGTTTGATTGAAGCTTTTGATCATTTTGTTTAGCAAAATCCAACTACAAATATTAAAAAATTATTTTGTGACATGAAAATTTCTTTTGATTTCTCTTAAAGGTTTGGAATAGTTTATACGTGTATATTAAAATTATGAATACGCAATTTGATACAAAAATAACTCTAAAATAAATATACATATGATTCAGGAACCCCGGTTGAGAAACACTGGTATAAACTAATGGTGCAACTTTGTGTAACTTTTTAAATATATTTAGATAATCGTTGCTATAGTAACAGGTAACAATTTAATAAGGTTAGTGTTGATCATAATATAATGCTTGCACCCTATTAATTTTATTAAAAAATCACACCGTAATTAATACATAAATATTACTAAATATTTATTTATTTATTTTTTAATTAATTAATTAATTAATTGACTTACCTGATTAATTCGTACATGTGTTTCTCTACGGCGGACGCATTTGCACTCCCGGTGTCACTAATCACTCGCAGGTAAGTTCCGGTAGCGACGAGTCCGGAGTCCGGAGTCGACGGTGGCGGTTATATTCCGGAACACGCTAGTATGTGGGTCGATAGACGACGGCACACTGACTGCCCGTGCCGGAACACAGCGTCGACAGCGTCGAGACGACTCACACCGCGCATTACCAGTAAGGGTTAGGAAGTCAAGAGTTAATTAAACTTTTTCTAGAATTAATAAAGTTTATTCGGTCAAAAGATGCAGTCGTTTATATTAAGGGGCAAATATCCAGACAATGTGTGAAAAGTTGTTTTGACTAATTGAACCATTACCGAAATTATTTATCTTTTATGTATGGGCGAAATTATCAGCCCATACATAAATGTTAAACAAGCAAATTAGAGGGATGTTTGTATTTAAAATATCTTTTAAATTATCTTCGAAATATTGTCCTCCTGCGACTGCACATAGCAGCCAGCGTCTTTTCTACTTCTGGAAACATATTTCGTAGGCACTCTTTGGAAGCGCGTTACATTTTTCGTTGTGCTTCGTGAACGAACAACTTTTGTGGGTTTCGGTTCATCTTGGAAGACTCAAACAGTGAATTGTTGCTTAGTTTCCGGTTCATATGAATTCCGGTTCGAAGTTTCGTCACCTGTAATTATGTTGTATACGGATTTGCAGTGCCTAGGTTGAATTTTTTTAGTATTTCCTTACACCAATCAACACGAGCTCTTTTGTGTTTCGGTCAAATTATGCGGAATCCATCGGGAACAGATCTTTTTACAGATAAATATTCATGCAAAATCGAATGTATTGCAGTCTGCGATATGCCAAAGAATGCCTCTATCTCACGGTAAGTCACATGACGATCTTCTTCAATTATTATGCGCAAACCATTGAAGTTTTTTTAAATTCCAACCGATTTTGGTCGACCTTCACGAGATTCATCAATGACGGGCGCACGTCCACGACGAAGTTCTGCAAACCAATTGTAAACAGTCTTTTCTGATGGTGCTTCATTACCAAAAGTTGAACGAAGCGAATCTAAGCATTTTTGTTGAGTTAGGCCTTTACTAAAATCGTAAAAAATCATCAAAAAAAAACTTTAACGAGTAATATCCATTTTTTCACAAACTTGTTTTCTTTTAACGCTCGCTGTCAACTAACTACTCGGTCAATTTATAAGCTGCCACTGTTTTCACAATAACAAATGTAAATTTTTACGAATATAGTAATGACACATTTCAATATTGCCATCTAGTGGTCGTTTGTAAAAACATAAAAGGTAACCCTCGTACGAGCCTATATTTCTCACTCAAAAATTCTTTTTAAAATGAGCTGATCTTTCTGTACCCCAGCGTACACGTTGAACCTCTTTGTCGAACCATTATTAGAATATCTACCAGGCGTTCTGGAACATTTTTCTTTCTTAGAATTTCAAGAAGTTTCCAACTATTCACTCGATCGAAAGCTTTGCAGACAAACCATGTTTGAAAATGTACAAAATTATTGCATGATGATCACGTCGCGTTAATCACTTATATTGATAAGTTAACACTTGCACTGCAAACAATAGACCGACAACATAAAATTTATTGATCAGTGTATCTATTATGTTTTGAATGGTCTATTGAATGACGCAAGAATAAAATCGCTATGTTTATTTATACATCCGTATCTCGAAACTTTCCTAGCGCCCTGTTGAGAACTGACACGCTCGGATACGCAGTCTGGTGGTCAAATATTGTACTAGGTGCCTATAGTACTGTTTGAACTTATTACATATGTTCTAGTGTTAATTTTTTGTTAGAATGTCGATAGAAGTTGTGAAAAACTGTAAAAGTAGAACAAATTGTAGTGTTTTTAGCAGTCGTTTAAGACAAGACAAAGATAGGCATCTTAGTTTTTTTTCTTTTCTTTAGAAAAATGGAGGGAAAGTTAATATTAAGTCCAGATTGGAAAAGATTTGGTTATGGACAGGAAGAAGACATGGGAATATATTTTGAGTTAAAAAGTAACTGATACTATGCGAGTTTGTTAATTACATTTGTCGCAGAAAAACTAAACTGCACTAATATATTAATAATAATAGCTAATAATATTAGCTGCTTCTGTCCAACTAAAACTAATTTTATTTCATGAGGCAATGAACATAATGCACTTGTTTACAAATATAATCCATATATTGTAAATTCAGATGACCGACAGTCAGATGTACCATGTAATAAAATTAAACACCCGGCATTTAACACATTCTCAACTACAAATTATACTTCAATAAATCTACTGAAATTAAACTTTAAATACTGTAATTTGATGCCCACCTTCTGTTATACACTGCAATACATGTGTAGCGCATAAAAATTTAAAATTTCGCAAATATTTACTCGCATTTTCATAAAATAAAAATGTACTGTGCTTAAATTAACCTGTTCGCTGTTAGCATATTGACAGCTAAATACTAGACACGACAGCCATATTGCCATGGACTACAGCGCCGCCAACGGTAATGTCACTTCTCAATAAGAATGTTTTATGCAACCGGGCATGTACTGCTGATAAACCGACATATCGGACGAACGAAATAGACCCGAAAAGTCTATTCAGGCTCCGGGACTCAAGGTCTCATATCGGGACAATCCCAGTGACATCTAGCGACATTACGCGTATAGCGATATGCACTCTCTATATTTGCCCTTAGCATTTTATCTTCATCACGCCTTCTATCGTCTGAAATCATCTGCATATTTGCAAAATAATTCTATGAGCTATGTAAATGATTATATATTATTAAAATATAAAAATAACATTCATTCATACTTCAAAGTCCGCTATTATACTGTATAATTGTTTTATTTATAATATTCTTGTCAATATCTTCCCTCCTTCTCTTACCACGTTTAAATGCATATCTTTAAAATCCATTAATGGCTGGTTCACTTGTTCAATGGTTGGAAGGTTTCAATGAAAAGGTGTAAAAAGCTATGTAAGGTGTTAAATGATTCGACCTTGACACTGACAGCTGTTACAAGAATATACATTGTTTAATTCATATCTCATATGGAAAATTTTATATTTAAAATTAATCATCATCATCATCAACGTTGTTAGACCCAATATTAGCCATTCGCTTTCTTTATGTAGTTGACTTTGGTCGATTTATTCATACGATATTGTCGCGACCAGAGCTGGAAATATTTGAAATAAAGTATTTCAATTACTAAATTAGTATTTAAAATATTGAATTTCAAATACTTCAAAGAAATGCTCTTGGTATTTTGATTTGACTTTATTTTAAGTATCTCAAATATTTCCATAGTATATACCAGGGCAACAAGTATGAAATGCGGATTTTTTTTTTAATAAAACACATGAAACGCAAAAGAACAGTAAAAGTTTATTTATTCAAAGTATGCTCCATTAGAAGTTATACATTTTCCCCATCTTTCAGGCAATTTGTGAATACCTCGCCAGTAGAACTCTTTCCCTTTCCCCGCAAACCATTCATCTAGCCATTCTTTCATATTTTCATATGAACAAAAGTGCTGCTCGGCAAGTGCGTGACCCATCGATGCGAACAAATGGTAATCTGAAGGGGCCAAGTCTGGTGAGTAAGCGGCATGGGGTAGCACTTCCCACTTGAGTACCTCCAATGTGTTGCAAACTGCTTTTGCCTTATGTGATGGAGTATTTTCGTGTAGAAAGATTACCTTGTGCTGTCTTCTTTCGTATTCTGGTCATTTTATGATCAGCGAATGGTTCAATTCGATCAGTTGTTGTTGGTAGCGTTGGGTATTAACTGTTTCACCAGGTTTTAACAATTCATAATAGACCACACCCTTTTGGTCCCACCAAGTACAGAGACAAAGACAATGGTACAAAGACAATGGTCTTTGTTCCAAAGCGATTCGGTCTTGCAGTTGAGGTGGATGGTGAGCCTGGGTTCACCCATGATTTTTTGCGTTTGGGATTTTCAAAATAAATCCATTTTTCATCGCCAGTAATGATACGATGCAAAAAAAACTTTCTTTTGTATCGTGCAAGCAAAATTTCACAAGTGTTTTTGCGTTTTTCCATCTGCCTCTCATTCAATGCATGTGGAACCCATCTGCCGACTTTCTGGATCTTACCCATCTTTCATAGGCGATTGGAAACAGCCTACTTTTGAAACGCCGAAAACATCGTTCACACGTATCTTGCGATGGAGCATATTCACCATAAGCTTCTCGAAGTTGTCGGTATGATTCAGCAGCAGTTTTTTTCAAATGAAAACAAAACAGTAGTACTGTCCGCGAATGCTCTTTATTTGGCACAAAATTTGACATTTTTAACACAGTAAAACAAAACTATATGATCACTTTTCAAATTATAACCTATACGCATTTGACACTTAATGATAACTTAACAAAACGCCATATGTATTGAAACTTTGAACTACACACTATGTTTGCGCGGCAAGTTTGAAAAAAAACCGCATTTCATACTTGTAGACCTGGTATTTCAAATATTGCCTAATATTCAAATATTTTCCGAGTATTTCATATATTTTCCTATTATTTGAAAAATTTCCGAATATTTCAAATATATCTCTAGTATTTCAAATACGTTTTATCAGTGATGACTAGTAGTATTTGTAATTTCATATACTTTGGTCGCTATTTGGTATTTGGTATTTGAAATACTTTTACCATATATTTCAAATATTTTCTAAAATTTCAAATATTTTTCTATTATTTCAAATATTTCCCTAGTATTTCAAATACATTTAAAATATTTGAAATACATTATTTTAAACACTTCAATAATTCTGAAAAGGAATCATAAAAATAGAAAAACTATTTTTATTTATTATTTTATACACAGTATCAAGAATAAAATTAGTATAAATAATGTTAAAAAGTCTAGAATAATGATTTTTCTGATGAAAATAAGTAAAATATTGTATTTATGATAAAATATAAAAGTAACTTAAATAAAGCTTAAAATGTATGTCATAACTACAATTTTAAATTTTTTTGCTTGTTCATATATTGTTTAATATCACCCAACTCCTCGTTACGAAACTTAATTTCTAAAATAACCAAAACTAATGTCTAGTTTTAAGACAGAGATTAATTGTTATTTATAGTTTTATAGTCCGTTGAAACGTTAGTATGCAGTATTGCTTACTTATGGGAAATAGGAGCAATATTGCCAAATGTTGAAAAAGTGTCAAATATGGCAACGAACCCAAAATAATATGCGTATTATTTTGTTGATAATTTATTTAAATTAACTGAAAAAAGTATCAGGGAAATATGATTAATAGTATGTACCGCGTTTTCTTAATGATTTCGTAACGATTTGCGCCTAGTGTTTCTGATTTCTCGACATTAGACTTATTTTCTCGAGAATTCTCGAGAAATCTCGATAAAAATAATTATATAATTATTAGAATATACATCTTTTTTTAATGTTGAAAATATTGTAGAGGATAAAAACATGTTAAAATTATAATTACCTTTAAAGTACAAAAGTAAAGGCGTTGAAGAAATTTTACATTTGTCGAGAAATGAAAAATGAGAATTAAAACTTTTTCTCGAGAAGAATCACTATTTGCGCCTTTTACAGCGAGCTAGCGTTAATGGGAGAATCCATTAGAGCAGTATTTCCCAAACTGTGCTCCGCGATCTTCTAGTGTTGCTATATACATATATAGCAACGATAGTGCTCAATGAATTCTTCTCCTGAAAAGTGCTCCGAAGCTCAAAAAGTTTGGGAAACTCTGCATTAGAGAGTATTAAAAAAATACTACTCTATTTGCGCTGTACCGCATTCTAACGTTTGAACAGACTTTATAGGTAGATAAGGTCCTAATACGTCCAATAATTATTTGACACATTTGTAAACTAATATACAATTACGATTTCATTTCCTTGTTCATACTAAAGGTGATCCAATTTGTACTCTAGGATTTGTTTTTTGAATAAAACACAACATATTAGAAAAATCCGAAAAATTTTATTGTTATTAGCGTAAAGTACAGACTTGGCAATTATTTATGAAATATGATGTCGGCCAAATGCCCTCCACGACTCCGCTGACATGATACCATTCTTTTAGCGAAGTTTTCCGTAATCGTTTCCAATAAATGCGATTCGATTTCAGCAATTGCACGTCTGATGTTCTCTTTTAGTTCTCGAATCCTAGCAGGCTTGTTGACATAGACCCTTTCCTTCAAATAGTCCCAGAGAAAAAAGTCTAATGGGGTTAGATCGCAAGACCTCGCTGGCCAATTGATGTCGCCCCTCTGAGAGACAACATGACCAGGAAATTTGGTTTGAAGTGAGTGTTTCACGTGCTGTGTGACATGTGGCTCTATCCTGTTGAAACCACATGTCATTTAAGTTCAAATCGTTGGTTTCATTGAAAAAAAAGTTGATTAGCATCTCCCGATAGCGTACACTATTGACAATAAAAACGTAGCCAGCTTCAAGCAAAGTGAGTGTTTCACGTGCTGTGTGACATGTGGCTCCATTCTGTTGTTGCCATGATGAATTTGCAATGTGTTTAGATACCAATTGAAAAAATGCAAACTTTCACTGAACGAAAATGGCGCGCAATTCAAATCCTGGAGTCCAATTTGGATCACCCTTTATTAGGGTTGAAAGTTATACTAATAATTATGTCTCTACTTATATGTCCTTTCTAAGAAATAAATTAATTTTAATTATTTAATATTTTACTCTGATTGGTAATTTAACTATGAAATTTTCCTTCTGAAACAATACCAAAATTACCCCTCTCAGAACGTAAATTATTACCAATATCTTGCAGAGATATATTAAAAGACTAAAGATCTAAACCAGGGATCGGCAACGCGGTGCCCGCGAAGCAATTTCTAAGTGCCCGCCTAACCATGCGAAATTCTATTTCCGAGCCGCTTTTAGCAATAAAAGTACTGCCAAGAAGACTAGAAGTGTTATAGTTTTATAAATAAATATAATTTAATAAACATTAAATTTTATTGTAAAACTAAATTTTAAAACTATTCCCAATATAGACCCAACATGAAAAAAGCAATAATAAAAATGGTAATAGAAAATTATTGCGAAGGAAATGCTACCACCCAGCAATTTGCTAGACATTTTGATACATTATTGGAAGAATTTAATACCAGATTTGAAGACTTCTACGAATTGGAGGCATTTTTAACATTTTTTATTAGTCCTTTTTCTGAAACAGAGGATGATGTAGGGTGACCAGACGTACTCTTCTTAAGATTATTATACTCTTTTTTGAGTAATATTTTCTATACTCTTACTTTTTGTAAAAAAATATACTCTTTTTTGATGGTCACTTGTTTTTATTACTTCTATTGTAGAAATAAGGACTTTCGTTTTTTTTTTTTGCGCTCGCCACTTCTATTTTGGGAGTGAGGATCTTTTTTTTGCTCAATACTTCCATTTTGGGAGTGAAGATTTTTTATTTGCTCATTATTTGAATTTTTGGAGTGTAACCTTTTTTTTAGTATACTCTTTGTCTGTAAAAAAATCTGGTCAGCCTAGGATGAAGTGACTAATAAAATCGCAACATATTTCGGTATTTCCAATAAGGAGGACTTAGAATTGGAAGTTATAAATATAACAAATAACATTGAATTAAAATCACATCGTAACGAAGAAAATTTCTGGAACTTGGTGAATGGGAATAGCTACCCATTGTTGAGAAATTGTGCTATAAAATTGAAGTCCCTCTGCGCGTCGACATATGCTTGTGAATGTATGTTTTCTAATATGAAATACTTAAAATCAAAATACCGAACAGGCCTCACTGACGCTCATTTGGACCAATGCCTGAGAACTGGAAATTCTACTTATGTCTCACATTACAACGAATTGGCCGCGAATTTTCATTGTCAAATATCGCATTAATTATCACTTTGATATTATGTATTTTTTTATAAAAATTAAAATTTTAAATTGCATTTATTTTTATGTTCAATCAATATTTTTATGTTTAAATTTTACCCCGCCCCCCTTGTCTCACGGTGCCCGCCGAACTCCCGCATTTCTGAAATATGCCCACTTAGTAAAAAATTGATGTGAAGTGTGAATTTTCACACATTTCAGGGTTTTGCAGGTATTTAGTAACTGAATGATGATTATTTGGGATGTCAAAACAAATTTTATGTCAAAATATTTTTTTATGAATTTTAATTCGAATGCCTATTACCATTATTTAAGTTTCTAAAGATGTGCAGTCTTTTTTTATATATCAAGGTTCATTAAGATTTTGAAAATTGCGCCTATGGCTTCCATTGGTTGTTTTTAGTCATAGCTCCTCCCTTTTGATTTCGTGTACATTCTGTACACGAAACTCATTCGTGTACACTGGTTATTAAATTTACGCTTTTAAAAATTAAATGCAACAATTGCCAAAATATAACTAGAATTTTGAAAAAATAATTTAAACAATATAAAAATGCAAAAAAAAATAAATAAAAAATAATATTGTCTCCTCTCGTAGGATTCGAACTCAATTTCTCGGGCAGAATGCAAATATCTTAGCCACTGCACCAAGAAACACGTTACTGTTTAGCGTCTATATAACTATATAACTATAACATTATTAGCAAAAAAACACAAAAAATGCTTTTTGTTCCAAAAACATAATCTGATCAAAAATTCCTGTTGTAGTATTCCGGTTCACACCAATGTACATTAATTAGAATTTTTTCAGATTTTTAGTTTAAACCATCTGGCCTACAGGGTGTGGGACAAATTTTTTTTTGCACAATTTTGGCAATAATCGCTTCAAAATAATTTATTTTGCAAAAATTTAAATTTGATTGTTAATCCACGTACCAAGGGCTTTCATTTGATACCCTACTCAGAATTTAAAAAAAATATTTTTTTTTTCGATGAGCACATATTTGTTTATATTTTTAGGGGGATATGTTTTTTAGATTTTTTGTATTTTTCCTATGTGCGGGTCAAAGAGTTGTATAAGCATGCCAAATTTCAACTCTCTAGGTTTAGCCGTTTGGCTACAATTTTTACCGAACAGACAGACAGACAGACAGACAGACAGACGACAAAATGACGGTATAAGGGTTTTTTGGTCATACCTACAAAACCCTAAAAAGGTTGCCGCCCCCTGATCTAAACTTTCATATCAAATTCCTCAATATCTCCATCTTTATTATACAATTTAATAGTTCTTTTAAATAAATTTTTGAATAAGAGAAAACGTGTCCTCGCATTCAATAAACCACTTAACAATTGTGAATAAAATACCAAGAACTTCTGAAGAGAGTTTAAGGAGTTTTTTCAGAACTAAAAAACCAGGATTTGAAACATAGAAATAGTGAAAAATTCCACGGAATATAAATAAAATATAAGTCAATAGAAGAAATTAAATATTGTTAAGATGGAAATATTGGCAATAAAAAGCAAAATTAATTATAATCTTAAAGTTCATAGAATTGAAGGATTAAGAAACGGATGTTGAATTCAATATTCCTTTTAGAATGGATTTTCCAGTAACAAGATTATCCATTCAATGACTAAAATTAAATTAAATTGAATAAGGTAGAATATTTTCATCTTTTTTTTAAGTTCATGCTTTTGTATAATACAGGATTAGCTCTAGGTTGCATAGGTGTTAAAATATTCATAAAATATTAAATTATGAAGGCTTTCTTTTAAGTTTTTACAAAAACTAAGAAAGAAAACATTTTTTTTTTTGGAACAAACTGTTATATTGCTTTTCAAAATATTCGCCTTTAAGATTTATATAATTTAGCTGCGTTCAAATCAATTATCGAATCATTTTTTCCACTCTTGTTGGTATCTCAAAAACATGGTTTTCGAAGGCTTCAACGGCTTCTTGAGGTGATGAAAATCGCTGTCCACGAATTTTTTGTTTGACATTGGGGAACAAAACAAAAGTAGTAAAAGGGGATAAATCAGGTGAATACGGGCAATGAGACATTAATTCGATGTTTTTCTCCTTCAAATAATCAACTGTTTGACGTGCTGTGTGGGAGCTTGCATTGTCATGATGAAGAATTATTCGATGTTTTTGGTTGTTTTTCCTGATCGAAACAAACTCAGCGACAGTCAACTCCACTTACTAGGTATTGCGAAACATGCACCGTCAGCTCATGTTTTGATCTTAAGTTTCAGATTATAATTTGATTATTCTGGTTTGTCTTGTACTTAAAAAGACACTTCACAGCCAATTCAGAACGAATTCTGGTTGAATAAAATCAATAAACATATCTCATTTATATTACCGAAAATACTAGTGGTTAACTATAGTATAATTTGTGGCGTGCTCTCGTCAGACTGGACGGCGACGTCTACCGTCGGGGCGGTCGCGGATCATACACGCGACGTCCGACCCACAATCCCCATTTTCGATTGTTTGTTAATATTATAGTAAAATAAAAGATTACTGACCGGCAAATATCTGATCCAGGTTAATAAGTGTCAAGAAATAATGACAAAATTTAATTAAAAACAAAAAAAACAAACATATATTCAGTTAACTAAGAGGTTCCCAATTTTTTCACGCATCGACCCTTTCCAAGAAATTATCCAATTCCATCGACCTCTTTAGTAATTGAAACTGCTAATATCCTCTCCCTACTGACGTCGTTATATACAAAATGTATTATCAAATCAGCAGTTTTCAAATCGGTACCTTTTTTGATTTTTTAAAACTGACTGGTTCTTTTTGTCGACAATTATTAAACCGCGCTTTTGGTATAATAATAATGAAAAATAAAAGTATCTAATTTGTCCATAGACCCTTTCCAACTACTATCGACTACTAGGGTATCAGTAACGACCCCTTTTGGAACCAATGAGTTAACCAAACATTATACAGCTCCTATTTAATCAACATACTTTGGCAACAATACATCTACGTTAACGAGTTTTCTACCGTCCGTATAGAATCAATTGATAAGTCAACTTCTCTGAGGCTCATAATGCCATGCACAACCTATTTAACGTTGTCAATACATGCAAAATTATTAACTTTGACTTTCAATTTTAAAATCGGGAACAAGAATTCACAGGGTGACAAATGAGTGAAAGGATGTCGAGGTAAATAAGGGACTACGGAGGTGTTTTTCGGTGTGTCCAAAAAGAATCCAACCTTATGCTATAGCAGGAAAATAAGTCAACAGCAGTCAAATTTGGGAGCCATAATATCCTTCCGGCGATCCTTCCACTTCCAGAAGGACTTCTTCAGCCAACAGCTGCGTCGTCGTATTCTGTTTTATGTTCTTTGTGTCTCCAAATCTTTTTTCTTCGAGGATTTTTCAATTTAGGAAAAAGCTAGAAGTTGCAGGGAGGTTTTAAATATTTCGATCACAAGTTGTCCTGGGTAACTTCAATTCCATAATACTTTTGATCTTCCTTGAGTAACCGTGGAATGAATTTTATTGCCTAGCCAAACCTAGGATATATATATATTGAATCCTAAGGTTTTCTTCTGTCTCACACACAATCAAATGACGATTTTTATTAACTGTAATTCGCATGCGTTCCAATTTCTAGTAATCTTCTTGCTGCAGGCCAATACTGTTTTTTTGTCAGTAAATTAATATTAATATAATATATCTGAAAGAGAACTTGAACTTGAATGAAATTGCTGGTATTATAAAAAACACTTAGAAGTATGTTTGTGGGAACTGATTAAGCATAGCTAACTTCTTTCTCGTCATACATCATAGAGATACGAAGGATGTTAAATTATGAAAGATGAAGTATTTTGCTCTACAAATAAGAATAATAAATGGGAAAAACAATTGAACATATAAAAGAGTTATTAAAAAAAATATATTTTTAATAAGAACACCCAGTATTTTTTTATTCTAGCGGATAGACATTATCTTTAACAAATCATTATGATGTTATGCTTAATTAAAGCACTATGACTGTTAACTCAGTATTAAAAAAGTTATTAAGAGTTGATTAATCAAATACAGCAAAACAAGTTTCCATGTTTCTCCAAGATAACTTAAATGGTAAAAATCAAGCCTTAATAAATTTCTTTATTTGAAATGGATTAAAAATTATAGTTCATACTTTGTCATCTAAAATAATAATAATAATAATAATAATAATAATAATAATAATAATAATAATAGTTTTATTGACCAAATTACAAATACAAAGAACTGCTTTCAGTTAGTCAATACAATATTAAGAGACAAAGTCATAAAAGTTCATCAAAATTAACGTTGTTAAATTCATCAATTCTGTACAATGGGTTATTTATAAATAAGTGTTTAAGTTTAAGTTTGAATTTGTCTAGTGGTAGTGTAGTAATAGAGTCTGGTAAAAGATTATAAAATTTCACAGCAAGGTAATTTGAACAATTCCTGGATTTATTTAAGCGCAAAAACTTACCACGAATATTATTTTTACAACGCGTGTTGTGCTCGTGCGTTTCACCAAAAGTGATATAATTGTGCAAGTTATTGCGTACAAACAATAGACACAAATAAATAAATAGTGAAGGCAATGACATTATTTTCAGCTTTACAAAAAGATCTCGACAATCCGCTCACAAGGAGCACTGGCAATTATTCTTACAACTTTACGTTGTAAGCTGAAAATTCTTTTGGCTGCAGGTGAATGTCCCCAGATTATTAACCCATAGGTTAGGTGGGACTGAAAGAGGGAGAAATAGGCTTTCATACAACATCTATGCTGACTTCATGCTTCAGATTCCTTACTAGATACACGGTCGATCGCAGTTTACGACTGAGTACATCCACGTGCTGATCCCAACGAAGGTAAGGATCAAAGTGGATAACAAGAAATTTAACGAAAGGAGGATTGGCAAAATTATGTTTTCTGGTGCTCAGTAGCAAGGTCTGGGTTTTATCTGCATTTAAAATTAGTTTATTGCTAGACAACCAAGAGTTTGCACTGTTCACCAGAGAAACATTTTCTGTAATAAGGGAATCTAGATCATGGTTGCAATTTAGTAATGTTGTATCGTTAGCGTAAAGAATTGATTTAGATGTCATAGCGAGAGGCAAGTCGTTAACATATATTAAGAATAGTAGCGGTCCGAGAACTGAACCTTGGGGAATACCAAAATGTAAAGGAAGATACTCAGAAAGGCTACTTTTAAATTGGGTAAACTGTTTCCGATTAGATAAGTATGATTTAAGCATGGCACAGCTCTTGTCGTCAAAACCATAAAAAGATAGTTTGGTTAATAAAATATCATGAGATATGCAGTCAAAAGCCTTGCTTAAATCAAGAAAAACACTAAGACAGTATTTCCCTGATTGACAAAACAATTGTCCTAAGAAAAAGATAAACAAATAAAAAAGAAAACTAAGTACAAAAGTATGAAAAGTTTTTCTGAATGAAACTATTTTCTTGAGTGTAATCTAGACTTTTCCATCTCATCTCACTTACAAAAAACATTCATCTAACTCACACAAAAACACAATGGCCCAAATTACCTTGTTTATACAAAACCTTAAAAAAACGTTTTAATGAATACTCGCCCACTGAGTAAAGAAAACACCCTTCGTACTCTGGTATCATGTAATGGCTTTCGTTAAGAATTGTCACTGTATAAAAGCAATGGTGCGAGGACTTAATGTGTTGTTGGAGTTGAGGACATGGTGGTTTCGTAGGAAGAGGGCGTCAGAAGCTTCTGCTTGCCATTAAATTATTAACCTTTGTTCCTCGACGGAACGGACACGAGGAAGGCGTTGGGACACATGAAATAACGGAACTAGGAAACTATTAAATAATGGTAATTATATAATACCTCATGATTCATGGGTTATTGTGAGGTAATTAGATTTAATTTAATTTTTATAACATCGGGAAAACTTTTGTTTAGAAACATGTCTTAAATATTATCGAACAGATTTAATTCTTTTTAGGATTGCGTAGCTCTAATCAAGAAATTAGGTACAACTAGCGCTAGAAAGATCAAACCCAGTGGGTTTGACAATATTAGTAAAAATAAAATTAAGTACATGGTCATAGGCGCACGTAATAAGGAGCTAGAACGGGACATTGCCTCACCCCAAGAATATCCACTTTTTAGGCCCGGTCTTTCCACCTTCAGATAAAGTTCCAGGTAACTATCTGACAGATAAGGTTATTTGCAACTTCATCTGCTGAATAAATGTCAATAACAGTCAGTGAATCCAATACGTCAGTCTCATTATCCGTTAGATAACTATCCGATAGATACATTTGTATAGAAAAAAGGGATGACATTTACTCAGCAGATGAAGTTACAAATAACCTTATCTGTCAGATAGTTACCTGGAACTTTATCTGAAGGTGGAAAAACCGGGCCTAAGTGTTTTATTTCAAACCCTTTAGCGTTTTTGTTCTCAGATTTATTTACTGTTATACGCGGGTTACCTTTTAAGTTTTTACAAAAACTAAGAAAAACTTTTTTTTGAACAAGGGATAAATCAGGTGAATACAGGCAATGAGACATTAATTCGATGTTTTTCTCCTTCAAATTATTAATTGTTTGACGTGGTGTGTGGGAGCTTGCATTGTCATGATGAAGAATGATGCGACGTTTTTGGTTCTTTCCTGATTTTGTCGATGACTTCTGGCAAACAATTTTTTGTATACTACTCAGCATTAACTGTTCTCCGATCCTCTAAAGCAGGCCTGGGCAAATGGCGACCCGCGGGCCAAATTCGGCCCGGTCTGAAATTCTATCCGGCTCGCGAAGCATTTTATAAATTATTGTGTCCTGCAAAAACAATACTGTCTGTCCAATAGTCTTTCAAACTTTCATTCTTTCCAATTTTTTTTTCAATTTTTACGACCGCCAACATATATAAGGGAGGTATTGTGATCATACCGATTTTGACATTTCGAGATTTTGATGGATCTCCACGAATTGAGTTCCCTACATAACGTTTTGACTATTTTTAGCATGATGTCTGTCGGTCTGTCCGTCTGTCTGTGTACACGTGCAGAGCAAATTTGGTGAAAGGATTTTTATGATACTTCATATTTAAGCTTCCGCCATCAATGGCACAAGTTGATCAACTTTTGGTAAAAATCGCTTGACTAAAAATGAGAGTTTACTCGTTTCGATTTTAAGATTTGTGTTAATATTTCACAACAGAAAAATATTTCGAAAAAATTTATTTAACAAAAGTTGCTATAAAAGCAATAACTAATAACTTTTATTTGAGACGTTTTTTGATAAAACGAAATATTTCGAATAATTTCTGTAAAATTTTTCGAAAAGTCGCAATTTTTTCATACTTATATGGAACGTTTCCATGGTCATGGTAAATAATATCTCTGTTAGAAAATATACTAAGGCCAAGTTATTTCTACTCTGCTGCTAGAATCTATTTTATATAAGTACTTTATGATGGCGGTCGGTCCTGTGGTGGCCACAGCTGATTTTTTTCTTTAAATTGCATAATAAATACACGTTTTGGTTTAAAAATATTGCTTTTAAAATTTATAAAATATCCTTCGTAACAAAAACAACATTTAAAATAAGAAAAAAAAAATTTTGTGCCGCGGTCTAAATACATTCGCAATGGGGCCCGACAGCCAAAATATTTGCCCACCCCTGCCCTTGCTCACAACCGAAGAAACAAGCTATCATTTTCTTGGAAGTGCTTCGTGATCGAACAACTTTTGTGGGTTTCGGTTCATCTTGGAAAACCCAATCAGTGGATTGTTGCTTAGTTTCTGCTTCATATGAAAAAATCCAAGTTTCGTCACCTGTAACGATGTTGTATACGGATTTTGCAGTGCCTAGGAGACGGATTGCTTTATGTTTAAACTCGGTGAAGGTCTTCTAAATCCTTTTAGTTCAGTCTTATCGGTGAAAGATCGACTAAAAATATCTCCCTTATTAACTTTAAAAACCTTTTAAACTTTACACTGAAACAATTTTTACGAAACTAAAAACGCTGTGAACACACATATACACAGTAAGACGGTAGCTGACGTTGTAAGTTTGCAGTGGCCATGCAACCTACTAGCTTTTTAACGTAATAGATATTAACTGAATTCGTGGGCTCACCAATAATCCTCTCTAGAATTTCCTGTCTAGAAACACCAAGATAAGGCTATATACCAAAAGGAAGTACGTCCCATATTTATTTATGGTTCCAAAACATGGACCTTAACAAAGCAAGATCGACAACTCCTCACAGTTTTCAAAAATAAAATAGTACGTCGAATCTTTGGTCCCATTCAAATTAAGAGTATATGGAGAATTGAAAAGATATCCGAGAACTATACTCAAGGCCGAGTATCACATAAAAACTGAGAAGTAAACGATTACAGTGGATAGAACACGTGATGATGATGAAGGAGAACATAATGGTAAAGAAGTTTTGGGGAAAGAAAAACATAAACCAGTGGGAAGATCTTGAAAGTGTTGGAGATATCAGCTAACCATAAATCTTATAAATATTAGTATACAGGGTACATGGAAATATCTGAAGTTTAGCAGATAAGATGGAGATCTTAACTGAATGAGGACAAAAGTCAACCCGATTGAGAGTGCTCAAAGAAGAAGAAAAAGAATAAGAAGAAGAAGAAGAAAAAAGAAAATTACCATGACGACAATGATGATGATAATGATGATAAAGAAAAAGAAGAATGCAGTATCAGTACCCTTTTATCGTTATCCGAATGATACCATTTTGAGAGTTAAACCTGTGCTTCTGAGGTAGCTTCTACCAGTGTTGTTCGTTGATGTGCGTGTTATGTGATCAGTTCATTATTCACTAAGCCAGTCCAGTGCTGTCGCTCAAGGCATTCAACACCATTTACCGGACACTACCGCCGTCTCATCCAGTTATATATGGCCCGTTTCTTTCACGACCAATATACCAAATCATCAATATGGGTCGATAACGGAACTATGATTTATTGAATTACAAGTATTTGTTATTTATTTATTTTTATTTTAAATATGTTTAAAATCTTAACAGTGTTGGACCTTGCCTTGGTGAGAATGGAAGCTAAAAAATACCGCAATTTAATAAGGTGTGGGACAAATTCTTCTGGAACATTTTTGTTCAAGAAAAAAAAAAATGAAAAATTAAAAGTTCTTCAATTATTAGTTCTTCAGAAGAAGTCACAATAGAGGTTTAATTTCGCTTAAGATTGAACTAGCCCTAGTACTAGTACTAGCCTAGAACAGTAGTTTTGCAGAAAAGATAGTTACTAATCCACTAGCCTACCCCCACCACTACATTTTTCATTGTTCGGTATTCTCTCACCCGCACTTGACCAATATAAACAACAGGTGTAGAGATTCTTGTAGTTATTTAAATTTAAAAAACAAAAAATGGGCTTCTTTTATGATTTTATGAGGCTGTATTTGTTTCAAGTTCCGTTAGGTTGGCAATGGAAACTCAGTTGCAATTGTTAAGCGGCGCTTGCGCAGTAGTGTTTAACAATCTATCTGTCAGTACCTTCCCAAGGTTTGATTATTATGTGCCGTAGTTTTGATGTGAGCGTTTTATCATGACTACTACAATCGAAGATTCCGCCGCATTCGAGATTCAGGCAAGATTCTGAAATGCCTACGGAGAGCAATACAGAACAAAAGAAGAGGCATGTTGTCATCAGGTATTGTCCATCTTCATGACAATGCACGCTTTCATACCGCAGCATAAACAAATGAACTGCTCAAGAATTTCGGAGATATTTGCCACCCGTCCTACTGCCCGGATTTGGCACCAAGCGGTTTCAATTTGTTCACCAGGATGAAAGTGTGGTTGGGAAAGAAGCGGTTCAGCACTAATGAGGAGCTGAAAACCAGTGTGCAAGATTGGCTGAGAACCCAGGCAGTATGTGATGTATACATACTGCCTGGGTTTGTATACATTATATCTCGATTAAATACGTATGTACGTACTATCAGAGCTGGCGCGAGGGTCTGTAGCGCCCGTAGGCAAGATTTAATTGAGCGCCCTTAGGCAGGGTGTAACTAGCTTTTTTCGAGCATGTTAAATGAGCTAAAAAAAGGTGTTCTCTTCTAAATTTCAAATGAAGACCTAAAAGAAAAAGGTCCTCACTTCTAAATTTAAAGTGAAGATCCAAAAAAAAGGTCCTCACTTCGAAATTTCAAGTGAAGACCAAAGAAAAAAAATAAGCTGTGGCCACCACAGGACCGACCGCCATCGTAAAGTACTTATATAAAATACATTCTAGCAGCAGAGTAGAAATAACTTAGCCTGATATTTTCTAACAGAGATATTATTTACCATGACCATGGAAACATTATATACAAGTATGAAAAAATCAGCTGTGGCCACCACAGGACCGACCGCCATCATAAAGTACTTATATAAATTACATTCTAGCAGCAGAGTAGAAATAACTTGGCCTAATATTTTCTAACAGAGATATTATTTATCTTGACCATGGAAACGTTACATATAAATATGAAAATATTGAGACTTCAATACTCGAAAAATTCAATAAATCGAAATATTTTTGTGTTGTGAAATATTCACAAAAATCTTAAAATCGACACGAGTAAACTCCCATTTTTAGTCAACCGATTTTTACCAAAAGTTGATCAACTCGTGCCATTGATGGCAGAAGCTTAAATATGAAGTTTCATAAAAATCCTTTCAGCCGAATTTTCTCTGCACGTGTACACAGACAGACAGACGGACGGACGGACAGAGAGACAGACAGACGGACAGACAGACAGACGGACAGACCGACAGACATCATGCTAAAAACAGTCAAAACGTTATGTAGGGACCTCAATTCGTGGAGATCCATCGAAATATTGTTCTCCTTTCAATGAATGATTGGCGCCAACGAGAAACCATTGTCCTTGACATAACGTCTTCACCATAAACACTACACAACTCGCGATGAATTTCAGTAGCATTTTTATTTTTTGCCGTCAAAAAACACCACGAACTTCGCAATCGGCGGTAGGAGCAAGTGGAGTCCCCATAGTGGCTGGAGCCTGACTGCCGGAACGATCGACGCACGCGCATAGAAATTGTACAGTGCTGCCACTACACCCAGACGCAAATTCCCTGTGACTCCCAGACTTTTCCAACAACCAGACGGATTAAAAAAAAATGTTTGACTTACTTTTGAGACGACCCTTGTGTATAGGTTATTAGTGTTGAGTTCCAATATTCCTTCACTTGTCTCTCACGTTGGTTTTTATATGACTTTTGAGGTCGGAGTCAGGGATTCGTGCTTCTATAAGCATGGTATTAGTTATTATTTTAGTTGCAGCCTCAGATTTCATCTATTAGAGAATTGTTTGTTTGAAGTAGTTTTTGCTACAAAACATTCTATTTATTAGAAAAACAATAAACGCTTTAGCATGTAGATAAGAATAATTAAAGACAAGATAAAATATTTCGACGAACGAAATGTGTCAAAGAAAAAAATATTTGTTATTTCATAAAAATAACAAATGTTATATTTCCCATTTCCGCTAAAATGAATGATAATAAAGTTTACTAATGACTAAAAATATACAATTCTTAGACAAAATTGTGGACAGGCGGTATACAAGTTTTTTTACACCTACGAAATTTAAAAAAATTGATGTTAAAAGTTTTAATTTTCACACTTTTCAGAATTTCGTGAATTTCAGAAGTGAGGAGAGTGGTCTAAATTACAAATCCGTAGTTAAATTAACTAAATTATGCCGTATAATATTAAATCGTATTCCAGAGACTGGGTAAAATATACCAAATTAACCAAGTCAGTTAAATGAGACTATATTAAATCGCGGTACAGAAAAACTGTTGAAGCTAGATTTAAAAATACGAGAAAAAGTACATAATAATATAAATTTTAAGTATATAATACGTGATGTCGTGCCAATCTCATTCTCTTGTCTCATCTGTTATATTCAGGTGTTCAGCTCTCTAAGGGTTCTGAACTTCGGTCTTGATATAGGGGAGATGTGGGGACGGTGGCACAATTGGTACAGTGGAACATTTGAAATATCTTTGAAATATAGAATATTTTCAAGTCTGTTTGGGTATATATAGGCTCCTCTGGTACTGAGAAATGATACTATCCACATTTTGAGTCTATAAATTTAAGTCCCGCCATTTATGATGAAAATGTTGATTTGAGGTTGACAAACTAAAGTTTATCGTAACAAGAAATTTTTTATTTGAACGAGACATAACTAAATTAGTAAGAAATTTTGTATTACATGTTGTAAATTGGTCATTTGTCTACAGTGTAAAGCAATTGCTAATGTTGTAAACTATATCATTTATTATATTTGATAAAATGTTCGTGAAAATAGGGTTAGGCTAACAGTGGCACACGTGTTATGTGGATACAGTGGTACAGTGAGCCACTGTACCCACGTACGTGGGTCCAAGTTAGAAGAACAATTCCAAGCGGCGCAAAATAAAAAAGATCAGAAAATTAAAAGATATTCTTATAAGTTCAGACACATCTGATTCTGATGTCAATATTGATGAGAATTCAAACTCAGATGATAATGTTGACTCTGAATGTGATACAGATTCAGAGAAAGAATAAAATGAAGAGCCACTCTATAGGGGAAATCATAGAAATAACGACTGACAATATTATTGTTACATATCTCCGACGGCTGACTCTACTCTTTAAATTTATTAAAACAAATGAAAATTACACATTTAAAAAATCAGAGCTGATAAAAGTTTTACCATCTCCTGCTCCGTCTGGTAGGACATAACACCGTTTAGACGATTTGATTTTTACAGTAAATTTAATGAAATATAATTAACATTAAAATAAAAACTATCAAAACTTACTGCTTCCGAGGAACTTACCAAAGTTTATTTTTTTATATTAATAATAAATTTACATTTATATATTTATATACATTATTTAATTACTTAGTAGTTTGTTCCAAAAATATTAATTTTTTTACAATATTGTTAATTTTTCAGTATCTTTCAGATGATTTATTTTTAAAGACATTGAATTGAAGTTTCAATAAAAATTATTGATACATATACAGATTTTTTAGATGCCTATTATATTTACTGTTCCACTGTATCCCTAATGCTGTTTCACTGTACCCTCACGTATAGGTACAGTGGCACAATTGCAGAGGTCAACAAAAATATTAATTATAAATGGCACGTGATAAGGACATTAATTTTTAACAGGTTATTTAAACAACGATATTATAAGTAATAAGTGGCGAAAAGATTTATTTAAAAAATTCAAAATTGAAGATGTTATGTACAGAAAGGCAAAATGTGTGCCACCGTCCCCACATCTCCCCTACCGTTCGAGGTACCATTCTCTCATTACCCTTGTGCATACCATTGGTTTTTGGGGGATTGGTACGTCGAATTGTATGATTGCTCCGGATTTCATTGCTTATTTTTGGGTTCTTTCACTGATTTAGTTGGATGTGAAGTTTGATGATTTCAAGAATTATTAGTGCATCATGTTGTACAGGGGGTGATACTGTCAACCTTGCGATTTGTGCATACCAGGTTGTCAGGGGGGATAGTGTGACTGCCTGTCATATTGATGCGTTGGTCGGTCTTACTATCACTCTTTATTTATTGAATCTTTGTTAATCTTGGACATTAGTATATTTATCTCAAGTCTTGTTTGAAATGTAAAATTGAATTAATAGCCACTACCTTTAGTTATCATAGTATTGTATTTAAAATTTAACTCCTGTTTTTTCTATTTTCTGTATACTTCAAGTTCATATATTTTGTCATATAATATTCTGCAATTTCACCATCCTTGGAGATGACTGATGTACAGTTTGTTAGAGTTACGTTTAACTAACATAGCACCTGAAGAAGCCAACAATGTTGTTGGTGAAACGTTGTGTTGTTTAAAATAAACGCTACTTGTCTAAAAAGCTGAATGAAATTATTTCCTAATTCTACCATTATACAAAATTGGACGTTAAATACTCATCTGTTATGGCATTCCGAAATAGTTCTGTGGATGTATTTCCAAACCACTTCCTTAGGTTACCGAGCCAGGTAATCATTCTTCCTCTTTCAGAACCTCTTCTTAGTTAGTTAAAATTTATTATTTATTTTTTATAGCATACAAAAACGAAAGCTGTTTGCTCTTCAGGACTTCTTCCTTTTTCAACTTCTATCAACATAATACTCCGAAATATAATATGGAAAAGAAGGAGAGTAAGCCGAGGTCGGGGAAACAGGAGGGTGAGGAATTAAAGCAATTGGAGAAAAGGATGAAAGAGGTAGAGATAGGACATGAAAGGGGAGAAAGGGAAGCGAGGAGAAACAATATAGTAGTCAGAGGGGCAGAGTTGAATAATATGGAGAATAGGGAGGTAGGAATTAAAATAATGATAAAGGAGCTAACAGGGAAAGATATGGAAGTAGGGAGACTGCAGGAGATAGGAAAAGGAGATGGGAAAATATGGTTAGTAATATTGAAAAAGTGGGAAGATAAAAAAGACTTGATGAGGCAGAAATATAGGTTGAGAGGAAAGAATCTGTACGTGGATGACGATCTAACAAAGAAGGAGAGAGAGATACAGAAAAGGCTATGGGATATGGTGAGAGAAGAAAAGGGAAAAGGCAGACAAGCGAAGTTGGGATATATGAAGATACAAATAGATGGGAGATGGAAGAGGTGGAACGAGTTTAGGGGTGAGGTAGAGGAAACGCGAGATTTTCGGCAAGAGGGGAAGAGGTAGAAAAGGGGATGCATAGCGGTAAGGGGAGGGGTGGGAAGGAGGACGAGAAAGAAGTTAAGGCAATCTTCTGGAATGTGGCAGGGTTAAAGGAAAGGATGAAGAATTTTGGGGAATTTTTGAAGGAATTTGAATGTAGAGAGATGGAGTCTAGGAGGAAGAGATAATGGAACTGATGAGCGAAGAAGGCAAGGGAGAAAGATGGGCAAGAGAACTGGAGGCAAGAAGAAAGGATATCGAAGAGGGAAGTCAGAAGGAGAATAGGAAGAAAGAAAAGGACACTGGAAGAAGAAAGAAATGAAAAATATTCGAATGTGGAAAGAAAGGGAGAATTGTACTACATTTATTATGTGAATTTATTTTATTTCTTTGTAATTGTTTGTTAATTGGTTGTAATTGTTAATACCCTAAACGCTGCAAGGCCTAGGGGAAATAAAGAATATATATACTCCGAAATATACAGTATTTATGCTCGTTCCTCTTTCTTTTCCTTTAAGGTTGGCAACATTCTTGATAATTTCAACATTGGTGACTCGGACAATCCAGAAGTCCAATATATCATATGACTTTTATTCTTATAATTTATTTGTTTATTATATTAATAATGAGCGGATTTAGCGAACGCAACTGTTGAGTACGTGGACTTACAGATCGCAGTATTTCGCTTGCTGTTTTTTAAGTAAACTGATAAGAGTTGACTCTAATTACAAAGAAAAAAGGTTGATTTCTGATTCTCAGCAGTTATGTTCGCTCAACTCGTTTTCAAATCGTTTGCCGGCCAACACATTTTCACCACCCATGGAGTAATCACCACCCATGGTTTAGACCATGGTGTAATACCAAATAGGAGGAGATACTCCCTACGTTATCAACTCCCACAGAGCACGTTAAACAATTGATTATTTGAAGGAGAAAAACATCGAATTAATGTCTCATTGCCCGTATTCACATGATTTATCCCCTAACGACTTTTTTTTTTTGTCCCCCAATGTCAAACAAAAAATGCCTGGACAGCGATTTTCACCACGTCAAGAAGCTGTTGAAGCCTTCGAAAACCATGTTTTTGAGATACCAACATATTTCGAGAATTAGTTTGAACGCATACAAAAGTGTATAAATCTTAAAGGCGAATATTTTGACAAGCAATAAAACAGTTTGTTCAAAAAAAAAATATATATATATATATATTTCTTAGTTTTTGTAAAAACTCAAAAGGTAGGCTACCTTTTATAATCATTTAAGTCATACCTACGAACCATAAATAGTGTAGTGCGAAAAAGAAATCTTCGTTCATTGTCCATACCGCTTAATTTAGTGAATGGAGTATCTTGGCTTATATTAAAGAATTTCTCACGGGCGGCTTGAGCCGAGATGACCAGATGTAAGACATGTAACTGAGAAGACGGGAGTAAATGTTTGCAGGTGTTAATGTGTGTTGTGTTTGGATAGCTGTGGACCGTCTACATACGTTACGAAATTCTCTCTCCATACGGCATCAGCTCACCAACAAATACTAAATCAAATGACCCAAAATATATACCTATAAATAACTGAATTACAGGACCGGCTTGATATTAACGCCCAAAAAGTTAGTGACATTATTCAATCAAAGGACTCTGAATATTATAAGGTCATATTTAAACGTTTACGGAATGATTAACTCGGTAAAATGGACGAGCCGTTTTATCCTCCTTCATGACAATAAGATAGTGATGTGCATGAAAGCCAGATCTGCGGACACAGATACGGATTCGGATTATTTGCGTCTTGATCCGCGGATACGGATACGGATACGGATCCTGCATTCAAGTAGAAAAACTAAGAACTATGAAGTGATAATTTGATGTGACGGACAATAGTTTCCGACTGGTACAAAAAAAATACCAATCTTGATATTTTCAAAAGAAGCTAAATATAGGAGATACAAACAATCAATAAAACACTATTATACATCTGTAATTTATTATTATAAAAACAAATCTAGGGGTTAAATTAGACAAAAAAATTAATTTTACTAGCCATATACAAGATGTTAGAAAAAACGCGCTCCAAGCAATGTGCCAAGTATACCCACTGTTTAACAAACTTAGTAAAAGCAATAAAAATAAGATGCTCATATACAAAACGTGCATAATACCCGTGTTCTCATATGCAGCTCCTGTTTGGAGCAATACAAGCGCATCCAATATTCAATCTCTTCAGGTTATACAGAAAAAGTGCCACAGAATCATTGGGAACTATCCCAGACGGACAAAAACAACACAAATGCACCAGGAATTGAATATTGACTACGTGAAAGAACATGTTTTTTCACTCACAAAAATATTCTTCAATAAATGTACTATTAGTGACAAGAATGTAATTAAGAACTTGGGCAACTATACATTAAGTGAAATAAAATATAAAATATAAAATATACAAACACTAGCTGAGTACCCGTGCTTCGCTACGGTTTATTGACGGTTTGCCATCATCGTGCAATTATTAATTTACTATTGAATTTACTCCTTTAGGGATGAAATTTAAAAAACTTTCAAAACGCTTTCTAAGTATTTTAAATAGAAAATTATGCACCAAAATGGAATGTTATAACTCAGAAAATATAAAGGTTTCTATAATTCACCCCAAATGTAGATTTACCGCTTAGCGCTCGAATTTCGATAAATCTCTTCTTAGTGGGTGCTTACATCACGGAAGGAATATACTTCCCGAATTTCATGTCTCTATATCCAAGGGAAGTTCTATCGAATATAAATACCCATTTATACCCCCCCTCATTTACATTTAGAGGTGAAATTTTAAAAGAATTTCAAAACTATCTCGAGATATTTGAAAAAGACACCGGTGTGCCAAAAATGAATGTTATAACTTAATAAACACAGGAAATACGACGGGTTGTATAATTCACCCCGATTATAGATTTACTCCTTTAGGGGTTGATTAAGAAAGAATCCAGAAATAAAATTTTCGGCATTTGCATGGTTAATCTGTATAAGCAAAAGCCAAGTCGATATCTTATTGGTATTAAGAGATATTAAGGAATCCTTAATATCACATTTCAGCCCTTAGGGGTTGAATTTCGGAAAATACCGTCTTAGTAGGTACTTACGTCATACAGGGAATATACTTTACGAATTTCATGTATCTTGTTCTATCGAGTAAAAAATACCCATTTACCCCTTTAGGGGTGAAATTTTTAAAAACTGTCAAAACCATTTCGAGGTATTTTAAAAAGACACCGATATGCCAAAAAGAAATGTTATAACTCAATAAACACAGGAAATACTAAAGGTTGTATAATTCACCCCGATTGTAGACCCCTATAGGGGTTGATTCGGACAACACCCTGAAATAAGTTTTTCGGCATTTGTATGGGTAATCTTTGTAAGAAAAATCCAAGACGACATCTTATTGGTCCTAAGAGATATTGAGGAATCATTGAAATCATATTTCACCCCTTTTCACTTCTTAGGGGTGGAATTTCGAAAAATCCCGTCTTAGTGGGTGCTTACGTCATGGAGGGAATATACTTCACGAATTTTATTTATCTATGTCCAAGGGATGTTCAATCGAATACAAAATTCCCATTTACCCCTTAAGGGTGAAATTTTAAAAACTGTCAATACCATTTCGAGATATTTTGAAGACACCTATATGCCAAAAGGAATTTTATAACTCAACAAATACAGAGAATATGGTGGGTTGTATAATTAACCCTGTTCGGAAATTCACCACTTTAGGGGTGGATTAGAACAAAATTCTGAAATAAGTTTTTCAACATTTATATGGGTAATCTTTGTAAGTAAAAACCAAGACGATATCTTATTGGTCCGTAGAGATATTTAGGAATCCTTGAAATTACATTTCACCCCTTAGGGGTTGAATTTCGAAAAATCCCGTCTTAGTGTATGCTTACTTCATGGAGGGAATATACTTTGCGAATATCATGTATCTATGTCCAAGGGATGTTCTATCAAATAAAAAATATCCTTTTACCCCTTTAGGGGTGAAATTTTGAAAAACTGTCAAAACCATTTCGAGATATTTTAAAAAGACATTTATATGCTAAATTGGAATTTAGTAACTCAACAAACACAGGAAATACGTCGGGTTCTATAATTCTCCCTGATTGTAGATTCACCATTTTTGGGGATGAATAGGACAAAATCTTGAAATAAGTTTTTCAGGATTTTGAGGAACATTTATATGGATAATATTTATAAGCATTATTATGGATAATATTTATAAGCAAAAATGAAGGCGATATATTTATTATTGGACCTGTGAGATATTGAGGAATCCGTGAAAACACATTTTACCCCATTTCACCCTTTAGGGGTTGAATTTCCAAAAATCATTTCTGAGGGGCTTGTTAAGTCATAAAAGGGATATACTCCCCAAATTTTATGCTTCTTTGTCTAGACGAAATTCTATCGAATAAAAAATACCAATTTACCGCTTTAGGGGTGAAATTTAAAAAAACGGTCAAAACACTTTCTAAATATTTTAAAAAGACATCTATATGCCAAAAAGGAATGTTATAACACAATAAACACAGAAGATGCGAAGGGTTCTATAATTCACCCTGATTGTAGATTCACCCCTTTAGGGGTCGATTAGAACAAAATCCTGAAATAAGTTTTTTAATATTTACATGAGTAATCATTGTGAGCAAAAACCAAGTCGATATCTTATTGGACCTAAGAGATATTAAGAAAACCGTGAAGCCACATTTTACCCCTTTTAACCCTCTTTTCACCCACTTAGAGGATGAATTTCGAAAAATCCGTTCTTAGTGGTTGCTTACGTCATGGAGGGAATATACTCGCCGAATTTTATGATTATAGGTTCAGTGGTTTGGGCTGGGCGTTGATTATGAGTAGGTAGCTTAGTTACGATTTTATATATATAGATAAGTAAAAGGTGTCTCAAAAGAAATTTTATATTTAGTGGATCGATTAAAAAAAAAAGTAAGCCGTATATAGAAAAAATGTTTATTAATTATTAAAATACACTTTTTGGGGATTTATTTCTTAAAAATAATATCGTCTAAATATAGACCCTCGCGTTCTCGGCACTCATTTAATCGAACAGTAAAATTACTTATGACGTCTCGGCAGGTGGACTCAGGGATGGCTGCCATTTCGTGACGGATATTTTCTTTCAAATGCGCCAGTGAAGTCGGTTTATTGGCGTAAACTTTAGATTTAAGATAACCCCATAGGAAAAAGTCCATAGGGGTTAAATCTGGACTGCGTGGAGGCCAATTTATGTCACCTCTCCTGGAGATCAATTTGCCTGAGAATTAAGCCTCTGACTGGCATCTTGGGGCTTTAATTCTTGCACCAATTGAATTTTGTAGGGGTGCAGCTTTAGGTATTTGTGCATAATGCGATGTAATGATGATCTATGCACATTTAAAGCACTTGCGCGTTTCCGAATTGAAAGGTTCGGGTCGTCACGAACAGACTGATTAACATTCTCCACGTTTTCTACCGTTCTTGATGACCTAGGTCGCCCGGATTTTGATTTATCCAGCGTTGTACCAGTCTCTTCAAACTTTTTAACCCAATGTCGAATGAGAGGAATGCTTGGCGCATCATTTAAGTGGCGAAAACCTCGAATACTGCAGAATTTTCTACGCGCTACAGTCGCCGAATCACCGTTTTTGTAAAACTCTCGCACGCATAACGCGCGGTCTGCTCCCGAGAAACCCAGGCTACCGATTGACATAACCCCCGCACCCCTCGGATACGTTGCGTTCACGCAGTAAGATAAATAAATATAAAATTTCTTTTGAGACACCTTAAATATATACTTCTTTAATTATAAGTTAAACCAGTGCTAGGTTTTTGCCTTTTTCCCCTAGCAACTGAAATTTGTTAGTCTAACTAAATTATAATAATGTTTTTTTTCTTAATTTTTATGGCCTATGCTGCTTTGGCAATTATCCAGGATAATTATTATTTTGAAAAATTCCATGCCTGAACGGGATTCGAACTCAAGACCTTAGCAAAGCAGAGCACATGTGTTACCACTACGCTACGCCGGTCGGCATACAAATGTTAGTACAATATTAAATTATAATTTTAAGTATACATATTGTTTTATAGGTATATTTAAATAAGAAATTGTCTTTTGTTTTTAAATTTTTACTGTAAATGCTTTGGCAAATAAATCATTTTATTTTTATATTATTATAAAATTATATAATAATATAAATGATACACACAAGTAAATAAATACATACAAAACTTCTAGTAGAAAATTATGACAGTACGCCATTCTCCATAAGTAACGTGTATGTTGAGATTTATCAAAATTTCATTAATTCAGTTACATAATATGAATAAAAACTACTTACGAATGAAAAGTACTTCTTTTAGTTTTTGTATTTTTGCTCGACCGCAAACAGTACAGTTAACTATTTTGACAAGAAACCAAATTTCAGGTTAAGGCGGCGCACAACTCTATAGTTCTCAATAGTTTCTTACACAAGTCTAATAATTGGAAATAAAATTAATAACAATCTATATAACAAAATTTGCAGCGAATTTTTATCTATCTAACAGGATATTTTTAATTATTGATGTAATTGTGAATAAATAAATTGCATTATAGACAACATCTTGTAAACCAATCGACGCATATTTGCATACGATGCAAAAATTGTAGTTAAAGCTTCATTCTACAAATATGTATCTAGCTATTTTGCTCTATTGTGAAAACTACTTATAGTTCTTGTACTTGGTAGACTATTTTTGCCGCCATCTCGAATCTGCCGCGGTTTTCAAAATAGGTGTGGTGGCATTTCATTATCATCAAGTATAATATTTCGATGAAGGTTCTAAACTCTAAACTATAAGTAATCAAGTCGAAAAAATGTTGACGTATTATTTGAACATTTCTACACAAAACTATATAAATATGAAAGTTATTCGAATCCCACAAATAGATTTAAAAAATTACTGAACAATATCGCTGATGTCTATTTTTGTCTATATGTATAGATTGATACTAATTTTATTTCAGATAATTAGTTTTGTATAAGAAACTGGTAACCTCTGGGAGTTATACGCAGCCTTAAATGCGTAATTTAATATTAAATTATAAAATAACCAATAACTGTTTTTGCCATGTCTTTTATGTATGATTTATAAATTATGAATATACTTTAAATTATCAAAATAAATGTCTATTGTAAACAAAATGTTGGCAGCTATTGTGGTCGTTGGAATGACGTAATTTCCGTCAGAAAAATTTGTATATTAAAATTCATAAAGCCTCTTTCTTTTACGTGGCAAATCTGTAAGCTTACAGACCAAATCTATAAGAAACTGTCCATAGCAACATATAAAACAACTCCTTAAGCCTGGAACAGAATGCACAGCGCGCTACGCCGTCAGCGCTGCGTCATTTGCGACAGCGTTGCGTCAACGCCGTTGAGATTTTCGCCTGCACAGAATGCAATAATTTTTAACGCCGTCAAGTGTCACTTGACAACCTATATCTGTGTTTATACGTGCGCTTTCTTTTATTAAAAGTATAATGGATGATGAAGACTTGTGTGTGATGTTATTTATGTTGTATGCAAGTTATTTATACATACAAACACTTTACCATTCAGTAAAAACTGAGGTTAGGTGTTCTGCGTCAACGTTCAACGGCGTCAAAAGTTGGAAGTTGACGAACATTCAGTATCACCGGCGGTCGAACGCCGGAGGACGTTGTTCATTCTGTGCACTTGCGTACGACAGCTTGGGTTTAACTTTCTCCTGACAGATAGCGCCGTACGTACGGCGTCAACGCGTCGTAGAACTCGGTGCATTCTGTTTCCCACTTTAGATACGATCGTCTATAGCAGGGATTTCCAACGGGGTCCAGGTGGACCCCTTGGGGATCTATGGAAGTTTAAAATGGGTCTATAGTATTCCAGGGGTTTATTTTATTTAGCAGATATATTTTCTTTATTTAATAATATGCAAAATAAATTACAAGGAAAAAAACGTGAATCTCATTCAAACTGGAACAGTAATACGTCAAATTAATTCGATTAAAAAATCGATTAAATATTACAGAACGGGGTTATTTACGATTATTATTAACTAATTTTACACCTAACATAAAAGTATTATGGAAAAGCATCAACCACAAACATCGCATTAAATTGTTTAATAATTCAACTTCAAATTCAACTTGATATTGCGCTACATATTTATGCATTATAATAAAAAATATTAGGGGGTCTATTGAAAAAAAAGTTGCTAAAGGGGTCTAAGTAAAAAAAAGATTGGGAATCCCTGGTCTATAGCTGACAGATTTGCCGCATTTGTCTTTGTATTCAATGTAAATTAGCAAATAATTATTTTTCTCAAATCCATGACAACTTAATTTTTGGACGGCGCTTTTACAGTCCCAAAATACTACAAATTCATTATGAAATATACATATTTGAATTGTAGTTTAGCGATTGGTTACTAGAATTATACCTTTGTGATTTTAAATTGGTTATCATAAAGTCTAGTTACTTTAATAATCCTAGATGATAGACTAAATGTTTTATAGGGTCATTGTCCGTGTGATATCTTGGTGAATATAAAAAGTGTGAGGCGCCGTCAACAGTTGTAAAAATGAAATCAGGTAAATTGACATTAATCTGTAAGGAAAACAAAGATAAGGCAGATTCCAGTGCACATACGCATTCTCACACCTCGCTCGCACTCGACGACAAAATGTGTTTGTATATCACAAGCAATAAGTACACACTCTCTTCCTGTAATGTCTAATATAAGAGGATTATAGTTGCTCCAGTGTACAAATAAATTAGATAAAAATTCTTCCAAAAACAAAACAGATGTGGAGTAGAAGGTGAATGAAAAAGCAGTAAAGGTGCCATCTAGTAGTAGAGATAAAATAACACGTTAAAACAAGTTGCAAGACATCAAATATAAAAAAAATTGATGTGAAGTGTGAATGTTCACACATTTCAGTTTTGTAGGTATTTAATAAGTGTAAGAAGCCAACAGAATGCTGGATGCCTGACAATATTTTTTTGTTAAAAAGTATTTTACAATAATTTTTATTCGTTATTTGAGTACTAAGAGCTTCCGTTTAATTTTTCGAACTCAATTTAAATAATTTGCAAAAAAAATTAAATTAAAAAATCCCAGCAATTTTTTTCTGCATTTGCTTCGTATCTAAGTCTTCATTAAATAAATAAGAAATATATTGATAAATGGCTTCATTTCTTTCAATTTCAAAAACGCCAATTACTCACTATTAACAATGTGTTATTTGATATGTAATTATTTCAATACTAAATACATATTTATACTGATATCTTAAAAGTTGAATCATGGCGTATAATAATAGTAGGCGCTCCGCCCCATAGACTCCTTACACACATGAACTCGATTTTCAGCTATTAATTATTTTTATATTTTTAATTTCTACCATAGACATATACTACCATAGTCATAAATACAAAAAATCTATAACATTATTAATCATAATTTAGACATTAATTAAATAAATAATTATTTTTTCAAAAACACAAAAGCTGCAATATTTTCCGAAAACGCAATCTGATGAAAAATTCCTCTCGTACGTTTCCGGCTTACATCAATGTATATTACCTATAATTTTTTTAGATTTTTGGTTTCACCGCTTTGAGTAAAAGAGTGTGCAACAAAAACTTATTTAGCACATTTTTTGCTAAAATCGTCATTCCAAATGAGCTTACAAATATGTGGACATTGCATTTTAACGTGAAGAAAATTTTAGAAGTCTGGTAGAAAATTTTGAAAGATTGAAAGAACACTTTCGAGAAAGTGAAGAAAATTCTAGAAACCAGGCAAAAAATATAAGCTTTGAAGAACACTTTAGAGAAAATGAAAACATTTCTAGAATTATGATAGAAAATTCTAGGTTCGGAAGAATACTTTAGAGAAAGTAAAAAAATTCCTAGAAGTTTGGTAAAAAATTCTGGAAGTTCAGCAGAACACTTTAGAGAAAATGAAAACAATTATAGAAGTCTGGTAGAAAATTTAAGAAGTATAGAAGAAAGTTCTTATAGTTTGGAGGAAAACTTTAGAGGAAGTAAATAAAAATCTAGCAGTCTGGTAAAAAGTTCTGGAAGACTGGAAGAACACTTTAGTGAAAGTGAAGAAAATTCTAGAAGTCTAGTAGAAGATTCTGGAAATTTAGAAGAACGCTTTAGAGAAAGGGAAGAAAGTTCTAGAAATTTAGAGGAAAACTTGAGATAACGTGAAGAAAATTCTATAAATCTGGTACAACATTCTGAAAGTTTTGAATAACACTTTAGAGAAAGTGAAAAAAATTCTAGAAGTTTGGTAGAAAATTCTGGAGTCCGGCAGAAAACTTAAGAGAAAGTGAAAACATTTCTAGAAGTCTGGATGGAAGAAAGTTCTAACAGTTTGGAGGAAAACTTTAAAGAAAGTGAAATAAATTCTAGCAGTTTGGTAAAAAATTCTGGAAGATTGGAAGAACACTTTAGAGAAAGCGAAGAATATTCTAGAAGTTTAGTAGATGATTCTAGAAATTTAGAACACTTTAGAGAAAATGAAAAAAAATCTACAAGCTTAGATGAAAACTTTAGAAAAAGTGACTGGGAAAAAAACTGGTTGAAAAATCTGAAATTGTAGAACCCTTAAGAAAAGTGAAAAAATTTGTAGAAGTTTGGTAGAAAATTCCGGAGTCCAGCAGAACACTAGAGAAAGTGGAACATTTCTAGAACTCTGGTAAAAAATTCTGGAAGATTGGAAGAACATTTTAGAGAAAGTGAAGAAAATTGTACAAACCTAGAGGAAAACTTTAGAAAAAGTGAATAATATTTTAAAAATATGAATTCTGAAAGCTTTGAAGAACACAAATTCTAGCAGTATGGTGGACAATTGTTGAAGTTCGGAAGAATATTTTATAGAAAGTGAAAATAATTATAGAAGTTCGGAAGAACACCTTAGAAAGTGACAAAAATTCAACAAGTTTTGGAAAAAAAGCGGACAAAGAAGAAATCTATTGATTTATCATGGTACCACAAAAGATATAAATACCAACATCAAAATTTTGTATTACATTTAGTTGTAGAACGGGATGTTAAAGAAGTGTTCTGAGTGTTTTTTCCGAGTAAGGTTTGTTAATACTCTTTCTTAACGGCGCCTACACACACGCGCACACACATACATACGCCCATCTGTGACCAAATGCATTTTTTAACATTTCAAGTAGTGAATTTGAGTTTATTTATTTTTGTTAGTGAGCTACAATGGAAAGAAGGTTCTGGACAATTTAAGAATGGGTAAATAAGTTAAAAATGCAGCATGTAGGTGTACAATAACACTTTATTACACACATATAATATTACATTACATTACATGTTACATTGTATACCTAAGTAGGTATCACATACCTACTTATATAACACACACTACTACACATATTTTAGAAAACATCAATGGTTTTAAAAATACATAACTTCAAAATTTATGCCATTATTTTGGATGTTTACCATTGATGATAGTACTAGACTACATAATACAAAATATTGAGTATTTAGTATCAAAATTATAATACTTCATCTTCTATGTTAATAAAATTGGAGGCTACATCTGTTTTTAGGGTTTTGCAGGTATGACCAAAAACCCTTATACCGTCATTTTGTTGTCTGTCTGTCTGTCTGTTCGGTAAAAATTGTAGCCAAACGGATAAACCTAGAGAGTTGAAATTTGGCATGCTTATACAACTCTTTGATCCGCACATAGGAAAAATACTAAATTCTTAGTAGGGTATCAAATGAAAGCCCTTAGTACGTGGATTTACGATCAAAATTTTATTTTTGCAAAATAAACTATTTTGGTGCAATTTTTGCCAAAATTGTGCAAAAAATTAATGTGAAGTGTGAATTTTCACACATTTCAGGGTTTTGCAGGTATTTTATAACTGAATGATGATTATTTAGGATGCCAAAACAAATTTTATGTCAAAATATTTTTTTATGAATTTTAATTCGAATGCCTAATACCATTATTTAAGTTTCTAAATATGTGCAGTATTTTTTTTACATAGCAAGGTTCATTAAGATTTTGAAAATTGCGCCTATAGCTTCTATTGGTTGCTTAAATCATTAGCCCCGCCCTCTGATTTTGTATACATCAAACAGAATTAAATTATAATTTCAACACTTCCCACTGGTTATTAAATTTACGCTTTTAAAAATTAAATGCAACATTTACCAAAATTTAACTAGAATTTTGACAAAATAATGTAAACAAAAGAAAACTGAAAAAAAAACAAAAAAATTAAAATTGACAGGATTCGAACTCTAGTTTGCAAGTTACCTGTTTGACAAATTAGAAAACCAATGACTTAACGCACATTTAACATAATTTAGTTAAAAACACAAAAAATGCATTATTTTCCGAAAACATAATCTGATCAAAAATTCCTCTTGTACTATTCCGGTTCACACCAATGTACATTACTGAGAATTTTTTCAGATTTTTAGTTTAAACCATCTGGGCTACAGGGTGTGGGACAAAATTTTTTTTGCACAATTTTGGCAAAAATCGCATCAATATAATTTATTTTGCAAAAATAAAAATTTGATTAATCCACGTACTAAGGGCTTTCATTTGATACCCTATTCAGAATTTAAAAAAAATATTTTTGTTTTCGATGAGCACATATTTGTTTATATTTTTAGGGGGGTATGTTTTTTAGATGTTTTAGTATTTTTCCTATGTGCGGGTCAAAGAGTTGTATAAGCATGCCAAATTTCAACTCTCTAGGTTTAGCCGTTTGGCTACAATTTTTACCGAACAGATAGACAGACAGACAGACAGACAGACAGACGACAAAATGACGGTATAAGGGTTTTTTGGTCATACCTACAAAACCCTAAAAAAAAATTGTCCCACACCTTGTAGCCCAGATGGTTTAAACTAAAAATCTAAAAAAATGGACATCTAAGTAATGGACATTGGTGTGAACCAAACTAGTACAACAGGAATTTTTGATCAGATTATGTTTCGGTTTTGCATTTTTTTGTGTTTTTTGGTTGACGATGTACAAAAGTTATAGTTATGTAACACACTCTACTAGAAGGCGTATCCTGGTCTAATGGTTAGCTCGCTCTCTTGCTACCCAGCAAACTAGGGTTCGATGCCGGGCAGAGGAGAATTTTTTTTTTTTTTCATTTTTATTTTGTCAAGGGATCCGTCACAAGCGTTCGCGAAGCGAGGATTGACGCCAAACAAGATGATGCTGCGTATGTGGTGGGACTGGAAGGGATTCGTCCACCATGAGCTACTTCCAGTTGGTCAGACAATTGATTATCAACTCTACTGTGGATAACTAGAGAGATTTCGCTAGGCAATTGAAAGAGAACTGAAGGCCCGAATTGAATAATAGGAAAGGTGTTGTCTTTCATCATAACAACGCAAAACCACACACTTCTTTGATGACCCGTCAAAAATTGCGAGAGCTTGGTTGGGAAATTTTGTTTCATCCACCGTCATCCATAGTCCAGACATAGCTCCCTCTGACTATCACCTATTCCGATCTCTGCAGAATTCTGTCAGTGGAATTAAGCTGGTTTCAAAAGAAGCCTTTGAAAACCCCTTGATTCAGTTTTTCAACCAGAAACCACAGAAGTTCTTCACCGATGGCATTATGGCTCTACCCGAAAAATGCCGAAACGTTGTCGATAATTGTTGGGAAGTTTAAATTTAAGCGCCAATATTTCGCGCTAAATGCATTTCTTTATTGTGTTGTTAATAAAATATTGACAGATGTAAAAATTATTCAATATATATTTTCCATATTTATATATTTACTTTTATTTTTCACTTTAATTACTGCCAGGAACTTCCTATAATTGTCCAATTTTCAAGTGGATACATGCCTGGGCCCATAACCACTCGAAAATTGGACAATTATTGGAAGTTCCAGGCAGTAATTAAAGTGAAAAATAAAAGTAAATACAGGTGGGCCTCGTTTTACGCCGGTGTTACGTACCGGCGCAAAATAAAGCGGCGCAAATCAAAGCAAAGAATGTTCATTCCAGAGACGGATTAACACTCTATTCGAATTAATATTTTTGTTTTTTCTTTATTTATTACTTATATATACAAAAAATTATAATATTATTACAGAACATACAATACTATGCAACAATACGATATAATAAACAAAAATTAAAACAGAAATCAAAATTATAATCAAAAATAAAAGCAAAACCTTTGAAAGAATATTAAAAATTTATTTTTCTTTATTTTTTCTTTCACGCAGAAGGCTTATGTAAGGTTCCATAGATGTTTTGATATTTTTTATTATAGTTGAACTGCGTTAGCAATAATGATCTGTCTTACAAATGTCTTAATTTTTTAATTTTATCTGCATTTTTCAATATTGTAGTCACCGTTGATGGAGGTAAGTTTAGGTATTACAAATCTTCGGACGAGTTTCACCATTCTCTATTCTTTTAATAACTTCAATTTTTGTCTCAATCGAAATAGACCTACGTTGCCGACCGGCGTAGCGTAGTGGTAACACATGTGCTCTGCGCTGCGAAGGTCTCGGGTTCGAATCCCGTTCAGGCATGGAAATTTTCTCAAAATAAAAATTGTCCTGGCTAATTGCTATAGTAGCAAAGGACATTATATTAAAAAAAAAAAAAAAAAAATAGACCTACGTTGTTTTCTATCGTGTTTTGTAGATATATCTTCCATTGGTATTAATGAAAATTATAATTATTACTCAATAAGTTTAAATTAAATTTTAAAGGTAAGTTAATAAAAATAATATAGAAAAATTAAAAATTATTAAATTTAGATTATATTAAATATTAGATTTAGATTTATTTAAATTTAAATATGTACATATCATAAAGCAGACACTCTTAAGTGAGTTAAATTTATTTTACAACTGAATACGTCTCAGTAGTGCGATTACTGCGACTGCGTAAACCACGAGACATCCCCGCTTCGACCCCTGAATCGTCGACAACCGACTCTGACGTTCAACTGTTTCAAAGCGGCGTTATTTTAAGGTCGCTGCCAACCGGCGTAAAATAAAGCGGCGTAAAATAAGGCCCACCTGTATATAAATATGGAAAATATATATTGAATAATTTTCAAGTATAATAATGGAGCATTTGGTTTAAATAAATTCATTTTCACACTCTAACAAAACCAGTTGAATTTTACTAAAAAAACGCCAGGAACTTTTTCCCAGACCTGATATTGTAGCCTAGTACTATAAGCCATGGGAAACATTCAAAATAATGGTGTCCACAATAATATTCTGATCTACGAGTATAAATAAACTATTTATTGTAAACTATACTATAAAATACAATATACATAATAAAAAGGGTGTAAAAACTATCTTCTCTTGCCTTGTAGTAAAAGCCTCGGTACTTGTAATTTTATCATAGGAAATAGTCGAAGCATCACGCTTTAGAAGAGGCATCATATAATTTAAATACATATGATGCAGAAGATCAATTGGATTACCTACAACTTCTTCTTCCCCAGCCACCACAATAAGGTTCCTTGGTCTCATTCTAGCTCGAGGATAACTTTTATTAACAGCAGAAACCGGACCATATATTTTAGTTGTAGATTTTGGACTCCCTTCAAAAATAAATAATCTTTTCTTTCTAATAAATTCTTGAAATTTATTAATCCTAGATGTTTTTCTTGCATTTTTGTTAATATCAGATATATATTGATATCCACTTGTTGGATAACTTGTTTCTTTTGTGATTTGCTCGTTGTTTCTTGAATCTGTCAAATGTTTCTTCTCCGGAATTTGCATAGAAGAAATTATTTGGAATAAAATAGCAATAATAATAAGTGGAAATAACTCCATTTTAAATAATTTTATCTAATTAATAATATATCACAAGGCTTTTAACTTATTGACATAACTTGTTGCTAAAAACAAATTCGGAAATCTGGTTGTCAAAAACAACAAACTAGATTTTTCAAATTCCAAGTCCATAATAGTCGGTGGCTCGCGGGCCGCATACGGCCTGCAACATAATCCCCAGAGATCGACAGAGCCCACTGAAGCGTTAATGAAAAAAAAAAACTTGATCTTATTTAGGAGCAAAAATGTTACTACATGTTACGAACATGTCTAGACATTGCTGAAAAATGGTCATTCGCACTTGCTTTTGGTCGTTTGTTAGCAAATGCGGCACCCATCTTACAGTGAGCTTTACCATGTCAAAATGTTGGTACGTGGTCATATGAAATTTCTATGGCCTCTGCTATCTCTCGCAATTTAACCTGGCAATCGTTTATCACGATTTCGTGAACTTTTCTAATCGTTACTTCATCGGTAGCTGTTTTGGACTACCTGAACGTGGTGTTTTCTCTGTGCTTGACCGACTGTCTAGAAGAAACTATTCTAAACGTTTAGGCGAAACTACATTTTGTAATCTAGTTACTTTCATCGTTTGAACCGTGCTTTTTGGCAGCTTTGTTTAAGCTTTGTAAATCATATTTACAATAAACATTTTTTGGTTAAGGTTAATATCATTTTAAAATATCATTTTCTTTCATTATACAAATTTCCCATTTATTTTATTTATTTTTTTTGACAATAAAATATGTAAAACAGTATTTTATTTTTGACATGTTATTCGTTTCCATGGTTTCACTGTTGAAATTTTAAATTTTCACATTAAAATTTCAACATGGAACTAGATTTTGAAATCTAGTAATTTTTATCTATTAATTCGGACTTTTGGTCATTTTGTTTAAGCTATGTAAATCATACACGCATTGCAAATTCTAGAATAAATTGATTGTCATTATAAAATGTACTTTTCATTGCATTTTAATGTTTTGTCATTCTTAATAAAAATGTCCCATTTATTTATTTTATTTGTCTTTGAAATACATAAAAATGTAACGTATTTTTAATAAATGTCATTAGTTTCCATGGTTTTACTGTTAGAATTTTAAATTTTCACATACCAAACGTGAAACATGAAATATCCTAAGCAAGGTCCATTTTCTTGATAACCTAAAAGAACAAAATTCCCATTTAGTTCTGCCTAAACGAATGGAACAGCCTGTAATACAAAGGACATATTTCTTAAATTTTTCCAAAAATTTCAAAATGTACAAGGTGTCTCAAAAGAAATTTTATATTTAGTGGATCGATTAAAAAAAAAGTAAGCCGTATATAGAAAAAATGTTTATTAATTATTAAAATACACTTTTTGGGGATTTATTTCTTAAAAATAATATCGTCTAAATGTAGACACTCGCGTTCTCGGCACTCATTTAATCGAACAGTAAAATTACTTATGACGTATCGGCAGGTGGACTCAGGGATGGCTACCATTTCGTGATGGATATTTTCTTTCAAATGCGCCAGTGAAGTCGGTTTATTGGCGTAAACTTTAGATTTAAGATAACCCCATAGGAAAAAGTCCATAGGGGTTAAATCTGGACTGCGTGGAGGCCAATTTATGTCACCTCTCCGGGAGATCAATTTGCCTGAGAAAATTTCACGAACACGTGGCAGAGACATATTGGACGTGTGGGAAGTTGCTCCGTCCTGTTGGAACCATGTTCTTTGGTTATAGCCAGGAAAGTTTTGCAGTTCAGGTACCAGGTATCTATGCACATTTAAAGCACTTTCGCGCTTCCGAATTGAAAGGTTCGGGTCGTCACGAATAGACTGATTAACATTCTCCACGTTTTCTACCGTTCTTGATGACCTAGGTCGCCCGGATTTTGATTTATCCAGCGTTGTACCAGTCTCTTCAAACTTTTTAACCCAATGTCGAATGAGAGGTATGCTTGGCGCATCATTTAAGTGGCGAAAACCTCGAATGCTGCAGAATTTTCTACGCGCTACAGTCGCCGAATCACCGTTTTTGTAAAACTCTCGCACGCATAACGCGCGGTCTGCTCCCGAGAAACGCTCCATAGCGACTGAATTCCCAAGAGCCAGACTACCGATTGACATAACCCCCGCGCCCCTCGGATACGTTGCGTTCACGCAGTAAGCTAAATAAATATAAAATTTCTTTTGAGACACCTTGTATTATCTATTTTATTTTTCTAATAAATGTCACTTAATAACAAATGCCAACATCAAACATAAAATAATCTAACCAAGCTCTGTTTTCATGACAATTTAAAAATACGAAACTCTCATTTAGTTCCGCTGAAACCAAAGAAATGACCTATATCTTTATAACTTTTTTTTAAGTTCTTAAATACGGGGGTTACCTTTTATGTTTTTACAAACGACCACTAGATGGCAATATTGAAATGTGTCATTACTATATTCGTGCAATTTGACATTTGTTATTGTGAAATCAGTGGCAGCTTTTAAATTGACCAAGTAGTTTGCTGACAGTGAGCGTTTAAGAAAAAACAAGTTTGTGAAAAAATGGATATTACTCGTGAAGGTTTTCATTGGATAATTTTTTACGATTTTAGTAAAGGCCTAACTCAACAACAATGCATAGATTCGCTTCGATCAACTTTTGGTAAAGAAGCACCATCAGAAAAGACTGTTTACAATTGGTTTGCAAAATTTCGTTGTAGTCGTGCGTTGTCAGTGATGAATCTCGTGAAGGTCGACCAAAATCGGTTGTGATTCAAAAAAACATCGATGCTATGCGCAAAATGATTGAAGAAGATCGGCATGTGATTTACCCTGCGGTAGAGACATCCTTTGGCATATCGCAGACTGCTATACATTCGATTTTGCATGAACTTACCTGTGAAAAAGATCTGTTCCCGATGGATTTCGCATAATTTGACCGTGGCTCAAAAAAGGCTCGTATTGATTGGTGTAAGGGAATGCTAAAAAAATTCAACCTAGGCACTGCAAAATCCGTATACAGGTGACGAAACTTGGATTTGTTCATATGAACCGGAAACTAAGCAACAATCCACTGTTTGGATCTTCCAAAATGAACCAAAACACACAAAAGTTGTTCGTTCACGAAGTACATGTCGCAACTATTCCTTAAAGAATTGGAGAAAAGTTAATGCTGAATGGGATACAACAATTTGTTTTCTTGAAGTCATCGACAAAATCAGGAAAAACAACTAAAAACGTCGCATCATTCTTCATCATGACAATGCAAGCTCCCAAACAGCACGTCAAACAATTGATTATTTGAAGAAGAAAAACAACGAATTAATGTCTCATTGCCCGTATTCACCTGATTTATCCCCTAACGACTTTTTTTTTTGTTCCCCAATGTCGAACAAAAAATACGTGGACAGCAATTTTCATCACCTCAAGAACTATTGAAACCTTCCAAAACTATGTTTTTGAGATACCAACTTCAGAGTGGAATAAATGTTTCGAGAATTGGTTTGAACGCATGCAAAAGTACATAAATCTTAAAGGCGAGTATTTTGAAAAGCAATAAAACAGTTTGTTCCAAAAAAAATTTTTTTCTTTCTCAGTTTTTGTAAAAACTTAAAAGGTAGCCCTCGTTTAATCTATCTCATTTTGTAATATGAAACTATGGTCTATTTCAAAGTAGAAAAAAGTAGATAGCGCTGCGAATCGAGTACGATTTACACTGATCAAATACAGTATAGCGAGAAATTGAAAATAAGTTACAACTAGGACATGGGCGTAGCAACTGGGTTAGCAAGTGATTTTTTTTTTAATTTAAAAAAGGTTAATAAGACATTGAAATAAACAAGGCAGATAATTCACTTACGTTATTTATACGACATAAATTCAGTTTAATGAGAAATTTGAAAAAGTTAAAAAAATGTTAATTTTAAAAATTATGTACTATATATAAAAAGAGAGATTTGGCTAAAAGAGTTTGAACAAAGCAATAAAACAAACAATATATCTTCAGAGCTAAAGTTTCTTATTTAAATAATTATTGAAAATACAAATTAAAAATATATGTGTATATGAAGGTCTAAAAATTATATCAATAACTTCTTCTTTGGGCACAATCAGCTGGGCTGGTGTCAAAAAATATTTATATGACAGATAACCTAAAAAATATATAACTGCGTAAAAACAAATTACATGGAGAATTTTCTCCATAAAATCTACGCCAAGAATATACATAAAAGTCTAAATATGTAAATAATAACAAAATATATGAAAAAAATTAAATAATATAAATAATATACAGTCTGTTTCAAACGGTTAGGCGGAACTAAATGGAAATTTTGTTCTTTTAGGTTGTCACGAGAAGGGACCTTGCTAGGGTTATTTAATTATTCACGTTGGGATGTCAAAATTTAAAATTCCAACAATGAAACCATGGAAACGTATGATATATGTCAATTATTTTTTTTATATATTTTAATGACAAAAATATAAATAATTGGGAAATTTGTAATAAGAATGACACAAAAAATTAACATATAAAGAAAATGACATTTTAAAATGATGAAAAAAATTACCAAAAAATGTTTATTGTAAGTATGATTTACAAAGCTTAAACAAAACGGCCGAAAAGCACGATTTAAACGATGAAAGTAACTAGATTGCAAAATCTAGTTCCGCTTAACCGTTTGGAACAGACTGTATATTTCCAATGTACGACACTGAACATCCGTCAACTTGGACTAAAAACTATAATTTTACAGTGTAATAGGGATGACGATCTAAACCAATCCGAAGCAAGGACAAACAGCTCCTATCTTCTTACACACATTTTTCTACTTTGAAATAGACCATAGATCTTGTTACTTTGGTGACTGTTGTGGTGTAAATAGACCTTTATGGAAACATGTGAACTTGTAAACCTGGCTTTTAAATATTTAGTTAAGTCTAATTATATCGAGGTTATATACACTCAAAAACTATGTATGTCGGATAACAAATTGACATGTCAAAATTGTGATAGATATGTCAAATATTTTGAAAGGTGCCACTTCAGAATTACCACCCTAAGATGATATTTTAAATATACAACATAAAAAATGAAATTTCCCTCTTAGTTTCGTATTACAAAATGAGACATATAATATATGTAGTCTACTCTATAGTTTGACAGAGCTTTATACATGGCCCACGGTATCATACTATCGAAGGCTTTTTCATAATCGACAAACGTCAGGTATAAAGGGAAACCATATTAATTGGGCTTTTTTCATTTCGATGACGATGTACTAATGCGAGAATTCCGAAAAATACTATTTCGAGGGCCTAGAAATTAGTATTTCTAGGCTGATCAATTCGTCTGCAAGTTTTCCAAATTGTTTAAAATCTCAAAAAATATTTTTAATATGTTTATTGAAAAAATCGTATAAGTAAACAGGCCCAGTTAAAACTGTTGTTTGTTGTTGTTCAAGGGTCAAATGTAACCAAGTGACCCCGGTCTTCCCTAAACCGTTACCCTTCATTTATTCATATATTTCTAATTCTTTTAACACATTCATAAAAGCAAGTAGTTTATGAACAGTAGCAATGGCTGTCCCTTGGCTACTTGTGAAGCCACACACGGCGTAAAATGCCACAGTCATTGTGGCCTAACCCCTTTCTCGAGTGACGGTCCTCTTTGACCTTCTCCGATCAGATATGAAGCGTGTTATGTTTATTACTGTTATTATAACATTTTCAATTCAGTTTAACAATAGCTAAGTCCGCCCTTAGCATATGGGATATGTAAATAGCGTATGAAGAAACCTTACGTGGTTCCTACACCGAACTGGGACATACATGTTACATTGTAACACTTTACAAATACTTTATATGTTGAAAGTTTACAAAAAACTTACCTTCCGAAATATGGAACCAATAGACAATTTGCTTAACAATCAGATATAAACAGCACCAGAACTGTGCCTAATAATCAGTAGAAGTATTTCAAATACCAATCCAACTATGTCAAATAATCAGTAAAAGTATTTAAAATAATGTGTTTCAAATAATTTAAACGTATTTGAAATACTAGGAAATATCGATAGGAAATATTTGAAATAATAAGAAAATATTTAAAATAATGTATTTTATATAATTTAAATGTATTTCAAATGCAGGAATTATTTTAAATACTAGGAAATATTTGAAATAATATGGATATACATATCTGAAATAATGCATTTCAAATAATTTAAATGTATTAGAAATACAAGAATGTTTTGCAATGGCGGCGTTAGAGGGAGTCCAGAGTGGGGGTGCGCAATAATTGCTCTGGTCCCTAGCTGCCCCCCCCCCAGAATTGCTTGGAAAAAATGTATTACGCGCATAAGTTTTTGTTTCCTGTTATCACTTGTGTTTTAGAGGTGAGGACCTTTTTTTTTGGTTATCTATTTTCATGAGTATTAATAACGATAAAAAATGGTGCCCTCCTAACATAATTCCTGCCCCCACCCTCCCCACAGGTTTTAAGAGCTAGCACTGATTATTTGAAGAACTAGAAAATATTTAAAATAATAAATTTCAAATAATTTAATTGTGTGTGAAACACTATAGGAAATATTTGAAATATTAAGACATATTTGTAATTTTTACTAAGGAAATATTTGAAATACTTCTAAAGTATTTCAAATACTAACATTTTTAGACAACAAATATCAAATATAAATACCACGGAGAAAGTATTTGCAAATCGAAATACCAATAGCATGTTGTAGTACTAAAGTATATGTGTAATGTGCCATTGTAAACAAGTACTAATAAAACAAATATTTTTATTAATAAGTTTGTAAGAGAATATCTATAACCTATAACGTCCATAAAATGACAGTTCAGTTGTCTGTTTTATCAACCGTGAGGTGTGACTACCGTTCCGTAACTAAAACGCGTATTCAGGTAACCACAACTTACCACGACATTACCGTAACCGCGACCGCGATAGTTAGGTGAGCAGTTACGGAACATTGTATTAGTTTCACTTAAGAGTTTGGAATAGTCTATAACCAAAATATTTGAAATATCGAAAAGAAAAATAAATATCATTATAATTGACTTCACGGTACACTCTTAAGTGACAAGTGTTATAATCTGGAACTGAAATAAATACATTTAAGATTATAATGACTGTAAATTAGTTTAAAAAAATAAATAAATTAAATTGGAGGAAAAATATAAAAATCTCTACCAGTGGCGTAGCCAAGGGGAGGGGGCTAAGGGGCTGTAGTGTTTATGTAATGTTTACCGTTTTCCTGTTCCCCTCATCCGAGCTCGATGCCTACAGTTTGATAAACTCGTAGGATAACTTTATGGTACATCTATAGTTCAATTCTATGCAAATAAATGTCGTAGAACAAGAAGAAAAGATACCATTTAATGTAAAACATACATTTTATTATAATTTAATTTGTAACAGTATAATCAAAAATAATTAAAATTACAACATACAATTTCTACAAAATAAAAAAAACTTAATAATTAACTAATATTAAAATTTAGAATAATATCTATAAAAGGTCCCAACACATCAAATTTTGGGCCTCAGACACATTAACACTCTAATCTACTTGCATTTTCTTAATTAACACTACGATTACTCAATTTTGAAACTAAAACATATCTAAAATTTGATGAATCAAATCCATAAAAAATAAAAATAAAACTCATACTAAGTAGTGTTATCGGGATCACCATCATTATCTGGAATCCCTTTTTTTACACAAAAACAACACAAAGAGATGAACTAATGTCTCTCTTAAAATTACACATAATTTCAAGACAAACAAAATGTCTAATTTATAAAATGTTATAAGATCGACAAATGATGCTGAAACATGGATCCTATCAAAGCAAGACGAAAATGTAGCTGGTTGTTTTGCAAGGAAGATTCTGCACATATATGGAAGCATCTATGAACATGATGGATGGCGTAGAAAATATAGTTTTGAATTAAAAATTTATATAATCCGAGCGATAAAAACAAGCTAAAGTGGATTGGACACCTGGAAAGAATTCCCAAAAGTGATCCTGCAAGAACCTCCAAAGAGCAAGACTTTGGAGAAAGAAGTCGTTGAAAGTCCAACACGAGAATATGGTTCAATTAGTGAAAGACCTAAAAGAATTTGATAATTTGACTTCCGGCGACTACTATTGTGGTAATAGACAATTTCGTTATTTTTTATTTGGAGAAAATAATAAATTAAAACAGAGCAAGCCTGTGGCCGGAAACGCTAAATCGTCTATTCTTGCCGTTGACCGCTAGCACTACGTAGGTCCTGACTCCGAAATAATTTGAGTAAACAAATATTTATATAACACTTTACTCAATCTTTGGTCTGACATATATATGGCAACACTGTTGACAAACCCATATGATTTCTGGATAGTACCAACCTTCAAACGATACGTGTGAAAATTTCATGACATTCTGACAATTAGTTTAGAGGTTACAGTGATTTTAGTGACTCCAGTTTTGTAATTTTCAAAAGAATGGGTAAAAAAGAATTTCGTGTGTTGATTAAACATTGTTTTTTTGATGGGAAAAAATACTGTTGAAGCCAAACTGTGGCTTGATAAGCGTTATAGAGACTCTGCACAACTATTCCTGATTGGTATGTTGAATTTAAATTAAATAATGTTAATTTTTTTAATTTTAGCAGCTTTGGAATGAATGTATCACTCTTGAAGGAGAGTATGTTGATGAATAAAGTCGAATTTCATAAAAAAAAAAATCTTTTCTTTGTTAGACTGGAGACTTATTGAGCGACGTGGTAAATTACGCGGTCTGCTTGGCCGTTCGCAATCGGCTACAAACTGTTGGACATCTTTTACCGGACTTTCTGTGCAGTGGTTTGTGTTACAAGTCCCAATTATATCTTGACAATGGTTTTTTAGGTATGTAACATTTTAAGTTTCTTCGCTGGTTTAGTGATTTTTGGTATCTTATGAGTGTTTTTGAAATATATAGTCTTTCCCGAAATATTGATTTGCTTGAGTTAAAAGATCAATAAATTTATCGAAGAAGCCAAAGTAATAGGGTCAAAAATTGGATATCAATTGTTAAAAATGGAACAAACTGGAAAAGAATACTTATAAATTCCAAAAGACCCAAAAAGAATTGTCTGAAGATGATAAATACTGAATTCAAACTGTTTATATTGATTATTATGCTTTTGTATAATTTTCTCAGGAAATATATAATTTTTTATTCAATATTTTCTGTCTGTTCTTTAATCGGTGTTATCTCAAATATCCATGGATGTAAATTCGCTGATAAGATGATCGGCAAAATCGGAGATAAGTCATACATAAGAAGATAAGACTTAACACCTTTATCACGCCCATCAGCGAATTAGAAGACCATCAACAAGTAGCATCAAGTAGCATCAACAGAACACGCAATGAGCTTCAACAATTTCGAAATAGATATATCCAACACAGACCTTATATCTGAAATCAAAAAACAATAGCTTAAGGCTGTAAGAATAGCAAGATATTTAAGGAGACTGTGTGGAGGAATAAATACATGAGAAAAGAAGGCAAAATGTAAATTTATAAAATAATTTCTCCTTGTATTGACTTAGGACATAGAAATCAAAGCAGGGACGATGGAAACAGCAAATAATGAGAACAAAAATGAAAGTTTTACAACAGAAGTCAGCTACAAAGACTAATAGAACAGCGAAAGAACAATTCGATGAATCCTGTGACATCCAAAATGCAGTCAAATAGATGAAGAGAAGAAATAAAGAATGAGACGAAGTTGAAGAAATGATGGTGAAAGGATACTAGCCTATTGCTATTCTCAGGACATAAGGTAACAAGTACTTTTAAAAAATACTATTTGAGATTAACGACATATTACTTATACCCTTTTTGGCAAACGGAATTTTTGAAATTGACTATCATACCCTTTTTATTCACATTTGCACATGGCACATTATAGGCATGATTCACTCCTTTTTCTAAGACAAAACAGTTTATAAAACTGTTTCAATCTTGATACTGAAAAAACTGGACTTATCATCTTATGTCCTGGAAGTTGTGATATACAGGGTGTTAGGTAAATGTTCGGCACAATTTAAAAGACAGCATGGTGACTTAGAATGCAATCGATTTTTCCTTTGCCAATTTTCTCTAAAATGTAATTTTGTCCAAAAATAAACAAACAAAAAGATGCCCCACATTTTGAAAACCACTGACTTTTTTTTTTATATTAATCCAGAAGTTGTGTAGTTGCCATAGAGAAAAAAAATATTTTAATTGTAGTTCAATAATCTAAAATTTTGTTCCGATTTTGTTAAAAAAATGGCACATTACACAATTGAAGAATATGCAGACATGCATTTTGTGTATGGGGAATGTGTCGGCAATGCTGTGGAAGCAGAACGACGATATGCTGACACATGAAAACATTGGTCTATAAAACACCTATACAAAATGAGGAAGATCTTGAAAATCTTGTTATTGCCGCTGCAGAACATATTAAATTGGGAACGGCATATTGATTTTCTTGCATCTTCGTTAAGGAAACATAATTTTGCGCTGAGAAAACTTAAATCGTGTGTCTCATACGAAACGTTACGCATTTTTTACTTTGTCACTTTCCAGTTACGTGTGTCTTATGGCATATTACTGTGGGGTGGTAGCAGTTTTCTTGAGCGCATCTTTAAAATACAGAAACAGGCCATACGAATAGTGAACAATGCGCCCTACAGGGCTCATTGCCGCCCATTGTTCACTAAATCGAATATAATGACTGTTTACAGTTTATTTGTATATACCTGTTTGATATATGTAAAGGAAAATCCCTCTAACTTTGCAAAAATTTATAATACTCACAATTATAACATCCGGAGTTAATGCAATCTAAGGCTACCAAAACTAAGATTAAGTAAATCTAAAAATGGTACGTATCTAGCCGCAATCCTTTACAACCATTTACCTGAGCAGATAAGGGTTTTAAACATAAAGAGCTTTAACTCAGAATGAAATTCATACTGACGGAAAACTGTTTATATAATGTATGTGAATTTTATACTATCGACTTTTCAAAATATTTTAATTGTTAACTAACCTCATTTTAATATATTGTAATATCATTGTAATTTGTTTCTATTGTAATTTTATCTAAATTGACATGTATGTAATTTTTGACTTGTTTAAACATTTTTTCATAATGTACATAACACCAATAAATTATTATTATTATTATCCGCAATCATACTGGAATGCAACGAGTGGAAGCTTCTCGAGAGAGCCCAAGCATGTTTAGAAGCAAATGGAACACATTTTGAGCATTTGCTTTAATTATTTTTTGAATTTTTTTTTTTTTACTATAATGATTTTCTTATTTCTTTTTTCTTCATAAAATTGAAAAAGCATTTTGTTGAAATAAAATTACGGTATTGTTTCCATGGTTTCTATTTATCTCAGTCACATGTGATTGTTGTAGACTCCATTCACAATAAATATGAGATGACGTCACACTTGGTTAATTTAAGTACCAACGTTATGATATGTTTTAATCAACATCAATCCATAACTCAGTTAGTACATTTATTTATTTAATGTTGGTAAATTTTTCAAATGTTGTCAGTTTGTAATTATATTGTTCAATCGTTATTTGTCAGGTTGACATGTAAGTGCTTATTTAGTGAGGTTATATTTTATTTATTTTTTTTAATTTTACTGTAATAAAAATGCCCAAAGCTCTTAGTAGCCGTGCTCAAAGGATGGTTTTATCTCTTATTAATTATTTTGAAAGTTAATTAATTTGATTTTAGGAGAGCATGTTACTGTCGACACTATTAATAAACTCACTTAATATAATATAAATCATAAATTTCGCAACAAATCGGTTAGAAAGAAATGCTGTGCATCATAATTTACATTCATTCCTTTCCTCCATAGGAAATATAGGTTTTCAATATATTTTTAGAAGTTGTTCGATATAACCTAACTTTTTTTGACAGGTTACGAATTGGCAACAAGGTGAGTTTTTCAACTGTGACGTCATTTCAAAGTTACGGTAAATGGACTTTAACAGACAAAATATTAGTGGTTTCTAAACGGTGGTACTGCATGGATTATCAAGCGATATACGCATCTTATCAAAAAATGGTTGAGGACTTTTTAGCTCTAAATGGGCCAACAATGCTGCCTTTAAAATTGTGCCGGACATTTACCTACCACCCTGTATTTGTAAATATGGGCAACTATCAAAGACATGACCTCCAGCAGGACCGTTCCAAGTAATGGACACAAAGATGGTTCTCCTCATCCAGTGAATAAAGGCCGGCCAAACAGGAAGATATGTTGTAAGGAAGGCTTTAATTGTACAACACCAAGAAGAGAGATAAGTAGAGGAATAATTAAAAAAGAATAACTAAGTAGGGTTATCTGGATCACCATAAATATATATGATTATATTTTTGTACATGGAAATAACACAAAGGGGCAAAAAATAAGTTATACTGTACAAAATCACAGAAGTTGGTAATGAGAAATAGAGGAAATACAGATAAAAACTAAAGCCAAAATATACAATATAAATAAGTACAAATATGTATGAAATAATGGAATAAGCAAATATGATATTTTGGTGAATACAGCTCAAATATTGGTGAATGTTTTCCAGGATTGAATCAGACATTTAAAGACAGGAATTTAACAAAATTAACTAATCAATAAATTGATTAGTGCTTAAGTTCATTTAGCCACTGCTTAAAAGCAGGGCTACTACTTATCATACCTGCCCTTTTTTGTTTAATACCACTTAATTCTTCCCTTAAATAATCTAATTTTTCCTGCAAAAACTTGACGTTGTATCTTGGGTCTGGAAGAGATCGTGGACAAAGTTTTGATGTTGATTCCGGTGTTCTGTCTCTTGGGAAATCATATACAGAATTCTGTTTTAGATCCGAATTTTCTAAGGCTATTTTTCTTAGATCTGTGTCATTTAATAGTGAAATATCTATTGATTGGGTTGAACTGGATGAATTAGAACGTAAAATTAGATCTTCGTCAGATTCTGGTGTAAGTTCATCGTCGTTTTGATTGTTTAATGATATAAATTCGCCAATTTGTGAAGAATGTACCAAATTTGCTTCTGCAATCTCCTTTTTTAGATCGTCAAATATTAAATTTTGTGTTGTGACTTTATCTAAATCTTTTGTTTGCTTTACTTTTGTACGTGATTTTCTTTTACAACAATCTACTGGAATTTTTGATAACCTTTTGCCGTCTGCTGTTATTTGCTTTGAACACTCTATTGGAATTTTTGATAATTGTTTCTTTTTGGTGTAATGTATAATTTCATTTAAATCTTTCTTAATTTCTTCAATGTCCAAACTGTCGCCTTTTTCCAAATCATCGGATATTTTTATATTGTAATTGCCGTCAGTTTTTTTTATTTTTAAATTTTTTTCAGTTTTTAATGATTTTAAAGCTGGTATTTCTGTTGGAGTTCTGCTAGCTTTAGGCACATATTTGTTAGGTTCTCTGTAGTAATAGTCTTGTAACTGGTTTTGTGGACCGTTTCTTGTAATTGTAATTGCAGAGTCATTCACCAGTATTTTATCTAAAAATTGAAAGAATTACATAATATATGATGTTTAAATCTTAACCTTACGTAACAAAATAATTGAATAAAAGTATTAAATTTATATTAATTTTACTGGAATTAGCTAATGTGAACTTATATTTTTGTATTCCTATAATACAGCGTTGGAAGCTACGCTCTTACTCCCAAGCTATAATGGAACCCCATTCCAAAAGATCCAGGTCTACCTGGATCTTTTCGTTATCTGAGTATTGAGGTTCATTTTCTCGTATAGTAGCAGAACGGTAGTAATCAGTACTAATGGGTCAAATTCTGTGCAAAATGTAACACGTTCCGTAAGCAATCTACAGGCAATAGGGGATACGCATAAAATTTATATTTCCTTAAAACTACATTTTTTTTATATGTTAATGTTAGTTATGTCACCTAACAAAACAAAAATCACATTTTAATTAATATTACAGCCAAATTTTTTAATTAAAATATTGTAAATTTGAAATAAGCCGACCACAGTGCGAAGGTTGCCGAGTAAATACGACTGAGTATGACATCAAACGCCAGCAGCCCAGACTACAACATAATCTTTACGGTGTATATTGTACTGTTTTGTATTTGTTTTTAAACAATTTTTCACGCATTTATTATTAAAATGGCAGATAAAGATTTTGTTAGGGCTCAGAGTGATAATTTACCCAACATTGATGCATTTATGCTCATGGAATATATCAAAAATAATGAAAGCTACAGTGCTGAAGAAATACGTGACGTCAAAAAAGACTTGTAAGTAATCCATTTATAGATTCTATAACTTTATGTAAACAAATGCTGCAACTCTGTAAAATGTAAATATTTAGGTAATTTAGATGTCAGAATTTTACTACATTGTTTACATGAAGCTACAAAACGTTAGAGGCATAATTGAAATACTGCAATATAGGTTATATATTTAATTCTGTAAACATGTATAAATCGTTTTTATAGAATTAAACTTTATTTTAATTAAAGTCACTCTAACTTTACACAATCTATGAAAGTTATACAAGCAAATAAGCTCACGACAGACTGTGTAGGCTGTACGCTGCACACTGGGTAGGCTGTACGCAGTACACTTAAGTGGGGTATGACGTCACACGTCGTTTCCGCGCGCTACATACATTTATGAATTTTTTAAGACTTCAAATTAAAAAAAAAAAAAATGCAAAACTGTTTTTTATGTTTATATGCAACAAGAGGAATATAATAAAAAAAATTAAAAAAATCATGCCTATCCCCTATTGGCTAAATCTGCGCGTACCCATAACGTTACGGATCGTCTGTGTCTGCTATAGATTTCCATATGATTTATAGATACAGTCCTGCTATAACAAATTTACAAATTAACAAAAGATAGTTTTTTCTTTAAAAAATCATCAATTTCAATTACATATGCTGTACTGGAGCATTGTTATGTTGTCGGGTTGCAAGAATATTATTTGATTTGTATTAAGGATAACCACTTATGCAATAAAAACGATTTCTTTTTATTCTTATTTATTGGCAGGTAATAATTTCAAAACTAACCCAGCAAACATTGTTATACGGGCCAGTACTGTTGAAGCACATACTCCCCGGCATTGAAAGTAATGCCTCATTTTCATGGTAGTGTCAAAGGCGTGACAGGGGTGAGAGGCGTGGTGTTATATTTACAAGTTCGAATTTCATGGTGGGGTTGGAGGCGTGATAAGGGCGCGTTTTCGGTTTTGACATTTGTATATAACTCAAATTTAACCTAAAAGTTTATACAAGTGTTTGAAGTAAACGGTTATTCAATTTCATTAAATATGTCGTCAAATCGAAGGAGACGTTTAGCTCTTTTTTATGCATATTTAGACTTATTGCGATATGAAGAAAAGCGATGGTGGGTACGACCCATATATACATAAAAACAGAAGGCAACATGGAGATTATTTTAACTTGTTGCAAGAAATGAGACACAAAAAACACAGACAGTTACTTCAATTACAAAAAAAGATTTTCACCATTCTGAAAAAATATATCTGTTTCTATGGTTTCGTAGGTGCGGCCGGCGCTAGAGTTGAAATTTCTGAACTTGCGACACCGCGCTTGTAACACCGCGCCTACGAAACCATGGTACGGGTTTTTTCAAAATAAAGCGATCCTATTGGTTGAATTTTTTGTTCCACACTTCCAACACCCGCATGAAAATGAGGCATAATGGGCCAGTACCCCGGTGTCCCCGTGGCCGTTAGCTGGTCCATTGGTGTATCAATTGCCGGCCCAGCAGCGGTAAAGTGCAAAACAATCGCATTAGTTGCAAGATTTATTTCTGACGGACCAGTGCTTATATTATACCCACTCTCTAGTATTTCAAATCTAACATATTTATGTATATTTACCTTATACTTACCCAGTATTAAAATAAATTAATGGTTAGGTGCAAAATAAATACTCATTTGGCCATTTCATCATATTTAACAAATAAAGTTGACAATACCGCATCGATTTTAAACTATTAATGAAGAAATTAACGTTGCTGTCAATAGAATGATGCGATATTGTCAACTTTATTCGTTGAATAAATTTATTCAACGATGGTGAAACAAAAGTAAAATGTAACATATTAACAAAAATAAGTAGTGCTCATAAAATGCTGGTAACTCTAAAATAAACTATTTGACTATTTACAAGAAAAAAACTATTACTTTTTACAATTATTTTACAAAAAAAAAACACCATTATTGTCTACACATTTTCTCATTGAGATATTTTGTTTCTTTTTTTATTGTTTTCAAAGCTTGCTACGTTCAACTTTGTAAAACTTATGTAGATTATTATTTTGTAAATAAATGGTCGCATTTTGAAATGATTAACATAAAAATATAACTTTTTGGTGTCATTGTAAAGCTAATTTAATGTACTTTTAGGAAAAAAATATAAAATTATCGATTCCCTATGCTAGATCAAAAGTTGACATCATTTCCGGTGAAACTGGAAGTGCCTCAAAATTCTAATAGTAACCTTTAGATGGGCCTTTTTGTCTAGTTTAACTTTTGTTCTGAAGATTTTTTGTATCTTTACAAATAAAGGAGATTTTCGGGGTGCCCTGTTTCAAACAAACACCCTGTATATATATATTTGGCAAACATCACTTTTTAACGAAGTATTTACGTGAAAAATTCTCATTTAATTAACTGATTATTGTAACAATATATTGTATATTGAAGCAATTACTTACATTTAGACACCTTTTTTCGTATGTCTGTAGTTACTTTAATGCTTCCAAAAAACAATAAAAGAAGAATGAGAGAACCAACGTTGAAGATTGACTTGAAATCTTCAGTTAAAATCTCTTCAGTTTCCGATACCAGTTGTAGATCTGGTACATCCTCAAAAACTTCTAAATTTTGAAACTCTCTTAGTTTAGACAGATGAAATTTATCTAAAAAAGAATCAAACAGATAAAAATCTATAGTTTATTAGTTTATAAAGTTCACAATCAAAAGAACTATAATGAAATAAATGCGAATCTTCAAGACGCGGAGCCTTGACGGAGTCGAGGAGATTTTAAAAATATTTGCTTAGCTTGTGATAATCCTATGCTTCGTTTGCATCGAACAGTAAAATTACAAAAAAATATTTTTCTAAAATACAGTCAGTAATGCGTCAAGACCTATGGTTTAAATTGTTTATTAATAAAGAAAGAAATAAATCAAATGCATAAAAGACCCGCATGTGGCTCGTGAGCCGCAGTTTGGGCACCGTTATTAGGATTGGGAATGCATCCCATCAGAAATCCAACCATCTTAAAATCCCCTATCACTTTAAACTCTCAAGCAGCATTTTCACACTTTCGTAATTTTCTTTGAGCATGACGGAATGAGCCAAAGGAAGAGATAGAAATTTATTTATTATATGAAGAACGACAGCTTTTAAACTTTTTGTAGAACTGTCTATGGAAAGACGCCAGTCAGAAGGAATGCATGAGTTCCGACCGCCTTGCATAGGCGGTTGTACTAAATATCCTTGCTACCTTTATTTTTGTCGGACCACAAATAAAGAAAATAATGGCCAGTGACGAATTTTCACAGATACTCATGAAAGGAAAGCATGAAAGCAGTGGTTCATGGTTTTCTCGGAAACAACAGAGCAGACAATTACAAAGAGCTTCTTGCAACTATGCTTGATAACTTTAAACTCATGGGTTGCAGAATGTCCCTTAAAGTGCAAATGTAACATGCGTATTTGGACCAATTTAGAGATAACATGGGAGCCTATTCGGAAGAACAATGTGAACGTTTTCATCAAGACGTGATTTAGAATTTAGAATTTATTGATTTTAAGGACACTACAGACCGAAGTCCCATTTGTGACCATACATAAAACACATATAAAATAAGTACAAAATATAACCAAATATATACATTACATGTTTGAGAAAAGCAGATAAACAAAAAGTAACAAAAACAGAGGAAATGAAAAATAAAATTATAAATATTACAATATACGCACATTGCATAAATTCATATTACATACAATTACAATAATAAATCAGATTTAAATCTTCTAATTATCTAAGTTGCACAATAACTTATGAACCGTTTTTTTAAATGACGTGAAACTCATACCAATTTCAACTTTGTGTTTATGTAAAGATGTATTAAAAAGTGTTGTCATTCTTTTTAAGGGGCCCATTTTATAAGTTTCTGTCCGTGCATGTTTTTCTGAAAACAGTACTTTCTGCCTTATTCCACAGACTGGTGTCCTTATATTTATTTGAGATAAAATATCGGGACAAGTCATGGTACCATTCCATATTTTATGCAGCGTAAACAGAGTTTGAAAGTCTCGCCTAATGCTTAAAGATTCAACAGAATATTTATTTCGGAGTGAGTTAGATGATTCGAATTTCGGGTAGGTACCTTTAATTCTGAATTCAACGATACGTAAAAATTTTGTTTGAATTTGTTCCAGTATTTTAATATGGTTCTTATGAAATGGTGACCAAATTACCGAGGCGTATTCCAGCTTGCTCCTAACTAGCGCATTAAATAATGTTAAATAAGTTTGAGTCAGTTTGAAATCCTTTGATGTTCTAAGGATAAAACCTGTTAATTTATAACAATCGTTTACTAGATTTGTAATGTGGTTAGTGAAAGTAAGTTTGCTGTCAAAAATCACACCGAGATCTTTTAACACTGTAGTCCTAGTTATACCGATATTATTCATCTTATAATTATACGATATCGCTGTACGACGGTTCGTGTAGGACATGATGTTACTTTTTGCAGGATTAAAATTTAGACCTGAATTCACGCTCCACTGATATAAGGCATTTAGATCGTCCTGTACCTTTAAGCAATCCGTGATGTTATTTATTTGCCTAAATAATTTAATATCGTCGGCATATATCAAACAGTTGCTGTTATTTATATTTTGTGTAATATCATTGACTGCCAGAAGGAAAAGGAGCGGACCCAGGTTACTTCCTTGCGGTACGCCGGAAGTAGACTTGTATGTACGCGATTTACACCCTTCATACTCGACGTATTGCGCTCTTTCTTTTAAGTATGATATAAACCATCTCAGTATGTTTGGAGATAATCCCATCAATTCCAGACACCTTAATATTCTATGATGCGAAATTTTATCAAAAGCCTTACTCATGTCCAGATAAATTACATCAGTCTGGACATTCGCGTCAAGATTAGAACCAATAAATTCTGTAATTGTTAAAAGATTAGAAGTAATCGACTTCTTTGGTAAAAACCCATGTTGGCAAGATATTGATAGTGATGCACTTTGTACGTCGTTATCAGGGGCAATACAATGAGAGTATGATGGAGGACTATATTTGGGGGCTAATACGAGAAAGTCCATACAATCACAGAAGAAATACGAAAAATAATCATTTCTAAACTTTTTTATATATTCTGTTACAGTAGTTGTTTGTTTCGAATGGTTTTCCTGTAAATAAAACTGATACAAATTCATATCAAAAGTTTGTATTATTTTTACATACAATAAAGGTCTGAAAAAAGGGAAATTTTCTTAAAATCCGTAATTTCATTCTGATAGCTACAAAAGCAAACTTTTTCGGGTAAAACTATTTTTTCTTTAATTAATAATGTGGAAGAAATAAAAATCAGATATGCAGAACCCAGACTCAAAATTCCTGTTGATCGGTGTTATCATTGCATAGATTTTATTGACCATTTCTGGCGTGGTGACCTTTTTTGCACGGACTGGACACTCATCATCAAAAATGCTCTTACGACCGCGTTTAAATTGAACTGTCCAATATTAAAATGTTGATATCGAAGGTGCAGAGTCCCCATAAACATCGTTCAACTCGGTGTTGATCTCATCGTCCGTTTTCTTTTTCAAAATAAGTATCTAATCACTGCACGATATTTGATTTTATTCATTTTTGTAATAGTTGTTCGCTTTCAATGACAAACACAAACAAAATGACGCAGCTGGTTGAATTTTACAGTAGTCATTTGAAGGTTAGGATTTACGAAAAATAACACAAATTTGATACTGGTGGCGCCATTTCTTGCCCAAGTCAATTAATTTTCAACCGCACCACGTATTATGTACCAAATTAAAATGAAAATATGTTTAAGCTTCGTGTGAATTTTACTGAAAACTCTGTAACTAGCAGTATTTATGGGAAGACTATGGTCTATTTCAAAGTAGAAAAAAGTAGATAGCGATGCGAACCGAGTACGATTTACACTGATCAAATACAGTATAGCGGGAAATTTAAAATGAGTTACAACTAGGGCATGGGCGTAGCGACTGGGTTAGCAAATGATTTTTTTTTAATATAAAAAAGGTTAATCAGATATTGAAATAAACAAGGCAGATAATACACTTACGTTATTTATACGACATAAATTCAGTTTAATGGGAAATTTGAAAAAGTTAAAAAAATATTAATTTTAAAAATTATGTACTATATATAAAAAGAGAGATTTGGCTAAAAGAGTTTAAACAAAGCAATATAACAAACAATATATCTTCAGAGCTAAAGTTTCTTATTTAAATAATTATTGTAAATAAAAATTAAAAATATACAGTCTGTTCCAAACGGTTAAGCGGAACTAGATTTTGCAATCTAGTTACTTTCATCGTTTAAATCGTGCCTTTCGGCCGTTTTGTTTAAGCTTTGTAAATCATACTTACAATAATCATTTTTTGGTTAAGGTTAATATCATTTTAAAATGTCATTGTCTTTATATTTTGATTTTTTGTGTCATTCTTAATACAAATTTCCCATTTATTTATTTTTTTGTCATTAAAATATCTAAAAAAAATATTTAATTTTGACATATGTCATTCGTTTCCATGGTTTCATTGTTGGAATTTTAAATTTTGACATCCCAACGTGAAAAATGAAATAACCCAAGCAAGGTCCCTTCTCGTGACAACCTAAAAGAACTAAATTCCCATTTAGTTCCGCTTAACCATTTGGAACAGACTGTATGTATATATGAAGGTCTAAAAATTATATCAATAACTTCTTCTATGGGCACAATCAGCTGGGCTGTCTTTTGGCCTCACATTAGTCCTCTTTCTTGATCTGTTAATTGTCAACTGTCAAAAAATATTTATATGTTACAGTCTGTTCCAAACGGTTAGGCGGAACTAAATGGGAATTTCGTTCTTTTATGTTGTCACGAAAAGCGACCTTGTTTGGGTTATTTGATTTTTCACGTTGGAATGTCAAAATTTAAAATTGCAACAATGAAACCATGGAAACGAAAGACATATGTCAGAATTAAATTATTATTTTTACATATTTTAATGACAAAAAAATAAATAAATGGGAAATTTGTATTAAGAATGACACAAAAAATCAAAATATAAAGAAAATGACATTTTAAAATTATATTAACCTTAACCAAAAATTGTTTATTGTAAGTACAGTCTGTTTCAAACGCTTAGGCGGAACTAAATGGGAATTTCGTTCTTTTATGTTGTCACGAAAAGCGACCTTGCTTGGGTTATTTGATTTTTCACGTTGGAATGTCAAAATTTAAAATTACAACAATGAAACCATGGAAACGAAAGACATATGTCAGAATTAAATTATTATTTTTACATATTTTAATGACAAAAAAATAAATAAATGGGAAATTTGTATTAAGAATGACACGAAAAATCAAAATATAAAGAAAATGACATTTTAAAATGATATTAACCTTAACCAAAAATTGTTTATTGTAAGTATGATTTACAAAGCTTAAACAAAACGGCCGGAAAGCACGATTTAAACGATGAAAGTAACTAGATTGCAAAATCTAGTTCCGCTTAACCGTTCGGAACAGACTGTAGATAACCTAAAAAATATATAACTGCGTAAAAACAAATTACATGGAGAATTTTCTCCATAAAATCTACGCCAAGAATATAAATAAAAATCTAAATATGTAAATAATAACAAAATATATGAGAAAAATTAAATAATATAAATAATATATATTTCCAATGTACGACACTGAACATCTGTCAACTTGGACTAAAAACAATATTTTTACAGTGTAATAGGGATGACGATCTAAACCAATCCGAAGCAAGGACAAACAGCTCCTATCTTCTTACACACATTTTTCTACTTTGAAATAGACCATAGGTATAGGGATTTGCAGCTAAGCACCCTACCATCTGGTGAGCGTTTCATGAACTTGTGTACATCAGATAACATTTCGTTTTGTGTATTGGTTTTGTATGAAGTTTGTTTTTAAAGTTTTATTATAATCATTGAAAAATGTATAATACATATTGTTGTGTGCCTATGTGCAATTCATTGAAAAGAAGAAACCCGGAAATATCGTTTGTTTCCACTAATATCAGACACCGTACGGTTCGAAACAAAATTGGGAAAGCAAGAGGTTAGGAATCGACGCGATGTTTAGATAAACAATTTAAAAATTGGAAAAAAAGTGAGCCCTTATATCAAAGTTTGCTCATTACATTTTAATGATAGTGACTACAAAAAATATTTTCAATTTTGTATTTATTATCGCATATCTTGAAAATTCCTGTCATTGTGTGTGGGTTTGTAATGCACAAGTTTGTAGGCATAATGCATAAATCTTTATGAACTCTCTGTTTTTTTCAGTGACTCCACACAATATTATATGCCCAGCATTGTAGATTTCTACCCCTTCGTAAACAACACGGGAATTATTATTTCCCCCAATATAGTTAAAATAATCGACAATGGAAAACCGCCGTAACTTAAAAGCAGATCACAAAATGTAGTATTTTAGATGTTTACAAGTAATGTCACTTCACAAAATCAGAAAATCCCAAACAATTATTTATTTTTTGTCGTTTTTTGTTACACTTTTCGCTATTATTTACTAGTAAATGTCAAGTGGTATCTGATTTAGAATGGTTTCAAAAAAATCCGCGTGGCGCTACGATCTTAAAATTTTTCCCCTATATCACTGGTTAACTATGGTCTATTTCAAAGTAGAAAAATGTGTGTAAGAAGATAGGAGCTGTTTGTCCTTGCTTCGGATTGGTTTAGATCGTCATCCCTATTACACTGTAAAAATATTGTTTTTAGTCCAAGTTGACAGATGTTCAGTGTCGTACATTGGAAATATATATTATTTATATTATTTAATTTTTCTCATATATTTTGTTATTATTTACAAATTTAGACTTTTATTTATATTCTTGGCGTAGATTTTATGGAGAAAATTCTCCATGTAATTTGTTTTTACGCAGTTATATATTTTTTAGGTTATCTGACATATAAATATTTTTTGACACTTGATGATTAACAGATCAAGAGAAAGGACTAATGTGAGGCCAAAAGACAACCCAGCTGATTGTGCCCAATGAGGAAGTTATTGATATAATTTTTAGACCTTCATATATACATATATTTTTAATTTTTATTTACAATAATTATTTAAATAAGAAACTTTAGCTCTGAAGATATATTGCTTGTTATTGCATTTTTTAAACTGTTTTAGCCAAATCTCTCATTTTATACATACATATATAGTACATAACTTTTAAAATTAATATTTTTTTAACTTTTTCAAATTTCCCATTAAACTGAATTTATGTCGTATAAATAACGTAAGTGTATTATCTGTCTTGTTTATTTCAATATCTTATTAACCTTTTTTATATTAAAAAAAAAAATCATTTACTAACCCAGTTGCTACGCCCATGCCCTAGTTGTAACTTATTTTAAATTTCCCGCTATACTGTATTTGATCAGTGTAAATCGTACTCGGTTCGCAGCGTTATCTACTTTTTTCTACTTTGAAATAGACCATAGTATAGCCGTTTTTATCGCTTATTGCCGCTGCTTTGCTTTGCATTGGTCTATCTATTCAAAAAGAAATTTCTCTATAGAAACATAAATTAAGCCTCTTCAAAACTACAGTATGCTCCATATGTAACAATGTCATTATGAATTTAATTACAGAATGAGAAAGAGATATTTGAAGGGAAATATAGTTGTGCGTGGTTGTTCAGACAACGTGCGTGAGAATATATTCGATGTATATTGAGTTTATTATCTCTAATTAATTAACGACTCATACATTGTCAAGTGACAGATCTAAAAATATTAAATTTTAATTTAACTTACCAGTGATGCAAAGTGCTATCCAAAATATTGATCCAAAAAACAACAACCATTTCCATAGTATATAATTCTGTATATTCTTTCGCATATTATTACATTACAATAATTTCTTGATTCTAGTTATGACCCTACATCTCAAATGAGGAATAAAATTGTTTGACACTGTTGATATGGAGATTTCCTTACAGACTGTCTCTCTCTTGTCGGATTCTGTCTGTCGGCTTGACTTTTGACTTTATACAAATCTTTCAGGTTGTTTTTTTTTCAGGTCTTGTCAGTTATATTGTATACCAATGTCATGTATTCTGTCAACTGCGAGGTCATTCCATTCTCTTAACACTTTTGTAGTAATTCAAATACTTTTCAGTATTTAAAATGCTGGGACAGTACTTGAAATACAACTAAAGGTATTTATTCCTCAGAATAAAAATCGTCTTCTTCTTCTTCTTTGAGCACTATTAGTCAGGTTGACTTTAGACCTCACTCATATAAGTCCTCCATCTTGATCTGTTCATTGTCAGGATCTCTCTATCTCTTCCGAGGTCCTCCCATTGGCCGACGGGTATTCAATCCTCCTTTCTATATCGTCCAAACTATTCTGTCCTTCCTTATTCTTATAACATGACCTATCCACTCTAACCGTCTACCTCTCAGTTCTTGTGTGATACTTGACATTGAGTACAACTCTTGGATATCTTTGTTCTTACGAATTCTCCATTCACCATTAATTTGAATGGGACCAAAAATTCGAAATAACATTTTATTTTCGAAAACTAGGAGGTGTTGTCGATCTCGCTTTTTTAAGGCACATGTTTCAGAGCAATACATAAGTACGGGTCGTACTATTACTTGGTATAACCTTGGTGTTCCTAGACAGGAATTTCGTTTTGAAGAGGGGACCAACTGCAAAATACGATGCATTAACAGCTTTAATTCTGTTCGTAATTTCCTGCTATATCAGATTAACCTGATTTATCATGGTGCCCAGGTATTTGAAAGTATAAACTCTTTCAAAAGTATTGCCATTATTTTTTAAGTTGATCATGTTCTCATGACTGCGTCTACTAACAATAGGGGATAGGCATGATTTTTTAAATTTTTTTTATTATATTCCTTTTGTTGCATATAAACCTAAAAAACGGTTTTGCATTTGTTTTTTTTTAACTTGAAGGCTTAAAAAAATTATAAATGTAAGTAGCGCGCGAGAACGACGTGTGACGTCATACTCCAACTAAGTACAGCCTACCCAGAGTACTGCGTACAGCCTGGGTTATGTATAGTTAGAGTGATTTTAATTAAAATAAAGTTTAATTCTATAAAAACAATTTATACATGTTTACCGAATTAAATTTTATGTTAAAATATATAAAATATGGAAGATCCAGGCCCCATTACTTCGAAACATAGTCGAAAATATTGTTTAGTACCGATGTGCACAAATAGTTCAATTAGAAATCCAACAGAAAAGGCGAAATTTGTGGCTGAAAGCTATGAGGCGAAATAAAACCGATATTTCAGAAAAAAGTAAACTTTATGTTTGTGAAGACCATTTTAATGTGAGTACATATATTTTATAAATTATTTTAATAATAAATGCGTAAAATTTTTTTAAAAACAAATACAAAACTCTCAAACAATACAATATACACACGTAAAGATTATGTTTAGTCCTGTATCTGTGACGTCAAACCGCAGCAGTCTCAGTTGTATTTACTCGGCAACTTTCGCGGCGTGGTCGGATTATTTCAAATTTACAATATTTTAATTAAAAAATTTGGCTATAATATTAATTAAAATGTGATTTTTATTGTGTTAGGTGACATAATTAACATTAAAATATCAAAAAAATGTAGTTTTAAGGAAATATAAATTTTATGCGTATCCCCTATTAGATACTTATTTCTTTTTTTTTAATTATTGATGATGAGACCTATTTTACGAGCTTCAGTTAAGTATATTGTGTCTTCAACTTCATTTGAAATAATATCCCTGGTCATGCAGATGACCAGATGATACTAAAATCTTGTGGTACCCATTGAGTTGTAGACCACGATGGTCGGTATCTTGGGCTTTTTGTAACAACGTCTCCAGCACGAGGTTAAACAGCAAAGGTGAGGTGGCGTCTCCTTGTTTGACGCCAGTATGAATTTCAAAAGGCTGTGACAAAAGGTTTCCTACTTTCAGTCTGATTATGGATCCCAGATTATTATTGGTAACTGTATAATTATTTTATATGTATGTATGTGTATTCATTATATTTATGTGGGGTGCGAATAATCTTAGATATTGAAGTACCTCTAAAATAAATATAAAAAATTTATGTGAAGTGTGAATTTTCACACATTGCAGGGTTTCGCAGGTATATAATAAGTGAAGCCGGCATGCTTCGTGTAGGATGAATTCTGCTTTGTAGTAACCACGGCAAAATGAACGATCTTTTTAAAATAATTTATAGTCTGTTAATCTAAGACCTTTAAAAAAAAAAATTATGTTAAAATATTTTTTTTTAAATTTTAATTCTAATACCTAATACCATTATTTAGGTTTCTAAATATGTTTCTTAATATATATATATATATATATATAACAAGGTTCATTAAGATTTTGAAAATTGCGCCTATGGCTTTCACTGGTTGTCTTAAATCATAAGCTCCGCCCCTCTGGTTTCGTATACATGACTGAATGAAATTATAATTCCAACAATTCCAATTGGATATTAAATTTACGCTCTTAAAAATTAAATTCATAATTTGCCAAAATATAACTAGAATTTTGACAAATTAATTTAACAAAATAAAAATGAAAAAAAATAATAATAAAATTGACTCCTCAGGCAAGGAACGAACCTGTGTAGTGATAAAGAAATCTGTGTAGTTAGCGAGCAACGTAGCCACTAAACCACGATACGCGTAACAACCTAACGTGTTATATGACTATAACTTTTGTGCATTTTCAACAAAAAAACACAAAAAATGCGTTATTTTCCGAAAACAAAATCTGATCAAAAATTCCTGTTGTATTATTCCGGTTCACACCAATGTACATTACTTAGAATTTTTTCAGATTTTTAGTTTAAACCATCTTGGCTACAGGGTGTGGGACAAAATTCTTTTTGCACAATTTTGGCAAAAATCGCATCAAAAAAATTTATTTCACAAAAATAAAATTTTGATCGTTAATCCACGTACGTAAGGTCTTTCTTTTGATATCCTACTCAGAATTTTTAAAAAACATTTTTTTTTTTTTCGAATAGCATATATTTGTTTATATTTTTAGGAGGATATGTTTTTAGATGTTTTAGTATTTTTCCTATGTGCGGGTCAAAGAGTTGTATAAGCGTGCCAAATTTCAACTTTCTAGGTTTAGCCGTTTGGCTACAATTTTTACCGAACAGACAGACAGACAGACATACGACAAAATGACGGTATAAGGGTTTTTTGGTCATACCTACAGAACCCTAAAAATTAACAACCCTTGTTGTGAATTCTTGGCATAATTTTACCTTTATCTAATTCATAATAATATGAATGTTGACTTGCTAATATATGTGTAGATTGTACAATTCCTGCTGGCCATGATTACTCTCATTTCTTTTTATCGTCCCGTACCACATATTGCTCTTTATATAATAGAAATTGTGTTAGTGTGAAATTTATATTTAGCGAAGAAGGTTAATACACTTTGAGAGAAATATTGTGTGATTAGAACTGTATCGTTGTTGCAAATTCCACGCAGTGTTGTTATGTCCATGTCTAATCAGACTGGTACTGCTGTTGTACGGACATTGAAGCCACCGGGTGTACATACAGACACACATATACACACGCACACATGTACACATGCAACCATACACGCATGTATACAATATATACATAGACATACTGACATACACCACGTACACGTACATAACGCACACAGCCTACCGGAGTAATTCTGGCAACACACATATACATGCGTGATCATATAGCATACACACACCAAACTCATACATTGAAAAGTACTCACACGTCATTAATATCAAATGTATGCGTGATATTACGTCTGTAGCTTGTAATTGTCCTTTGTCTTAAGGTGCTCGCGCTGGTAGAACTACTTCAGGTAAATGCTTACTAAGTAATATATGTTAGTGTAATATACGAGGGACATTCAAAAAATAAAGAGACAAATTAATGTAGAAAAACAAAAAAAAACTGTATTTTTACCAAATGAAACTTTTACTATTTCTCAACATAATCCCCACGAATATTAATACGCTTGTCCCAACGATGAACTAGTTCTTTTATACCTGATGCAAAGAAATCTTTGTCTTATTGTTTGAGCCAGTTTCCCACAAATTCTTTGACTTCCTCGTTGTCGCTGAACTCTTTTCTACGTACTGCCTCCTTGAGTGGACCAAACAAATGAAAGTCAGAGGGAGCAAATCTGGACTGTAGGGAGGATGAGGTAGTATCTCCCAACCCATTTTTTACAAAGTTTCTCGGGACCCACCTTGCACTTGTTTTGCTGTACTTGAGCTTGTCAATTATAACTTAACGAACTGTGCCAGCACTTACTGCAACTTTTTTTGCTATATCTTCAAAAGTAATACGTCGGTCTTCACGAATAATGTGGTTAATGCGGGTTTAAAGCGAAGGAGTTGACACTTCAACTGGCCGGCCAGGACGTTGCTTGTCAGTCACTAAGGTTTGACCATTTTTGAACTGTTCTACCCACTTATAAAAATTGCCGCGGTTCATACAAGTTTCATCATACTGTAAAATAATTCGAGAAAAGATTTTAGTCGGTTTTTCACCTTCAGAAAGCCAAAACCGGATCACTGAATGTTGTGCAACTAATGTGTAAACTTCAAGCGGACACGCCATCGTTAAATGCAATTTTGAGGTTATAAACAAAACAATTTTAATCCGTCGGGTGTTCTCAACTCATGCCTCAACCTAAAGTCATGAAAGTACAAACTCTTCTAACCTTTTTTTTTTTCAAGAAGAGCAACTTTTTAATGCTTCTATCTCGCTTAATACTACAAGAAATGATGAGTAAGATGAATAACATACAATGTTGTTTTTATTTTACAATAAATTAAGTAGCATGTACACCAAGGGTTTATTTTTAATTTCCAATTTCCCTAAATGTTTCTACATGTTCCCTCGAGTGCCAACATAGTCGAGGGCAGTGATGGCGAACTCACGGCCCGCGGGTCACACAGTGACCTGCATAACGATTTCACATGACCCATACAAAAGAAGATGTTTGTAGTTCTGATGATTCCAAAAAGAGATTCTGATAATTAAGGTTGGGTCTAAGTGAGCGCATTCACAGGGTAGATAAATCTACAAGTATGACAGTAATAGCAAGATGGAATTCAGTAATTGAGTATTATATACTAGTCAAACACACGGCTGTTAGCTCAGGTAGAGTTAACGAGATTATCAGGGGATTCTACACACATATTTACCCATAAATCGGCAGATTTTTATTTACGCATTATATATTTGACCCTACAAAATTTGAATCTACAAAATTTCAAATTTAGTTTTGATCCGTTTGGGGAAAAAGGTTCGCCATCACTAGTCTAGGGTCTATTAGACCAATTCTGTAAGTTACTATAATAGTTACTGTGTAGTGACGTTACTACAATATAACTTTTATAGTGACTTTCATAGTAACTTTAACATTTTTCCTATTCTGTAACATTCGCCTATAGTAAGGTTACTACAAAACTAATTTCAAAATATACTGCACTTGATGATAATGGAATGTTACTGAACAGACGTGCGCCTCATTTGGAAATTAAATCATTTTAAAGTACAGCACTTATTTCTGAACCGTGGCTGGTTCAGGATGGTGGTAAAAACAGTCTGCCTGTTGCAATTATGATAAATAATTATCAGGATAGAGAAGGAACAAGAACTGAGGATGATGATGGACCGAGCGGACAAGTACTTAAAAAAAAAAGAAATTAGAAGTCAATAGAGACAAAACGAAGAACGAAGGTAATGGTGTTCGGAAAAGGAGAAAGAAAGTAAGATGGGAATGGTCAGGAAGAGAAATCGAAGAAGTAAAAAGTATAAAGTACTTGGGATACGTGCTAACAAGGAACAACAGGGCAGAGCAACACGATAGGGAAAGATTGAAGAAAGCAAGGCTGGTTATGGGAAAGCTATGGAGCATAGAGGAGAGCCTCCTTTCCCCTATAAGGACGATATCAAGTGGAGGATGAAGATATTCGATGAAATGGAAATGTAAAGGTATGGGAGATGATGGAAAGGGTACAAGAGGGCTACATGAGATGGACATTGGGGGTAGATAGAACGACACAAGGATATATTGTGAGAGAGGAAATGAAGAGGGAAAAACTGAAAGTGGGTGCTGGAGCGAGGGCAGTGAAATATGAGGAGAAAGTCAGAAGAGAAGAGAATAGAAAAATACTACGGGAATATTGAGAAAGAATTAAGGAAGAACAAAAAGGCAAATTGTTGGTATGGGGAAAGACAAGAAAAGAATATTTCGGAGGTGTGGAATCGACATAAGAGAAGCAGAGAGAAAGAAAAACGGGGGAACAAATATAGTAGAAGAATTGAGAAAGAGGGATAAGGTGGTGCAGGAGCAGGGAAGAACAGACAGAATAGACAAATCGCTGAGTGTGAAAAGATATAAAGAGATAAGTGTGATGGCAATACCGAGATACCTGAAGGGGAAAAGAGGAAGATCAGGGGGTAGAGTCAGGAAGATAGCGAAGTTGAGATAGGGCAACGAAGAGAGGAACAACAGGTACTGGGCAAAGCCAGAGGACAAGCTCTGCAGAAGATGCAAGGAAGAAGAAGAAACGTTGGAACATTTAGCAAAGAAATGTAGAGAGATAGCAGTCTGGGGGGAAGAGATAAAGGAACTGTTGAGTGAAGAAGGCCAGGAAGAAAGATGGGCAAGAGAAATGGAGGCAAGAAGGAAGGAGATTGGAAAGGGAAGCCGGAAGGGGAAAACCAAGAAAAAAAGGAACACTGGAAGAAAAAGAAAGAAATGAAAAAATATCTGAGTGCGGAAGGCAAGGGCGAAAGATGGGCTAGAGAACTGGAGGCAAGAAGGAAGGCGATAGGAGAGAGAAGATGGTAAAAATTAAGTAAATTTAGAGATTACGTTCAAGTTAAATTTCTTGTTACGTCCCTGTTATCTGTATCATTGTAATTTGGTCGTTAGAAAATATTTATATTTTGTATTCAGACTGAACAGAGAGCGACCAGCTGCGATATTGCCTTATAAATAAAGTTAAACCACAGAATTATTACATTCTCACAAAGGGAAACGTACAAATTATATATAAACTCTAGACAACGCATACAACTTAGCGCGTTCTCAATAGATTTCAATGAATGGATACTTAATAGCGTTATATATGTGTCTGGAGAACTGTTTTACAACAAAATTCAGTATTAGTAACATAAGTTATTCAATTAATACTTACTTAAATAGTTACTACTTTCTGACTGGGATTTATTTTAATCCAATGGTTCCAAATATTTTCGAGTTCTGGGGATGTTTTATTTTAACGAATCGTTTCAACTTGTCGCCCATCAAGCATTCAGTGTCTTTGATACTATTTTATCATGATTTTTGATTATTTCATATCAAGTTATATCCATCCTACATAAGAACTGATGCTATTAGCCTCAATTTCAAATTAGTATAATACCGAAATTAGGTGCGAATTATGACGCTAATGACGCTACCAGTACTGGACCCCAGAACCCTATGGGCCCGGCCAAAATTGCCCGTCAAATCATCTTTCAAACTTATATATACATGTTCGAGTATGTGCAATATTTAAGCATACATTACGCAGGGCGCTATGAAAGTTTTATAGTATAACTTTATTTTTGACATACTTATGCATTTGTCGAAAATAGTCATCAATCATTATTTTCTACTTTCCCATCGGCACTGAATCACATGATTTATCAAATGGCGTGTTTACATTAGGCTAGTACCCGAGCTAGTGGATAGCTTGCTAGTGACAAAAAGTTAGTATCCTAACGTAAAAGCTTGAGATTCAACTAGCGCTAGTATTCGCGCTAGTAGTTGGGATAGGATACTGGTTTTATAGACAAGATAGTCACTATACCACTACCCTACTAAATTTTTCATTGTTTGGCGTTATATCATGTGCACTACACCAATGTAACAACAAAAGCAGAGGTTTTTGTAGCTAATTATTTAAAAAAACGCAAAAAGAGCCTCTTTTATTTTTGCATAATTCACTTTTATGTGTAGATGTTTCATATCGTGAGAAAATAGTAACTACGAGGGATGTTTCCTAAATTCTTGGAATTGTACTATAATTAAATTACGCAGAACTTATAGGCAATGTTATTGGTGCCAGACAAGTCTTGTCATGTTTATGCAACTATCTAGTGCAATATTGTTCAGTTTGATTTAAGTGTTCAACTGATATAGACGCGTTTACATAGCACTGTTTTTGTAATCATGGAAGACGCAGCAAAATCTCAAAGAGCAATAATTTTCTTTTTGTGGAAAGAAGGTGTGAAAACATCAGAAATTATTCAGCGTCTGCAAGGAGTATTTGGTGAGTCTGCAGAATCCAAAAGTACTGTTTATCGGTGGATCGATCGTTTTAAAACCGGTAGAACATCACTAGAAGACGATCCACGCAGTGGGCGCCCAAGCACGTCGGTAAATGAAAGAAATATTACTGCCGTCGAAGACCTACTGAAAGAAGACAGGCGAATGACTATTCGTCAAATTAGTGTGCACTTAAGGATAGGTACACGACAAGTTCATGACATCTTGCATGATTGTTTGGGCGTTAGCAAGGTTTCGCCGCGCTGGGTGCCAAGGCTGTTGGGACCAGAACAGAAACTCAATTTCAAATTTCTTTGAGGACGGCTTAAAAAAATTAATTTATCGTTGGGATAAATGTATTCAGTTAAATGGAGATTATGTTGAAAAACTACATTGGAATATTGACGAAAATTAACAAAATAATAAAAATTATAGCTAAATTCCCAGAACTTTGGAAACATCCCTCGTACAAACGGAAAGATGGAACTACCTTACTAGATACGGAAAATCAGGACCAAAAGGACTCGTCTGCATTTTGTGGTTTCGCCCTTAACCCTGAAAGTACGTTTTGTTCGTTTCAACATCTAGAAATATTGAAAAATATCTAAAATCGTGATTTGTCAGAAAATTAAAAGCTGTCCCTAAACGTGAATATAACTAAATCACGAAATCTAGGAAAATTTGAACCCGTAAGCGGTAGGGAAAAACCGGAAAAAATTTGAAAAAAAAACTTCGGCGGACCCTGTTCCTTTCTAAGCATAGATTTTATACGTTGCTCCCCAAAAAAATATGCCAAAAAGTATTCTGCAACCTTCGGTGGCCCTTCTTCTACCCCTGAATATAGATTTTGTTCATTGCACCCCCTAAAAAATCGCTAAAACTTAAAAATTGCGATCTTTCAGAAAACTTAAAACCACCCATACGCGATAGGGAAAATCCGGAAAAAAAGTGCTCAGTGTTCTTCGGATGAGTCGTCTCTTACTCATGAGGACAAACCTTTTCTGCTTCATCCTATAATTCGACCGGAGCAAGATTATAAAAAAAAAAAATTGAAAAAAATCATCTATCCCGACGTCGGAGGAAAAAAAATAGCCTAAACGTATAATCAGGGCCGCCCCTAGCATTTGCGGGGCCTGGGACAAAACTGGAATTGCGGGGCCCCAAAACTGGATTTGCGGGGCCCCAGCTATATATATATATATATATATATATATATATATATACTAGGAGAATTTATTGGGAATGAACGGTGAGGAAAGTAAAACTCAACTTTTACTAATGCCCAATATTTCGATTTGAATTTTCAAATCATCTTCAGGGGCTAAAAATATAATTAGTAAATGAATTTATATATTTTCAGCCCCAGAAGATGATTTGAAAATTAAAATGAAAATTAAATATATATATATTTAATATATATATTGAATACCGATATTTTCTTTATTATTAACTATTAACAAAGTACACATACTTATATTCAATGAAAAAAAAAATTTTTTCCATCTATTTATAAAACTTGGAATAATATTTTTAATGTATTTTATTAATTTATTACTTGACGGTCGAAGCGCGGGGCCCTAACAGGATCGGGGCCTGGGGCAGGTGCTCCACTTGCCCCCGCCTAGGGGCGGCCCTGCATATAATAAAACGTATAATAGCACAATCCGTATGAAGATAGTGCCACTTTATGTGTATGCATATTTTGTCTTGATTTTAGGCTAGTTGAGTCGACGGAACACTAAAGTACCGTGTTGTGTGTAAACATCTAATATCTTAGTTACGGCGCAGTATAGTGAATGAGATAATCCTTAGACCTAGTAGCGATTGTGGATATTCACGACGATTGTGGTACTCATTTCGTAAATTTATATAGCATCTTATATTATCTTTGATTTGCAATATTTTGATGCATGTCGCACTTTCTCCAAACGTCACTACAACGCAAATCAAGACACTAATGTATATAAATATATATATATATATATATATATATATATATATATATATATATATATATATATATATATATCTTTCTCAAATCTTACCAAGCCTAGAACTGAAACCTCCCATTTTCTCTAAATTTTATAATGCATGCTTTAAAAGTGCGCTGGTTATAGATAAAAATCAGCAGATCTGTGGACAAGGTAGATCGGCGCCTCTTCGGACACGGCCGGTGATTGTCTGGTCCGGTACTTATTAGCTGCCATCAAACGGCCGCTCCAACACAGCCACCGATCTCTTATCTTTAGTTAACAAGATGAACTCAACTCCATTTCAAAACCTATTGAAGATCAGACCACTGATACTTTGCTACTGATGCTACTGAAACAAATCTTCTACATTTCAAGACCTTTACACATTATGTTTAAAACATAAATGGTCCGCAACAGTGCAGGAAATTCTTCTATTTGTTACACAAATCACAAAGACAACAATATTGACGCATTTTTACCGACTGTCACATATATAAGGGAGGTATTGTGATCATACCGATTTTGACATTTCGAGATTTCGATGGATCTCCACGAATTGAGGTCCCTACATAACGTTTCGACTATTTTTAGCATGATGTCTGTCGGTCTGTCTGTCCGTCTGTCTGTCTGTCCGTCTGTCTGTCCGTCTGTCTGTCTGTCCGTCTGTCTGTCTGTCTGTCTGTCTGTCCGTCTGTGTGTGTACACGTGCAGAGGAAATTCGGCTGAAAGGATTTTTATGAAACTTCACATTTAAACTTCCGCTATCAATAGCACGAGTTGATCAACTTTTGGTAAAAATCGGTTGACTAAAAATGGGAGTTTATTCGTGTCGATTTTAAGATTTTTGTGAATATTTCACAACAGAAAAATATTTCGAAAAAATGTATTGAACAAATGTTGCTATAAAAGCAATAATTAATAACTTTTATTTGAGACGTTTATTGATAAAAAGAAAAATTTCGAATAATTTTTGTAAAATTTTTCGAAATTTCTCATACTTATCTCAATTTTTTCATACTTATATGTAACGTTTCCATGGTCATGATAAATAATATCTCTGTAAGAAAATATTAGGCCAAGTTATTTCTACTCTGCTGCTAAATAAATACATTATTTTATATAAGAACTTTATGATGGCGGTCGGTCCTGTGGTGGCCACAGCTGATTTTTATTAGTGCATATCGTACAAGCAAAAATTCTATTTGGAAGAATGAAACTATTAACGAGTGACCTGTCATTAGATTTAAAATTCTGGTTGGTAAATGTAAAATTTTCCCTATATTATTATAGGGAGCCGAGGTCTGGACGGTTAACTAAAAATTGTGTTTTAATTGGACTTTACGCATTTCGTGGGTTAAGAAGAGTGGCGGGTTAAGTAGGTGCAGGACCTGGAGGTCACCAGAAGTTCTGAGTTCGAAATGGGTTTCATTGGGATGGAACTTTCTTTTAATCATCATATTTTTTCGGGAGCTCCAGTAAAAATTTCTTGGAGCAGGCATTAGATATCGATTACTCTAAGGTTACGCGTTCACCCAGGGCTACAAGAGATTCTCTGATTAAAGAAAGATAGTGAAATTTATTATAAAATAAGATAAGAAATCAATGATGTTTGTTTATTTTGTTAATAAGAAATAATAAATCGTAAACGCAAATAATTGAAACACATGAGAAAAGTAATTAAGAAAGCTACACTGGCAATGAAACAAACTTGAAATATAGAGGATCGAAAATTTGGATGGGACTTTAAAACAAGAATGCTATTTTTTGACAGCAGAAATACGGCCTAGGAGGAATAACAGGAGACAGAAAAACTGCAAATGAGGTATATAAAATGAGTTTTAGGACTGGATAGAAACACTCGAAGTAATAGAGAAAAAAATTGGATAAAATATATGTTGAAGCAGGACGAAGAGCTAATAAGTTTGAAGTACAAGCAAAAATATTGAATAAAACCATATTGCATGAATGTTAAAGATAAAGAGAACCGAAGGAGGGAGACAGGGAAAATCTAGCAGTCAGTGGGAAGAAATAACGAAAGCTTTTTACTAAAGAGCTGAGTACTCCATCACGGAAATATTAAGAATGAGAATACAAGGACAGAGAGCAATATAAATGATAAAACTATAAAAGTGCAAGAACAATAGCAGTACAGCAGAATAAGGAAATCAAGACAATTCCAAATATGGGATAGTAAATTCGCCATGGGTACCAAGATACTTAAAGAAGAGAAGGAGGAAAAAAGAAAATATGAAAATAATTGCAAGGTTTTAAGTGTGGGAATAAAGAGCAAGCAAAAAAGTTTTTGTCAAGCAAACCTCTTTTGCAAAAAAACAAAGACCCAATGTATCAAAGGTGTGGTAGGAAAAGTGAAACCTTCGAGCAGCGGTTCTTAAATTGGAGTTCGCGGACCCCAAAGTGTCCGCGTAGCCATTACCGGGGGTCCACTAATCAATGTTGACATTAACTTTACATCCCCCAACTTTTCGCTTTTATTCGAATAACTCATTTAATAAAAATCCTACATGGTCAAAACTTTTTGTATTAATTGTTACCTAATTAGTTATTGACATAACTAAACAATAATTAGTAAAAATTTAATTATTTTTATTCAACTGCAAATTATTTACAGAAAACATATTGTAATAAGATCCATTTTGACCAATATTTGACCAAGAAATGTTTGTATGAGTTTAACGTATTATAATTTGTAACTATTTTAATTCTTTTTACTACTATTTTTATTCATTTTATGTTTTTTATTCTGTATGCTAATAAAAATGATCATCTTTATAATGCGCAAGACCATTTATTAAAATAACCAGCGATACATTTTTACCAATATTTATTATAACGTAGTGCCTATGAGATTATTTAGCCAGAAATTAAGTCTCAAGAAACACGTAAAATGCCTAGGGTATGGATGGGGTTCGCAAAAAAGTTGTTCAAGAGGGGGTCCGCGGACTACATAAGTTTAAGAACCCCTACCTTAAAGCATTTAACAGAAAGTTGTGCGGAACTGAAGAAAAAACCTAAGGAAAGAACTGAGGTGCTGTATGATTCTAGAACAGGCACATCGTGGATGAAATCATTGAGAATTAATAGGATTGTTTATCTGAAACCATCTTTATGTTAATTAATATATATTCCATGCTTGAATGAATTGCTTCAATCGCCTGCAGCTTCATTAGCAAACTTTTCGTGCGGGACATATGGCATTCTGCACTAGTTGCGCAATATGCTACTATTTCTTTTAATTGCAAGCTTTTTTTATATCTGTATTTTCACTTATAAGATAGACACCTAGTTCCAATAAAATGTATCTGTTTGTAGTAACATATTTCTTATTGTCTTTCATCGGCTTTCGTTTGTAGAGTGTCTAAGCATCCATCAAGCCAATAGGATCACATTCCCATGTCATCATAAGTGTCACAGTCACAGTCATTTTTCAACCATTCCAGTTCTTTTCTGTCCGTGTAGTGACAAAATATTTCGATTGTTTTCTAGTCTATTGTTCTTTGAATTTATTTGAGACACGCAAAGAGGCGCCTCTGATGACAAAGCAATTTATTAGGTCCGAGAAAATTATTTTAAACCATTTTTAACAATTAGTTTTCAGTTGAGAGATACCGTAGGAGTTTTATGTAGTCAATAGGAAGTCAGAATATACCTAGGTGATAATGTAACTTTCAATATGTGATTTGATACACAAAAATTAAAAATGAGATATTGGTAAATCATCATTTGTAAATAATTTTGTAGCATAACAATTTTCAAGTGAGAACTTATGACAATTGATATATGTCATGTTTGATCAGCATTATAAATTTCTCGTGAGAACTTATGAAAGTTAAAATATGATAGATATAGAGTAACTTTGAAATTGTAATACGAATATTAAAGTAGATATTTTATAATCTAGAAATGGCACGTGTTCATTACAATTACATTAATGTGTACCTGGGAACCATCCTGTTGGAAAATTTTATCCTGTCTAATGACTAACAGCAGTCCAAATAATATGTTGTAATCTGCAATGTAAATATACGGGTTTTTAGGGTTTTGTAGGTATGACCAAAAAACCCTTATACCGTCATTTTGCCGTCTGTCTGTCTGTCTGTCTGTCTGTTCGGTAAAAATTGTAGCCAAACGGCTAAACCTAGAGAGTTGAAATTTGACATGCTTATACAACTCTTTGACCCGCACATAGAAAAAATACTAAAACATCTAAAAAACATATCCCCCTAAAAATATAAACAAATATGTGCTCATCGAAAAGGGTATCAAATGAAAGCCCTTGGTACGTGGATTAACGATCAAAATTTTATTTTTGCAAAATAAATTATTATGACGCGATTTTTGCCAAAATTGTGCCAAAAATTTTTTGTCCCGCACCCTGTAGCCCAGATGGTTTAAACTAAAAATCTGAAAAAATTCTAAGTAATGTACATTGGTATGAACCGGAATAGTACAACAGGAATTTTTGATTAGATTATATTTTAGGAAAATAACGCATTTTTTGTGTTTTTAACTAAAATATGTAAAATATTTAATCCGCTATTTAACACAGTAAACGAGTGAACGTCCGTAGTCCAGTGGTAACGTTCTCGCTTCGTAAGTTGCAAACTACTGTTCGATTCCCGTCAATTTTTATTTTTTCTGTTTTTTTTGCATTTTTATTTTGTTTAAATTATTTTGTCAAAATTCTAGTTATATTTTGGCAAATGTTGCATTTAATTTTTAATAGCGTAAATTTAATAACAAGTGGGAAGTGTTGAAATTATAATTTAATTCTATGTTTGAATGTATACGAAATCAGAGGGGCGGAGTTCATGACTTAAACAACCAATGGGAGCCGTAGGCGCAATTTTCAAAATATTAATAAACCTTGCTATATATAAAAAAAATACTGCAAATATTTAGAAACCCAAATAATGGTATTAGGCATTCGAATTAAAATGAATTAAAAAATATTTTAACATAAAATTTGTTTTAGCATCAAATTCATTCATCATTCACTTACTAAATACCTGCGAAACCCTGAAATGTGTGAAAATTCACACTTCACATAAATTTTTTGTTAATACTTGTTCTTTAGAAAAATGATTAATAATTTATAATATTATGTAAAGAGATTGTCCACAAGGGAAGTTTCATAGAAGAAGAACTCGTGGCCGATTTCCTACCAGGTGCAAATCAGATTAACCCTGCAGTAGTCACATACGGTCTATGAGACCGGACGTGTATAAAATTGAGTGCAATTTTTAATACGCATAACCAACTCTACCACGCGCCACGATACCTTCCTAACTTCACTTAAGCAGCATTAGTATGCAGTGTGACTTTGATGAGTTCTATAGTGTCCTATTTACATTGTAAAGTGGTCTCAGAGACCGGAGCGAGTATTTTCGTAATATTTTTATAAAATTATAAATTCATTTTACAAATAATTTAAGGTAATAATATCATTATTATATTAAACGACAATCAAACTAATTATGTCTTTTGATATTTTAGTATAATTTGCCAATTATTTTTCGATAAATAAAATTGATTTTTGTTACTGAAATGGCATATTATGAAAAGGAACAAAAGCGGTTGGAGGAATTAATGGCTCAATTATTGCGAGAAAAAGATGAACAATTGCTAGAAACTGAAAATGAAATAATAGATGATGATTCGGACACAGATAGTGAAGATGCAGTAGAGAGTAGGGAAGAAGATAGTGAAAGTGAGCAAGATTTTGAATTCCATGATGAAGATATGAATACTGGTACTGAATCATTTTATATTGGAAAAGATAATGTAACAAAATGGAAGAAAACTGTACCCAGAAGAAACATTAGAACGCGATCTGAAAACTTAGTTACTCGTCTACCAGCTTCAAAACTGCCTACCAGAAATTTAAAAAATCCATTAGAAGTTTGGAAACACTTTATAAATGATGAAATGTTGGACATGATTGTTGAAAACACTAATTATTTTATCAGTTTAATTGCGGGAAATTATTCACGAGCATCTGATGTCAGAACAACAACCAAAAACGAAATTCAAGCATTAATAGGTCTTCTTTATTATGCTGGCGTTTTAAAAACAAATCATTTAAATGCCGAAGATCTTTGGAGAACCGATGGTTCTGGCGTTGAAATATTTAGATTGACTATGTCGTTGTCGAGATTTAGGTTTCTTCTAAGATGTCTGAGGTTTGATGACAGACAAACACGTGCTGAAAGGAAGCAATTAGATAATCTGGCGGCAATCAGATAATTTTTTTAACAATTTGTAGAAAATTGTAAAAGTGGATTTAGTCATTCCGAATATGTCACAGTCGACGAAAAACTTGAGGGGTTTCGTGGGCGCTGTAGTTTCCGGCAATACATACCTTCAAAGCCCAACAAATATGGTATAAAAATTTTTGCGTTGTCAGATGCTAAAATGTTTTATACAAGCAACTTAGAGATCTATGCGGGGCAACAACCGGAAGGGCCAAACAAAAAAAGTAACAGCCCTAAAGATGTGGTACAAAGACTTTGCCAACATATTTATAATTCTGGTAGAAATGTAACGGTCGATAATTGGTTTACCAGCATCGATTTAGTAAAAATCTTATTGACAAAAAAATTAACTGTTGTCGGTACGATAAAAAAAAAAAAAAAACAGAATTGCCTAAGAAATTTACTAACCCGACAGGTCGACCAGTAAAATCTTCGATATTTGGTTTCAAAGAAGACTCCACTCTAGTGTCATACATTCCTAAAAAAAATAAAAATGCACTGCTAGTATCCAGTATGCATAAGAGCGATGCTATAGATGTTTCTACTGGCGAAGACCGTAAACCAGAATTAATAACTTTCTATAATGTTACGAAAGGTGGAGTTGATACAGTAGATCAACTATGTTCTAATTATAATTGTGCCAGAATAACTAGACGTTGGCCTATGGTTGTTTTTTATTCAACACTGAATGTGGCAGGTATAAACTCTTTAGTAGTGCATACATTCAATAACCAAAATAAGCTCCCAATGGTTCGTCGTGAATTTATAAGAAGTTTGGCAATGGAAATGTTGCAACCACATTTGCGTGAACGAGTACTTATCCAAAGTATACCGAAAAATATAAAGTTGCGTATTAAAGATATATGCAACATTCAGGAAGATCAGGAGGTTGCAAGTACTGAGAAAACATCAGGCAGATGTTACTATTGTGACTACAAGAAGAATAGGAAGACGCGCTATTTTTGCATCTCATGCAATAAATTTATGTGCCTAGAGCATGTTATTATAGTCTGCGATGCGTGCTACACTAAAAAGGAAAAATAAATTACAAATTATTAATTACAATGATTATTTTTATTAATTATTTTGTGTCATCTTATTATTTCTTTTTTTCTGTAATTATAATATTTTTTTTACAATTTAGTTTATTTTTTTATTAATAAATGGTTATTTCCCAATATAATATGTTATTATTTTACCTTAAGTCATTTATCACATGGATATTCGTGTGTAAATTGAGAGGATAGCATATACGGTCTCACAAACCGGAGTGAGTACTCATGTTTCAAAAATCCATGCGACTACTGCAGGGTTAAAGTGGTACTCAGTTGTCAGTGTTGTAATGTATCTAGTTACAAGTATCTAGATACAGTAACTAGATACCTTTTCAAATATCTAGATACAAATTAGATACTTTTTGAAAGGTACCATAATAGTAGGTCATTAAGGAACTTAAGGAACTTAAGGAAAATGGGTCATTATTAATGAAAACTAAGTTTTTGACTAAAAACATATGAAATATTATATCCACACAAGTGGTTTGGGAGTGGACCGTGGTTTTGTGAAGCCTTGGGCAAGACAAATTAAGGCCCCTCAAAAGTACCCAGTGATTGAAAATACACTTTGATAATTTATTTTGAGGCATTTCTTCATTTGAGGCCTGACTCTAGTCCGTCTCACCTAAGGGCCGGCCATGCTAGTGTGGATATTAAGTTCATTTCCTAATTAAAATCCGTAAGATAAGTAGCTGTGTTTGCTAAAGGACGTAAAATTGAATCTATTATTAAACTTTCATATAAATTTAATTTGTAAGCTTGAAAATGTCAACTGAAATTTTGTTTATAAATTAAATTTGTATGGAATGAGAAAAAAAAATCACATATTTCTTAGTAGTAATTTTTTATTAGTGATCAAAAATGATCGTGTCATTACACGAATTCCACTTCAATTAGGGCTAAAATTTGATTGAAAGGAATATCCTCTTAACGAGAACATAGCTGCCTATCTATAAGACTAACAATAGTCTTATAGATACGCAGCTCATACGTTAGCACATATGGCTAACATAATACATACGTTATTTAGTACAAATTTATTCCGTAGAGTAGTGTTTTACCTTGAATTTAGTGGGATTTTTGTGACGTCACGGTAATACTTGAACAGCCTGCGGTCATACTCAACATAATATTGATTAACATGCACTGTTTGTTTAGTAAAAAATATGGTATTTTAATTTTTCAGTGTTTTTCAAAAGTATCTAGCTGTTTCTAGATAAAAACATTTTTGGCATGTATCTGTATCTAGATATTTTTTTTATGTATCTATTACAACACTGCCATGTGCTATATTTTAGAAGCCACAAAATACCAGAATATCAATGCCACTGGAAAGATATAATAAATAAAATAAGACATCATCAAGCACGACTCTTGTACCTAAAAAACCTATATAGAAGAAGAAGGATATTAAATGAAAGTTTTTAAAGAATTCACACTTCACACATTTTTTTAAAAATAAATAAGCAGTCTTCATAATGTATATGTCCAATCTGTGGACGTACGATAAATTTAAGAACATAGATACTCTTTTCGTCTCGTTTTACAACTACTTTTATAGCATAAAATAGTGGGAAGTTAATTTCGTAATAAACTATATATCACTAGAACAATATACGAAAAAATATTGCACCATCTCTTGTATTGTCTGAGTTAAGATCAGGACATAAATAACTGGAACTGCTGAAATCTGCTTATCTTACAGTGTCCTGCTTCTCAACGACCTGAGAACCCAGATCATTAGCTACAGAAGTGGTATCACGTACCAGGCAGAAGGCGCATCACTCAGAAAAATAACTCGAAACTTTATTATCTGTTTAAACTAGTTCAACAATGAATACATGGATAGTAATAAGGAAAAGGGATGTCATAACAAAAAGGTCATCATATCGCAGTCGCGTTTAACAGCTTTTTAATATTATTTTGGGGGAAAATAATTATTTGCATATTCTATATCTTGATACGCACTCAAATGATTATCAAATATCTTCACGAGCCATAAAAATCTATGAATTTTCACACATTTCAGGGCTTTGTATGTATTTAATAAGAGTAAGAAGCCAACATAATGCTGGATGTCTTGAAATACAGTCTGTATAATAAGACAGTGTTTCTCAACCTTTTCTGGCATGGGACCCCCCAAAATAACTTAAATATTGTCTGCGGCCCCCCTATATATATATATATATATAATTATTTTATTTATTGTACCAGTACAACAAATATTTTTAAGAGCAGGTTCTAACTTACAAATTGTTGTTGCTATACCAATATAATTCAATATTCATTTAGTCAATAATTGGGATTTATGAAAATGATTTAAAAAATTGTTTTGTTTCTCTAGTTATAGCCGATACTGTATGCATGTATGTGTTTCTATATTGTCCATAGAAGCACATTCTACATAACAATGACTTATATTATAAAATTAACAAAAATTTCTACAAATACCTTTCCAGTCGCTCCAATTTTGGTCTGCATGGAGTCCAAACACTAAACTCCACACTATAACACACTATTCCAAGTATTTTCTACACTTTTATCACTTAAAAATAACTAAAAACGTAAGACAAAAATGAAGACGCCACTTGCAAAAATCACGTATCACTACATATCAAGATGGTTAATCCTGATAATGCTCATTAAGGAATATAGTCATTAACAATTAATAAATAAGGAACAGAATTGCTTAAAATAATTCTTTATGAGAATAAATACATACATATATTAATATTTTATCAATAGTATACAGGTGGTTGAAATTGAACTACCGGGCCCAATACACTATTTTTTTATTATTGAAGATGAGGTATAACGTTAAATTTGGAAATTACTTGGTACTACATGATCTAAAATAGTTTATATTTTGTTACTTTGTATCTTTATATAAATAGTTATACATTTTGATTGAGGATTTATTAAAATTTCAGAGCTATAGCGTTGGAGACACGGCCTATATGGTAAAATGGGAGGACAGAGGTGATAATAGGACTTTTGGGCTATCAATGATAATTCTGAGATCTCAGAAAGGGATGAAAATTACTATTGGAAATATAATAGAGTTATCTCTCGAGAATGTTATACAGGTTAATTTTTTTATATACGGGTTCATTTGGAGGGCTAAGGTGTCACAATGCCCCCCCCCCCGGGCATTATGACCTTAAGGCCCGGTCTTTCCACCTTCATTTAAACCACTAGGTAACTATCCGACAGATAATGGTATATAGAACTTTATCTTCTGAATAAATGTCATTACCAAGCAGTGAATTCAATACATCAGTCTCATTATCCGTTAGATAACTTTCCGATAGATACATTTGTACTGAAAGACGGGATGACATTTATTCAGCACAGAAAGTATCATATAACCTTATCTGTCAGATAGTTACCTGGAGCAGTGTTGCAAAACCGCCGGTCCTGTAGCTATATATATATATATATATAGAGAGAGAAAGAGTGAGGGGGGAGCGAGGGAGGGATCTCAAAGTGTATCAAGATAGAGGAAACACGATTTTTCTCGAAAAGACGAAGTGTGAGCAAGTTGGGAAAAAAATTTGATGACCAGAGTTTACCAAAATAATTGGATGTTAGTATTTAAATTTTCGGAATAAACCGGAAGTACAGAATATCAAGGACAACTTCGATTTTTTATATAGGAACGTATGGCGTGTTGGATATAATTGGATAAAACTTTTGAAAAAAAACAACCTTTACATAAACATGTTTTTAATATCTGTTACGATTACCTATAATGGCTTGCAAGTATTTTTATTTACAAGTGTTTAAAGTTGCTTTCCATTTTGAACACTTTCGCATCCTTACTCTTTAGCAAACAGTGGCTCAGAGCATAACAAAAAATATTGCAAGTTCAAGTCGTACCTACTTGAAAGTACTTGAAGTACCTCCAACGCGAACTGTTTTAATTAGTTTAAATTAGTTGTCAAAATAAGTATTATTTATTGTTGAGAAACGCTGTAATAAGACATACTTGCTTATAACTCAGGATCAGGCATGTGCACAAATAACAAACAGGTTCAAACATGATAAGAACATCAAGACCTATACGCATAATAATAAAAATTGTTTAGTTAATGTTTTGTCTTTCAGTAGTGCGGTTATGTAATAATGAGTGCTATTTATGAAGCGGTATTTTAATGTACCCACCCAAAAGGGCAAAATGTCCTTTTCAAGTGCAGCAAAATATATGCACAAGTCAGTAGACTTTGTGAAATATTGGGTGAAATATTATAAAATTAACAAAAATGTTGACGATTTACCCAATCGTGGATTAAAGAAATGACTACTAAAAAAAAAGATAAAGAGATTTTTAACGTTTTTAAAAATAATCCTGTTATTTTTACGTAAATATCAGGCAATTTTGTTAAAAAAGAACATTAAGTTAACTTTAATGACCCTGTAAATTCGTTTAATTGAAAATGATATTAAATTCAGGAGCACCAAACAAAACCATTGTTATCGGTGAAACATGTCGAAAAACGACTCGCTTCGGCCAAGGAAAATGTAGACCGCGATTGGAATGATGTGGTTTTCTCTGATAAATCTAGTTTTTACATGAAATATAAGCTTCGAACAATAAACGTTAAAAATTTAGATCAGCTAACTCGTCAAATACGGCAGATATGGAGATCACTGCCAAAGTATGCCGAAAAGCTGGTAGAAAGTGTACCGAAAAGATGCCAAGCAATAATTGATAATAATGGAGATTGGACCAATTATTAGGTAGTAGCGTAATAATATTTACAGTAAATTTTTAAATTATTTTTAGTTTTTCCTTTTCTCTCTTATCGTTCGCCAAAAATCAACAAGGACGTCTTATTATACAAACTGTATTTAATTTGTTCTATAATCACATCAAAATCAACAGTTTTTTGTGATAATTTTTATACGATATTTGAACACTAATAGCTTCCAATTAATTATTTTAAACAAAATTTAAATAATTTGCGATATTTCGTCATAATAAAATGTAAATTAAGACATCCCAGCATTTTTTCTGCATTTGCTTTATATTCCAATCTTCTTTATTTATTTATTTATTTAATACATCTGTCCCAACAGCATAGCCAAAATTGGACAGGAACATAATTAACAATATTAAGACTTAAAAATTAAAAATTATTAAATAAAAAAATCATAATACACAAAAATGAATAAATTTATAGAACTTTATATGAAAATTATTAGAATTATTAGAACAGTTCAATTTTTGTATTCTGCTCATAATATGAACACATCCTGTTCAATGGGGATTTAAGGAATAGATTGGTATGTGCCTGGAGAAGATAAAAAAGTGAGGAATGCCTTGTATGGAAAGATGGGATGTGGAAATTTAATTGTTGAAAGGAAAGTGGATCGTCAATTAGATTTGATGCTAATTTTTTAAGATAGTTTGTGGAGCTTAACTCACGACGCTCACTTAAAGATTTGGTGGAAAAAAATATGAAGAAGGGTACTATACGAGAGATCGAAAGGGGGGGCCCATAACTTTAAAGTAGATGAACTTTAAAAATTTGAGTTGCACTTTTTCAATGGCATTCTTTTGAATCTCATAAATGGGATCCCATACTATTGAACAATATTCAATTTTAGAGCGAATGCATGCATAATAAAGTGTGAAGATAACGTTTATGTTTGAAAAAGTGCGTGAATTCCTGATAATAAATCCTAGCATTTTATAGGACGAAGAACAAATCGTATCCATATGCGAGTTGAAAGTAAGTCTACTATCAAACTCGATGCCCAGATCCCGGGTACTTTCGCAACGAGTAAGCAACTGATTAAGTATCGAATAAGAGAAAATAGTGGGGTTACATTTCGTGTAAATGTCAGAATTTTGCATTTAGAAAGATTGAGGTTAAGTTTGTTTAAGGTGCACCAATTAGAGATATTTTCCAGGTCGTTTTGAAGAATGTGGCAATCATTATTTGAAGAGATAGTGCGGAAAATTTTGAGATCGTCGGCAAAAACTAATCTTTCACTGACTATTACATTATTAATGTCATCAATAAATATTAAAAAAAGAATAGGACCTAAATTTGATCCTTGTGGGACTCCGGAAGTGACTTTAAAAGGTGAGGTTGTATGACCACAATAGGAAACAGATAGATTGCGATCTAGAATATACGACGACAATAACGCTACCAGTGATGGTGACAGTCCAAAAATTTTAAGTTTTTGAATGATAATTTGGGGATCAATTGTATCAAAAGCTTTGGAAAAATCGGTATATACAACGTCTACCTGATTATTTCTATCCAGAGCAGACGAAACGTAATGCGTGAAATAACAAAGGTTGCTCGACGTGGATCTGTGTTGCATAAAGCCATGTTGTGAAAAGGATTGTTTATTTTTTATATTGAAGTAGATATTTTTATATATAATGGATTCGAAGATTTTACTAAAATTTGGGAGAACGGTCACAGGTCTATAGTTTTTTATAAGACTTTTATCACCAGATTTGTGTATAGGAGTGACACGTCCCAGTTTCCATTTAGAAGGAAAAGTACTGGTTTTTATAGATAAATTAAAAATGTGGAAAAGTGCTTCTGAAAAAGGTGTGGCACAGTCTCTGATTATTAAATTTAGGATAAGGTCTGGACCGCATGATAAGTTATTTTTCATGGTTTTTTTTATAGCGTTTTCTATATCATCAGTAGAAATATATGATAGAGAGACTAAAGTATTTTAAACAATAAATTGAATTACGACGAATTATAGTGGGCGGAGCCTACTGAACACTACACACTGCACTCCACACACATGAACTCGGTTCTTAGCTGTTATAAATTATTATATTATTAATTTTTTAAAAATAGACACACTACCTTAGCCATAAATATAAGAAATCCGTAATATTATTAGCCATAATTTAGCTATGAATTTATAAAAATATTAATTTTGTCAAAAACACAAAAACTGCAATATTTTCCAGAAACGAAATCTGATTAAAAATTCCTGTCTTACGTTTCCGATTTATATCCATGTACATTACTTAGAATTTTTTCTTATTTTTAGTTTAACCCCTTTGCATCAAATGGGGCTGTAATAATGCTGTTCACTTTTGTAAGAACAAACTAAGAGGAAATTTGGTTTTCAATAATTTGCACCTTTGAAATTGTATGTCATGTTGGTATTGAAAAATGTGAACTTTTTTGAAATGTCGATCCATTTGACGTATGTCATAATGAAAAATGATATCTTAATTATAATGATCATAACCTAGAAACCTGAAGTTGGTTTTACAGCGTAAGGAATATTTTTGACTGGCATTTAAAGTCAGTAATACACTATAAAAGTAACCAAAATAACCAGATCTAGTTTGTCCTTACAAAAGTAAACAGCATATAGTATTTTTTTTGTATATCTTTGGAAAAAAGCGTGTTAAAATTAAAAAATTCTAAAATATTACTTTTTGTTACTTAATTGACGTATTAATTTTGATATTACACAATAATTTAAAAAAAAAACATTTTTTTTCAACATCCAAAATTCAAAATTAATTTTCTTCTTTTTCGAAAAACTAACCTGATCAATAATTTCTATTGAGCTATTTCGGTTCCCAACAATGTAATTTTTTTCAGATTTTTAGATCAACCACTCTGGGAAATATGATGGGGAACAAAAGTTTTTTGATATATTTTTGGCGAAAATCCCATAAAAAAAAAGATTTAAAAAAAATAAAGTTTGCTTGTTCATCCATGCATCGAGGTTTTATTTGGTACCTCAAACAAAATTTTAAAAACATATTTATGTTTTCATTGAATACATATTTGTTTATATTTATTTCGTGATGTGTTTTATTAGTATTAAATCTCTTTTCAAACAGTTGTTTAAGTATGCTAAATTTCAACTTTTTATGTTCAACCGTTTGTCTACAATTTCTGCAGTACAGACAGACACAGTGACGTTTAAAAGTTTTTGTTTGGTGATCATACCTACAAAACCCAAAATATTGCTTCATTATTATATCAAAATAAAAACAGATAGATGATATTAACAAAACAATATTTTATTAAATAATTAATGTGTAATATCTACGCAGTACTGTCAAAAAGACGGGTGGACAGTGTAGTAGCGGAGGCAGGAAATTTCTGGCAAAAGAAAGCAGCGAATAAACTAGAATGGAAAAAAGCAGGGGAGGCCTATGCTCAAAAATGAGCTCAACTTACCTGAAAAAATTGATGTGAAGTGTGAATATTCACACATTTCAGGGTTTCGCAGGTATATAATAAGTGAAGGCGGTATGCTAAGTGTGTAGGACAAATTTTACGTGATTACTAAATCACGGCAATATGAACGATATTTTTAAAATAATTTATCGTCTATTAATCATATAATAATTTAATTATTAAATTTACGCTCTTAAAAATTAAATACAACATTTGTCAAAATATAACTAGAATTTGGACAAAATAATTTCAACATAATAAAAATGCAAAAAAAAAACAGAAAAAACAAAATTCACTCCGTACTCGAACTCGAAACCCTTCGTTTACCAGCGAGTTTTAGCTTTGCTCTAACCAATAACGCCATCGTACGCCTAGCATGTGGGTGTCTTACATTGGTATAACTTTTGTACTTTGTGAACCAAAAACCGCAAAAAATGCGTTATTTTCCGAAAACATAATCTGATCAAAAATTCCTGTTGTACAATTTCGGTTCACACCAATATACATTACTTAGAATTTTTTTAGATTTTTAGTTTAAACCATCTGGGCTACAGGGTGTGGGACAAAAATTTTTTTGCACAATTTTGGAGAAAATCGCATCAAAATAATTTATTTTGCAAAAATAAAAATTTGATCGTTAATCCACGTACTAAGGGCTTTCATTTGATACCCTACTCATAATTTAAAAAAAATGTTTTTGTTTTCGATGAGCACATATTTGTTTATATTTTTAGGGGGGTATGTTTTAGTATTTTTCATATGTGCGGGTCAAAGAGTTGTATAAGCATGCCAAATTTCAACTCTCTAGGTATAGCCGTTTGGCTACAATTTTTACCGAACAGGCAGACAGACAGACAGACAGACAGACAGACGACAAAATGACGGTATAAGGGTTTTTTGGTCATACCTACAAAACCCTAAAAAGAAATAAATAAATCTAAAATTAATATATTAAAATGTATTAATTATACGGAGTGATTATTTAATGGCGAGACGACGTCACTGGAAGTTTTAATAATTTGCCGTTTCATACACATCGTAGCAGGCGATTATGCGCGCATGCGCATATACTTTTTTTCTTCATAATCAAATTTTCTTCAAGGTTATTATAGTCATAGTATTCTGCTAGGAGGCACGTATAATTCGGTGACGTCGTCTCGCCATTAAATAATCACTCTGTATTTGTTATAACCCAACTAAAATTATATTGTAAATAGGTAATTTAATAAAGGCTAATATTATTATTATATTATTATTATGTACGCAGTGGAAATTTGAAGATGGGGATGGAAGAGTGGGAGATGATTTTCCGCCCTATCAAAGGATCTAATGCAGATCATTTCTTATTTGCTCATTTTAAAGCTCTTCTGAATCTTCGTTGCCTTTACTGCTACACTTGTTACTCGACTACTAAACATACTATGGTAGACTATTTATTTGTATAAAAAAATGATAACTATGTATCGCCTAATTACTATATCAATGACATAATGAAGGATTGCTTCAATTAGTGTATGTGGTGCCGCGAAGTGGTGATAATTGGAACTACACTGATAACCAATTACTAATCTAGTAAAATAATTACTAAATATCTTAATGAGACTCATTTAGTCCTAAACTTAATTAACGCTACTATTTATGACTATATTTGAATAATTAAAAAGCTAAATATATTTCTAAATGAGAACTAATCTTCATAACTTATTATTATAGGGAGATTGTTTAGAAATTTTCAGCCACTTAGTAACATAAATTATAGACCTTTCTTCTGATAATATCATATTGAAGACACTCAAAGGTTATATGGATCACAGAAAAACATTTAAATATATATTATATAACTATAACAAATTTAACTGTAAGATTGTCAAAACGGTACCATTTAAAAGATTATTAACTAAATCGAAACTTTTTGTGATAAGAGAGAATGTTTTAAAATGGATTCAGAGATTCTTAGTTGGCAGATCTTTTACTGTTAAAATTTACAAATCAAAGCGTTGCAAAACTGTAAATGTAACATCTCTATTAACAGAAAGGAATATATAAGATATTTGGGTATTTATATTGATTGCCATTTAAAATGGGACAGTCATATTAAAAATGTAGTAAATAAAATCAGAAAAATTAGTCATTTGTTCAGAGCTCTTAGAAATTTTACAGACTCTATGTCGCTTAAAGTTATATACTTCGGATTAGTCAGTACTGTCGTATGGCTTGATGGTTTGGGGTGTTGCTCTACCAACAAGCCTAAAGAGAGCAATGACAGTACAAAACATAATACTTAAAATAATATTTAAAAAACCGTATCGTTACTCAACAAAGACGCTTTATAAAGAAGCTGAATTGTTCAATATAAAAGAATTATATTTCGTCTCGATAGCTAAATTTATTTTTAAATACAAACATATGAACATTGTGGTATTAGATGAGCATGACCGCAAAACAAGAGCAGCTCTGTTAGGACAATGTCTAAATTTTCATGCCAAAAAAACAGTAGAACAATCAAACTTCTTGTATTACATTCCCAAAGTGTTCAACTTTTTAACTAAAGAGTGTGATTTTGAAAATATATTAAGACTTAGTTATTTTACTTACATGAAAAGTGTTAAATCGATTGTAAAAACGCAGGTCAATAACAAAATTTCAGATTTGTTTTCTTTAAAAGAAAAATAATAATCAATAAGTACATATAAATAATATTATAAATAAATGACTTACATATATATATATATATTTATTTATTTATTTCAACATATATAAGGGAGGTATTGTGATCATACCGATTTTGACATTTCGAGATTTCGATGGATCTCCACGAATTGAGGTCCCTACATAACGTTTTCACTATTTTTAGAATGATGTCTGTCGGTCTGTCTGTGTACACGTGCAGAGCAAATTCGGCTAAAAGGATTTTTATGAAACTGCATATTTAAGCTGTTGACATCAATGACACGAATTGATCAACTTTTGGTAAAAATTGGTTGACTAGAAATGGGAGTTTACTCGTGTCGATTTTAAGATTTTTGCGAATATTTAGTAACAGAAAACTATTTATAAAAATTTATTGACCAAAAGTTGCTATAAATGTAATAATTAATAACTTTTATTTGAGACATTTTTTGATAAAACGAAAAATTACGAAAAATTTTTGTAAAATTTTACAAAAAATTTTTGTCTCAATTTTTTCATACTCATATGTAACGTTTCCATGAGCATGATAAATAATATCTCTGTTACAAAATATTAAGCCAATTTATTTCTACTCTGCTGCTAGAATGTATTTTATACAAGTACTTTATGATGGCGGTCGGTTCTGTAGTGGCCACAGCTGATTTTTTCTTTCCATTTCAAAAATATTTGTAAGTATACAGACACCAAAAGTTCTTCGTGCCCGATTCGACGTATGAGATATTATAGTATTTGTTAAGTTAGTAGTGAAACTTAAGTTAGTAGTGGCAAAATCTGTTAAAAAAATTTAAGTAATGAATGGTGGGAAAGGGAAAGGATTGTTGATGATATTAATCCAATAATAATAAATACAAGAAATGACAGTGATAGTTCAGATGACGCCGATATCATGCATTACAGAGACTAATTTTTTTTAAATAAAAACAAACATTTAAATACAACTTGTAGAAATATATTATATGAATAAATATATTTTGACTTAATATTTTATTACTTTGTACTTAGGGGAAACATAAAAATTTAATTTAATTAAACAACAAATTATAATCCAAAATTTACGTATGAGTTTAAGTTTTTCTTTATTTATAATTATTACCTTAAAATTAATAATTTTGAGCAATTTGAGTACTGCTGTGAATTTATTTTCGTGCTCTAATTAGTAAAGATATCTACGAATCATGCCGTTTCTGTCTAATACTTTGTTTTTTATTAAAATAATTTGGAAGGTTAGTTGTCAACTTCCGTCACTATACGTTACTATGGGTATGCAAATAATTATAATGATATAGACAGAGAAAGCATATAGTATTGTATATCGATACTTGTAGCAACGAACAGTCACCTATCAGCAATCCGACTATAGTATTAAACTTACCCGTAGTTCACATTTTTCATACTAGATCAGTTGTTTTCGATCGATGTGCTATAAGAAAAAAATGTGAATATTGTAATATTTTTTATATTTATGTTGGTATTTCAAATCGCTTAATCATAGTATCGAGTGGAATTCCCATGAGTGTCCAGTTAAGCAGTGTGAGTAAACTGGCTTAATTTACCTGAATCTTGACCTAAATAGTTAAGAGATTACCATCACTACATGATCACACACATAGCATTGGGATGAGAGCACCATTCGTTTCATTGACAAGGGATATAAGTACTTACATCATTTTGTAACTCTAACTCACAGACGACTAGATAAAATGAATTCTAATGTGTCATTTAGAATTAACAAACTAACAAGGAAGCAAGCAAGGCTTTTTGTTTTTTTATATAAGTAAAGAGTACTTAAAATACAAGAAACTTATTCCAGTCTTGATCAAAACATTAAAAATGCAATATTTCAAAAATTCAATTGATCAGGCACAAAATAATCCTAAAAAACTCTGGCAAATAGCAAACGATTCATTTAACATTTCTAAAACCAATAATGAAATTGTATCCTATTGAAATTTTAATAAATAACGATAAAGTAACAGACTAACAGAAAATTGTTAATAATTTCAATAGCTACTTTACAAATATTAGAAATACACTGGCTGCTGAAATTAAACCTGATGTCAGTAAACAAGAAGCATTTTTCAATAATATTAACGCTAATTAGTCTATTTTCTTCTTAAATCCCATAACTCCTGTGGAAATAGAATCAATTATAATGTCACTAAAAAATAATTTAAGCTTTGTAAATGACAATTTCAATTCAAATATAATAAAAACTATTCATAAACAAATTTCTTCTCCTTTGTGCAATAATTTTGACAAATAATAATAATAATAATTTATTTAATATTTTTCTATACATTATACACAAATGTTTCTTAAAAGGTTATTTTCCAGATTTGCTTAAATTCTCACAAGTCCGTCCCATTTTTAAACAAGGAGATAAAAATCTGTTAAGTAATTACAGACCTATTTCTATAACTTCGTGTTTTTCAAAAGTTTTAGAAAAGCTCCTAAATATAGGTTAATATCTTTTTTTGAAAAATATGACATAATTGCTAATAATCAGTATGGGTTTACCAAAAATGAAAGTGCAGAAGATGCCATTTCAGTTTTAATAGAAAATATTTACAAATCTTTAGATCTATCTAAACCCTGCTTATTTTTTTGGATTTAACAAAAGCCTTTGATACCGTCAACCACGATATTCTATTAAACAAACTTGAAAAATATGGTATAAGAGGTTTGGCTAGAGAGTTTCTCAAAAGTTATCTCTCGTGCAGAACTCAAACTGTGAAAATAAAAAATCTTTCAGTACTCCATCTAATGTTACTTGTGGGGTTCCACAAGGCACAATATTAGGTCCATTGTTATTCTTGGTTTATATAAATGATTTACTAAATCTCAATGATATCAAAGGCAAAATTTTGTAATACGCAGATGATACTGTAATCTTTTTGAAGCAGAGACATGGATTGATGCGAAAATAATTACTGAAAATAACTTAACAATTATAAAAAGTTGGATGGATTCTAATTTTCTGTCTCTTAACATTATAAAATCAAATTTTGTAACCATTTCTGCAAATGTTAAAACTCAACCTTTTCTTGATTGTATTAAAATCCATACTGATTATTGCATGAAAATAAATTGTACTTGTCAATTTATAAACAGAGTTAACTCTGTCAAATACCTTGGCGTGATCATAGATCAAAATATTAAATGGGACTTACATATTCACAATCTCAGAAATCGTTTACGAAAAACCATTTACGTCTTTAGAAAATTAAGAGAATTTATGCCTGTTAAACTATTGCTTAATTTTTATTATAGTCTTGTACAATCCATACTTACTTATGGCTTAGTTGCATGGGGAGGTGCAGCTAATACACCCTTGACAAAATTAACTACGACTCAAAACATGATTATTAAAACCATATATCGGAAACCATTTTTTTACTCGACTAAGAAATTATATTTAGAAACAAAATTAATGAATATTAGTCAATTGTATATTTTAATTTTAATAAAATAAATTCATAAAATGCAACTACCCATTCAACTAATATCTCAGGAGTACAACACTAGAAATGCTGGCCAAGCATTGTTGTATAAATCAATAAAATCAATTGGTCAAAGAAGTTTCATTAATTTTATACCAAAAATTTACAATAGCTTCAAGAAATATTTAACAGAAAATAATTTAACGCCGGTGGGTAAACATATAATAAAAGTTGCTAAAAATTGGATTTTACATCTAGACCAAAATAAAATAAATGAAATACTTGCGAATAAAATTTAAAATTCCAAATGTAAGTTGAATACTTGTTGACTTTAACATTTATTTATTTTTTTTTATGTATAATTTGTTAATATCATAAAAACTAATACTTAAATTTAGTTGTCAATAGAATAATTACTAATCAAACTTAAATTTATTGTAGATACCACGCGCATACCTAACGGTATTTGTGGTCTATGCCCCTATATTTGAATTTTCATTGTAGGGTGTGATTGCTCTTTATTGTTTTTCTTTTGTACTTCATTGTACTTTTTTTGTATCTCTTGTGTATTTGTTTTTATTATGTATAAATAAAGAGATTATTATTATTATTATTATATCACCGTAACATTTTGAAGGTATAATTTTAAATTCTGTAAAACGGGGTGAATTTGACCAGTTTTTAGGTTCAAATTATCATATATTTCATACTAGAACATAGGTACTGAGACCCTCTATAACTATAACTTTTTTATTTTTTGGACGTAAGCAATGGTATTTTTATTTAAAAAAAAAAAACTCGTCTGGTCAAGTTTAACCCGGCCAGGGGGAACTTGACCGGGTATTCTATTTTGCTTACGAAACAATGCTTACGTATAAAAAGGTGAACTTGGTCACAGAAAAACTTTTTAATAAAATCCGTTCAGAAGAAAAAAAAAAAAAAAGATTAATTAAAATTATTCATACTAACAAACTAAGTCTAAATATGCAAGAAATATATTTATTTTGAATTTTCCATAATACAAGGTGTCTCAAAAGAAATTTTATATTTAGTGGATCGATTAAAAAAAAAGTAAGCCGTATATAGAAAAAATGTTTATTAATTATTAAAATACACTTTTTGGGGATTTATTTCTTAAAAATAATATCGTCTAAATGTAGACTCTTGCGTTCTCGGCACTCATTTAATCGAACAGTAAAATTACTTATGACGTCTCGGCAGGTGGACTCAGGGATGGCTGCCATTTCGTGACGGATATTTTCTTTCAAATGCGCCAGTGAAGTCGGTTTATTGGCGTAAACTTTAGATTTAAGATAACCCCATAGGAATTAAGATGAAAATGAGCTTCATCCGAAAACAAAATGTTGGTAAACGTTGAAAATCGCTCAATCACCTGATTTACGAAATTAAGCCTCTGACTGGTATTTTGGGGCTTTAATTCTTGCACCAATTGAATTTTGTAGGGGTGCAGCTTTAGGTCTTTGTGCATAATGCGATGTAATGATGATCTATGCACATTTAAAGCACTTGCGCGCTTCCGAATTGAAAGGTTCGGGTCGTCACGAACAGACTGATTAACATTCTCTACGTTTTCTACTGTTCTTGATGACCTAGGTCGCCCGGATTTTGATTTATCCAGCGTTGTACCAGTCTCTTCAAACTTTTTAACCTAATGTCGAATGAGAGAAATGCTTGGCGCATCATTTAAGTGGTGAAAACCTCGAATACTGCAGAATTTTCTACGCGCTACAGTCGCCGAATCACCGTTTTTGTAAAATTCTCGCACGCATAACGCGCGGTCTGCTCCCGAGAAACGCTCCATAGCGACTTAATTCCCAAGAGCCAGGCTACCGATTGACATAACCCCCGCGCCCCTCGGATACGTTGCGTTCACGCAGTAAGCTAAATAAATATAAAATTTCTTTTGAGACACCTTGTACAATACTAACTGCAAAAACTATGATTTCAAACACTATTAAACAAAATTAAATAACTCATATTGAAATTTAATGTTACAAGCATCTTGACAATATCTTCCCACTTAATAATATCTGCTTCTTCTTTTTCAGGCCAGGTAAATTTATTTGTTTCACATCTGTTTCACATCTTTTCATATTTTTTATTGTTATTTGACCAATGAAAATATATTCATATTTCATCAAATATACTTTTCAAATTTCATTTTTCGGTCCGCCAATTATAAGATATCATTTTCATATGCTCCTCTTCCGATAAAGTTTGAAGATCCCTGTCTAATATGAATGCATGATGTCAGTTTCCTGTCTGCGGTTGTTCTTGCAGAAAAGAGTCCATGGTTTAATGCAGGGATGGGGAGTCGGTAGAAAAATCACCGACTCCCGACTCTCGACTCCGGAGTCGGTAGTTTTGAAGACCGACTCCGACTCCCGACTCCTTTCACTCGTACATCGTAAAGCCTATTCCAAATATTTCAGCAGAACTAAATGGAATTTTTATTTTATAAAGTTATCACGAGTTCACCTTTTAACGATCGAAGTGGGCTTTTGTTAAACAAACTGATAAAATGTCACATTCAATCGTTAAGAGTTAGTTTATTTCAATGTCTAGTTCCACTCAATCTAAAAGAACAGACTGTTTTTACATAATGTCATTTTCATTTCATCTTGACTTATTGAGTCATTTAAAAAACAAATAATTAAAATATATGTTATTAGTTTAAAAAAATATATATTTTTAAAGTGTTTTATATATAGGCTATTCTAAACGTATAGCGTATTTTTAACGTTTAGATTTTGTAATCTAGTTATTTTCATCGTTTGAATCGTGCTTTTTGGCCGTTTTGTTTAAGCTTTGTAAATCATACTTACAATCAGGGTTTCGAACCGTTATTTTTTTCGTTTCGATTTTCGTTCCGGTTCAATTAAAAAATTATATATCAGTTCGGTTCCGGTTTTCGTTCCGGCAAAAATAACGGATTTTTTCGGTTTTCGGTTCAGTTCCGAGTGATAAATTTTTAAATGCTTTTATTTGTATTAGAAATTTATTTTCTACTATAATTCAGAAGAAATTTAATTTTTTTTTTTTTTAGTTTGAAAAAATTGTATGCTGCATCTTTGGCTAGTAGCTCCCAAAGAACTTACTTAAGTGGGTTTTACACGATTCAATTAATTGATCAATTAATTGAAAAAGTTGACATTCAATTAATTGATGTGTGTAAAGCGTAAAAATTTCGTCAATTAATTGATCAATTTATTTTGAAAATAGAACAAGTTCTATTTTTCGTCAATTTTTCATCAATTTTTTAGGGAATTCTAGGTATATTTTTATTTGTTAAGATATTGCCAACTGTTTAGTTGTAGCATAAGCTCGAAACATATTATTTGTGTTTCGGTTTCAAATTTGACTTAACCTCAAACGTTCTAATTTATCATCATCTAGGTTATTTCTTTTGTTTTTGTTCACAGCTCGTAATTTTGTGAAGATTTTTTCAATATTTTCATTTTGATAAATATGTCAACATGTTTTACAGTTGGTAAATTTTCAAAAAAATTGATAAATAAATTGATGTGAAAAAATTATGTACAGCACTTTTGGCTATTAGCGCCCAAAGAACATACATACTTACAGCTGTTAAAAATATTGAAACGTAAAAACATTCCAAAAATTTACTTACACAATACTTACAAAAAAATTAAAATCAACATAATTTTTTGAAATTTGTAAAAATAGTGTGCAGCATCTTTGGCTATTAGCACCCAAAGAACATAAAACTTAAAGCTATTAAAAATATTGAATCGAAAAAAACATTTTCAAAACCATTTTCCTGCACAATATTTACAAAAATCTTAAAATCCACAGAATTTTTTGAAATTTAAAATAATGGTGTACAGCAGTTTAGGCTATTTGCGCCCAAAGAACATACAAACTTACTTAGAGCTGTTAAAAATATTGAGACGTAAAAACATTCCAAAAATTCACAATACTTACAAAAAAATTTAAATCCACAGAATTTTTGTAAATTTAAGAAAATGGTGTGTAGCATTTTCAGCTATTAGCGCCCAAGGAACATACATACTTAGAGCTATTAAAAATATTCAATCGAAAAAACATAAAATTTACCTGTACAATACTTACAAAAAATTTAAAATCCACAAAATTTTTGTAAATTTAAGAAAATGGTGTGTAGCATTTTCAGCTATTAGTGCCCAAGGAACATACATACTTAGAGCTATTAAAAATATTCAATCGAAAAAACATAAAATTTACCTGTACAATAATTACAAAAAATTTAAAATCCACAGAATTTTTTGAATTTTGAGAAAATGGTGTGCAACATCTTTGGCTATTAGCTCCCAAGGGATGTCGACTCAGTATAGGATGTCCCTTCTTAACCGTTCAATAGACACTCAACTGGTTTCATCACTATTGCACTTTTTCAAATTTTACTTTTTATAAAACTGGTAAAAATGTGTACACACAGCATTTATGGCTACTAGCACTTAAGGTAGTTATTAATTTAAGGGTATTTTATACAAAAAATGCACTGGTCAACATGTGCTGTTACTTCACGTTTCATACGATTGTGAACGAGAAATATTTGGAAGGATTAATGACGTAATGTCTACCAAAATTATCAAATAAAAGCTTAAGTAAAGAAATTAATCCTCTTAATTAGTTTCGCTAATGAGAATATTAATGTGGATTTTTTTGCGTAGTTCTGTATTGCGTAAACAATAAATGGTCTACGACAGTGCACAGCAATTTAAATATAAAAATTTAAAAATAATTTTTTAAATTTATAATAATTTTGTTAACCAGTATTAGCATTATAGGCTATTCTAAACATTTACGAGGAACTAAATTGCTTTTCCGTAGTTCTGTATTTTAACAACAAATGTATAAACAATAAATGGACCCCGACAGTGCACAGCATGTTTTTTAAAATTTATTACAGGACTTCGAACCGTTATTTTTTTCGTTTCGGTTTTCATTCAGGTTCAATTAAAAAATATATATATCAGTTCGGTTCCGGTTTTCGTTCTGGCAAAAATAACGGTTTTTCTCGGTTTTCGGTTCAGTTCCGAGTGATACATTTTTAAATGCTTTTATTTGTATTAGAAATTTATTTTCTACTATAATTTAGAAGAACATTTTATTCTTTATTTTGTAATAATCATACCAAGGCCGCTGCCAGGGGGGGGGGGGGTTCTGGGCGTTCCCCCCTCCCCTGAAATAATAGAATCGCAATTTATTTTTTACTTGTTAGAAAAATTACGATTTTTTTCTGCTCATCAGTTTAAAAAATAATCTTAAATAAACTGTAATTTATATTCACTCACATAACCATTATCTGAACCAAAATAAACCGATATTTTTTTTCGGTTCAGTTCCGGTTTTCGTTCCGACAAAAATAACGGTTTTTTTCGGTTTTCGGTTCAGTTCCGGTTCGATGCCCTGCTTACAATAAACATATTTAGGTTAAGGTTAATATCATCTTAAAATGTCATTTGCATTATATTTTGATTTTTTATGTCATCCTTAATACAAATTTCACATTTATTTATTTTTTTGTCATTAAAATAAGTAAAAGAGTATTTTATTTTTGACATATGTCATTCGTTTCCATGGTTTCACTATTGGAATTTTAAATTTTCACATGCCAACGTACAAAATTAAATACTCCAAGCAAGGTCCTTTCTCGTGATAACCTAAAAGAACGAAATTCCTATTTAGTTCCGCCTAAACGTTTGGAATAACCTGTACTTTATTTTTCATAATATGTCACTTTTTCCTTTCAATTTGAGAAAATAAAAATCCAGTTTAGTTCCGCTTAAACATAATAAACAAATTATTAAAAAAAGGGTTATGAGTAAAAACAAAATATCTTTACTGCCTCATCGTATTTATCTGTTAATACGAGTAGGATTAATCAAATTTTAAACTGGAAAGCATGAAGGAAACCAGGTAAATTCAGTATTGAATATTTTTAATTTCATTTTCGTTCTTGAACAGACAACACAATGTAGTTCCTGTTTCCGTGCTTTAAAAAATTCTAATAATATGGCTATTTTGCTTTCGTTTTCGGTTTGTTCTCATTCTTGATAAAAAATTGAATCAAAGAGTCGGGAGTTGATAACTTTTTCCGACTCCCGACTCCGACTCCTCCAAAGAGCTTCGATTCCTCGACTCCCGACTCCCGACTCCAACTCCCCATCCCTGGTTTAATGTCACCCCTAATTTGTCTCAACTCTAATAAATATTGTGTGAAAATTCACATTTCACATCAACTTTTATTTTAATAAAGATCTCTTAGCTGGGATTTAAACCCGAGATCTTTGGCACGTGGAGCAAAGTAGCTGCCTCTGTCCCACCTAAGACTAGAGATTTATATGCGATCTTAAAAAGGAAAATCTAAATCACTTCTTGTGTAAAAAATATCTATCAAACCATCATAAAAATTAAGATAATCTTTAGTTTTAAAACTATTTTATTATTATGATTCTTTTAATTTTTTAATTAACTCATTTTTAAGTAGAGTGGTAAGTTTTAATGTTCTTTAAGTCTTTAAGTTTTGGAGTTCGTTATAGTTAACGATTCGATAAGAATCAGTAGATAGGCGCCTCCAGTGCAGTTAATCAATGGACATTATTACCGACTGAAAGGTCAGACCTGCAACACGTTCCTGGAATTTCTGACTGTGTGAAGTAGCGCAATATTTCACAATGACAATTGTTGCCGATTGCTAAATTAGGCTATTAACAACTGAACAGAGAAATGGTGACAGATTTTATTAGGTTGCCAAGAGAGGTATTTTTAAAAATATGTTCTACCTTTTTATTCTGCAGCCCAGTAAATGGCAAAAGCAGCAATTTTTCTTTTCGATTCGCCTATACTTGATCTTTTTAGAGCAGTGTTTCCCAATCTTTTTACTCTTGTGGTACATTTTCCAATGAAGAAAAATTTCGCGGCACACCTACTAATGGTGCGATTATGGTCCAGCATGTAAATCTTACAGAATTTAAGGCTAAATGAATCTTTAACTTCGACTGTTAAATTATTTAAAATTTTGCTATTATGGTCAACTAAATTTATATACTTCAGCTACAGAATTGTGGCCTTGTTAGAGGCTAATTAAGTAACGTTCCCCTGAGCATTGTCTGTCTCTGTCTGTGCGCATTGAATAAAGAGAGAAAACAATAGTAAAGACATGTTAATTTAGTGTTTTTAGTGCTGGCTGTCAAAACATATAACGTGAAAAACTTAAAATCTTAAAAACGCAAAATGAATTCAAAGTACATGATTTATTATACCATGTTTACAATATTTACCCAAAAATAATAAATAGTAAAAGTATAATTTTAAGATTAAATGTATATTCATAGGTAATTTTCATACAAAATAACACACATGGCTTAAGCGATTCGTAATGAGCCTGCATACTTAGTTTATAGCTTTGCTTAAACTACTCTGGCTCTTGCAATTAAAAATGGCTTTTTGGTCAGAACCAGTTGCCAAAAAGTTGATAGTTCCTAACACTTTGAGTTGTAGTAGAAGTTCGTTTTAGTCTTATAGGTTGTCTATTATGTAGTGGTTGCAAAATTTCGTAGAAAATTATTTCTTTTGACAGCCGAAAAAAAATTCCAAAACTCTCATTAGCCATTTCAAATGGATTTTCCGTGTCTCTTATAAATCTTCGTCCTATGCGAAGATTGTTCCTAAAAATACATAGTACGTATTTTTGATAATTTAAAATGTTTATAAATTTATCTTTTATTACCTGTTGTTATCTTCTTCGGCAATTAAATGAACTAAAACATGTATCAATTCCATTTTCTTGTAAATAAAAATGTTTAACTTTAAATACGATTTCGGGAAACGTTACAGTCTGATCCAGTGTCAAACACAACCTCAAATTTAGCGCTATGGAGAGATATATCTGTCTGTAGCTTAAAGAAAAATTTAAGGATTTATTTAACGTTAAATGGTGACCATAATTGCACTTCACGCAAAAGCATGTGACCTTCACATTTAAAGAGCTTAAATATTTAACTGAAGTGACCATAATCGCACCATTAGTCATAGAAGAAAAAATTTAAAACGCTAATTTTTTACCGACCGCCAACATATATAAGATTTCGTTGGTTCTCCACGAACTGACGTCCCTACATAACGTTTTGACTATTTTTAGCATGATGTCTGTTGGTCTGTCTGTCGGTCCGTGTACACGTGCAGAGCAAATGCGGCTAAAAGGATTTTTATAAAACTTCATATTTAAGCTTTTGCCATCAATGACACGAGTTGATCAACTTTTGGTAAAAATCGGTTAGTTAGAAATGGGAGTTTACTCGTGTCGGTTTTAAGATTTTTGCAAATATTTCACAACAGAGGAATATTTCGAAAAAATGTATTTAACAAAATTTGCTATAAAAGCGAAAATGAACTAGTTTTATTCGAGACATTTTTTGATAAAGCAGCATAAATTAAACAAGTACTTTGTGATGGCGATCGGTCCTGTGGTGGCCACAGCTGATTTTTAATATAATACTAAATATTTTAGAGTCTTGTAAAAAACAGAATTTACATCTTTGGTATAGTAACAAAAAACATTGTTATAAAAAAATAACATATCGAAAGAAGCATTTTTGATTTTAATTTTTTCGCTAATTTTCCTAGGATGCCCCGGGCCCCCTTTTACTAGAAGCCTTTTTTCTAATGTTCCTTTTTGACTCCCCGCCCCCCTTTACTAGAAGCCTGAAATGCTACCCAGTAAAAAAAGTAGTTTTTTTCTAAATCTCCTTTCTTGGCGCCCCTCCTTTTACTAGAAGCCTGAAGTGCCGCCCAGTAAAAAAATTGATGTGAAGTGTGAATATTCACACATTTCAGGGTTTTGCAGGTATATAATAAGTGAAGGCGGTATGCTGAGTGTGTAGGACAAATTTTACTTTGTAGTAATCACGGCAAAATGAACGATATTTTTAAAATAATTTATCGTCTGTTAATCATATAATAAGACTGGTTATTAAATTTACGCTCATAAAAATTAAATACAACATTTGTCAAAATATAACTAGAATTTTGACAAAATAATTTCAACATAATAAAAATGCAAAAAAAAAAACAGAAAAAATATAATTAACTCCGTACTCGAACTCGAAACCCTTCGTTTTCCAGCCAGTTTAAGAGCGCTCTAACGCATGTAGCCATCGCACGCTATGCATGTGAGTGTCTTACATTGGTATAACTTTTGTACTTTGTGAACCAAAAACCACAAAAAATGCGTTATTTTCCAAAAACATAATCTGATCAAAAATTCCTGTTCTACTATTTCGGTTCACACCAATATACATTACTTAGAATTTTTTTAGATTTTTAGTTTAAACCATCTGGGCTACAGGGTGTGGGACAAAAATTTTTTTGCACATTTTTGGCAAAAATCGCATCAAAATAATTTATTTTGCAAAAATAAAAATTTGATCGTTAATCCACGTACTAAGGGCTTTCATTTGATACCCTACTCAGAATTAAAAAAATATATTTTTGATTTCGATGAGCACATATTTGTTTATATTTTTAGGGGGGTATGTTTTTTAGATGTTTTAGTATTTTTCCTATGTGCGGGTCAAAGAGTTGTATAAGCATGCCAAATTTCAACTCTCTAGGTTTAGCCGTTTGGCTACAATTTTTACCGAACAGACAGACAGACAGACAGACAGACAGACAGACAGACGACAAAATGACGGTATAAGGGTTTTTTGGTCATACCTACAAAACCCTAAAAAGTAGTTTTTTCTAAATTTCCTTGCATGGCGCCCCCTTTTACTAGAAGCCTGAAGTGCTGTCCAGTAAATAAAAGTAGTTTTTGCTACATTTAATAAAGGTCACAATACTTATTACAAAAATGAATATTATTTTAATTAAAGCTATTTTGATATTGTAAAAGGCTATAAATTTTTTTTCGACTCGGCGCCCCTTAATCGAGGCGCCCCGGTGCGGCGCATCGCCTACATACCGTCTTGGGCTGCCCCTGGCCCGAAAAGTAATACTTTAACAAATTGCGTGATTTGCGTTTTACTAAGTACAAATGTTATGAAATTTTCATGTCAAAATGTATGCGGTTTTATTTTTTATGAATTTGTTATTAGGTTTTTTTGCATTCAAATAATGACATTATGATGTAAACGTTTATTTGATTTTAAAAAAAATTATTACTTATTTTCTTTTTCGTTCTATTATGTGTGATTACAAATAAACGTTTTGTAAAAAAAAATAAATAAAGGCGGTGGGCCTCAATGAGGCTTGCTCTTGTACGTCACCAATAGCTTAATCCGCCACTGCTTTGATTCGCATAAGTGAAAGTATAAAGGGTTCAAAAAACACATCGCCAGATAAATATTAATAAATATGTATTAAATTTTGAAATCACATGAAACCCCTTAATGCATGGACAAACAAGCAAATTTTTATTTTTTTTTAAATCGTTTTTCTAACTGGATTTTCGCCAAAATATGCTAAAAAATTTTGGTCCCCCAACCATTTTCCCAGAGGGGTTGATCTAAAAATTTGAAAACATCTCAGTAATATACATTGATGGAAAGCAGAACAGTTCAATACAAATTTTGATGAGATTAGTTTTTGGAAAAATATCATTTTCGCCATTTATTTTAAAATTAAATGTGAGCTCTTGGTACTCAAATCTTTATATATAAAAGAGAATATTTTACAAATAATAAATTTTATTACTATCAGTCTTTTTGAGATAGAGTATACTTGGAACGTAATCGTAAACCGGAACGAAATAAATTTGAGTTCGACTCTCTGGTAAAAATTCACACTTTTCATAATTTTTTTTAATATCATCATGTATATCACTTGTAAAAACTAATTTTCGGTTCAAATTCTCTTGTATTTATCATCTAATCACCACCACTTAAATAAGATTCATTGTGTCCAACATTATAACTTCAAAAGACAGTGAAGTTATAGATTACTATTAATAAAACATACTTTACCTTATAAATTAATCATATTGCTCAATGCAATAGTACAATAAAGTTTTTAAATTTACATATCATCATTTGACCAAGGTTTCCAAACTAAAAAATTGTCCTTATTTTTAAGGATGTTGATGAATCCTTGAACCGACCTCCGACCCACGCTCTGTTGACCCTCTCTGGTAATTGCAACTTTATAACTTGCAATTAATTATCATAACTATAAATTATTGCCAAGACAAGTTCCTACTCAGAGATTTCTATCTGGATCTTTGAATATATTTAATCGCCATCTAAATCGTTTATTATGCATTGTAAATACTGGATATCTTGATTGATATCAAGGGGGTCGAGAGGGAAATTTAACACAAATAGGTGCATTATTAAAAAAAATCAACTGTGGCCACCACAGGACCGACCGCCATCGTAAAGTACTTATAAAAAATACATTCTAGCAGCAGAGTAGAAATAACTTGGCTTAATATTTTCTAACAGAGATATTTATCATGACCATGGAAACTAAATATGAAAAAATTGAGACTGAAATTATTTTAAATTTTTCGTTTTATCAAAAAACGTCTCAAATAAAAGTTATTAGTTATTGCTTTTATAGCAACTTTTGTTCAATAAATTTTTTCGAAATATTTTTCTGTTGTGAAATATTCACAAAAATCTTAAAATCGACACGAGTAAACTCCCATTTTTAGTCAACCGATTTTTACCAAAAGTTGATCAACTCGTGCCTTTGATGCCAGAAGCTTAAATATGAAGTTTCATAAAAATCCTTTCAGCCGAATTTGCTCTGCACGTGTACACAGACAGACAGACAGACGGACGGACGGACGGACAGACAGACAAACAGACAGACGGATGGACAGACAGACCGACAGACATCATGCTAAAAATGGTCAAAACGTTATGTAGGGACCTCAATTCGTGGAGATCCATCGAAATCTCGAAATGTCAAAATCGGTATGATTACAATACCTCTCTTATATATGTTGGCGGTCGGTAAAAATAAAAATTGATGACTTATCACACATTTCAGGATTGTGAAGTGTTTTTCATTTACCAAAAGAGACCACAAAATGTCTGGGGCAAATCGCGTCATAATCAAAAGTTTTTTAAACAACAATAATTCCTAATTTACACATTGACCTTTTAAACGATGCCCAATAGTATAAAAATAATGAATATTTTAAACATAAAATTAGGGTAGACCGTAAGTTAGTTAGTTAGCTAAAATGTTAGATACTTAGCAACGATGGCTTTTGCACCCTTATAACTAGGAAATTATTTAATAACATTTTAAAAACTACTTTCCGTTCCTTAACCTACGTCTTAAGATATTTCTTTTCATTTCACACTTTAAATTTTAAAGAAATATTTATTTTTTAACGACACAATAAATTCGATTTTTTTCTAAAAACTGATCGTATCAAAAACTTCTTTTGAACTATTCCTGCTCCCATAAATATAAATTTCTTCAGATTTTTAGATGAACCCCTTTGGGAAGTAGGGTGCGATATAATATTCCCGCAGTTAAAAAAGACGGCCGAGTTTAAAAGTCGCATGCAGAAAACAAATTTTACTATCGACAAGTGGCGCGAGACCTGATGAGGGGCGCTATCGTGTTTTTTTTTTTTTGTCTTTGGTCATTACTTGTATTTTAGAAGTGAGGACTTTTTGTTTTTTTGGGTCATCACTTGTATTTTCATCTGCCTATTAAAATAAAAATGATGCCCTCCTTAAATAAAATAAAAGACGTTAAAATGGGCGCTATTTTAAGTAAATTTAATTTATATGACAAGGGCGCCAAAAACATTCCTACGGCTCTGGTCGTGCTTCCAGTTTTTTTTTTTTTTTTTCTGTGAGGACAAAGACTCCCAATTTTTCTTAGTAGGGCTCAAAAGCCATTTTTTTTCTAAAGCGGGGTCACGTTCTATTACAAGAAAAATGTGTCCTTTTAAAATGTGTTATTTGATTGCTTAGAAGGGGGAAGGTCCAGCCTGCTATCGGTACATCGAAAAAAATTGCTTTTTTTATCGCGACATTTTGACTTTATAAAGACATACAACTACCTATATTCATTCGCCATTATCCCGCGCACAGTTGAACAAACTGAACACTTGGCATACTGATTTTACTGCACATATAATTAAAAATGTTTTGGGATATTCTGTGTTGCGAAGATCATTTGCGTACAGTTTAGAGCCGGCTTTAGAATGTTGTTCAAGTTATAATTTATTGATTATCCCGTATTTCTAAAAAATTCTCTACAGGTGAACATTCTCCTATTTGTGAGACGTGTAACACAGATTTGTTTGTCTTACCCAGTGTGAACAGTTCGAAAAAGTCTGTCAGACAACAGGGTACTCATGGATAGGCTGATACTCTTCCTGAGGGAATCGAACTTAATGTTTTATTTGTGTCTTGTACCATATTTTAATGTGTTTTATTATTTTCTGCAGTATTTGATGGTAATTGGCTCCTTTACAGCCTGTTACCCTCACCTTTTTTCGTATTTATTTTTGTTCGTCCGTGCAAGGATCGTTTTATTGGGTATATGTATCAGATTTTATTTATTTTTTGTTTATATTCTGTAGTCATTTAGATGGGCTGTGTTACGCGCAATAGCCATTGTTGCTGGCCAAATATGTTAATTAACTAACTAACCTAAAATTCGCTAAATATCTGCCAGCTGGGTGCGTTGCACCCCCGGATTGTGGCGGTTCTGAGGGATTCTCGTTTATACCTACGAAATCCTAAACATTAAATTGAATTGTGAATTGAATCCTCCTACATACCTTCTATCGTATTCCATCAGATATAGATGAAAACTTAGAGAACTATTTATAAAACATTAAAATTGATTTACTTTAGATAATAAATGAGTTGCGTCAGAAAATCAATTGTATAAAATCGTAATATCCGGCTTTAGCATACGACGGAAATGGAAAAGACTTCCTGTTCTCTTCTTCCTGGCAAAAAGATTAGATTGTCAATTCAATAAAAATTAATATGAAAAATAACATTTTCCTACCTGAAGGTTAATTATGACATAAATTAATATTATTTTATAAAATGGAATAACTAAAGGTTAATAAGATCTCTTTAAATGTTTGAGGACATGAAAGGTTTTTAAATATTTAGCTAACATTGACGTAAGCTAGATAAATAGAAAATTGTACTTAAAGGGGGGCATGTTTTTGTAATCTTTATTAACCAAATTGGAGGCTATATCTGTTTTATTTTTTTTATTTTTTCGGCTTCGTATTTGGTTTCTACATGTTTCAGATGATTATAAGACAATATCCGCAAAAAACAGTTTTTTCTGTCTGTGTTTGTCTGTCTATCTGTCAGAGATTCACGCAAAAAGGGCTGAACATATTTTTACGAAATTTGATACGATAGTAGAGTAAAACCAGGATTCGAACATAGGCTATAAGGCATTTCAAAATTTTTATTCTATGGGGTAGTTTCGGGGTTAAAACTGTTAATTAAAAATCTTAAAATAACTCCCATATTACAGATGAAACAGAAAAATTTATGCAACAAAAATTGTTTAGAGTAATAAAATAAATCTTTTTTGTTCAATGCATTTTTTAAATTTAATGAATATTTGGGGAGTTATGGGGGAATATCCTAAAACTAAAATCTACATATATCTCCCTTATTATTGACTTAACAGCAAAATATGACTAAAATAGTTTATAATACACTCTAAAACCAGTGGCGAAGAGAGACCTCCGCTAGACTTGCTCTCCCATAAAAAAACCAAAAAAAAAATAATAAAAAAAATATTTAAAAAAATTAAAATAAAAAAAAGATTTATGTAAATCAGTGGTTCTCAAACTTATTTGGCCTACCGCCCCCTTTTCAGATAAAAAAAATAGCTCAGCGCCCCCTGGAAATCTACATTATTTAACTTTAAACGAACAAACATAAAGATATATGTATCTATATTTCTACCTACGTCTTAAAATATAGTAAAGAAAGATGTTGTAAATAAGACACCTTGAATATTCAAATTAAAAATTATTTATTAAAATCATATTCTCATCTAATGAGAAGGATGAACCTGGTGCGTTGCTTATCAATGTATCAATCCTCGGCTCTATTTTTGTCAGCAGTATTCTTAAATCACCGCGATTAGCTATTTGCAGTCGGTTTCTTTTTTTTTTTTTTTGTTAATAGATTTGCCGCACTGAACCCACGTTCCACTAAATATGACGAAGAAAATGCAACTAACAACTTTTGTGTTATAGCCCAAAACCCAGGATAAGCTGCATGAATCTGCTTTTGCGGCCAGAACTGTTGGTAGCCGTCTTTGAATTTAAATTTCAATTCGTAATTTGTCTCACTTCCATCAGTTCTTCTTGTAATTTTAGAGTGCACTTGAAAAAGGATCCAAAACCCAATCGGGTATGTTCATTTTAAAAATAACTTCAAATCGTTGGTTGAAGTCAGAATGGAGAGCATCCAAGTGCTGACAATTGGTAAGCAATCTTCATCATTTTCAATGCCCCCCCAAATGCACCCGAGGGTACTATCGCCCCAGTGGAACGTTCCAGCGCCCCCCAGGGGGCGGTATCGCCCACTTTGAGAATCAATGATGTAAATCTTCAAAAATACATCAAATTATGTTTTATGCAAATTTTTGTTCAAGGTATGGTTTACTAGTTTTACTAATTTTTTAGAGTTTTAAAGTTTAATAACTTCCGTTTCCGGTTTCTGATTTTCATAAAAAGCAATAGGATTCTTCCCAATTAATAGGAGAATTTATTAGCACCATAACGAACTCTCTAAGTTGAACCGTTTTTGAGTTATCGTGCACACACACACACACACACACACGCACGCACGCACACTCACGCACGCACGCACACACGCACGCACACGAACACGCACACTCACACGCACACGCACACGCATACGCACACGCCCACGCACACGCACGCACACACACACACACACACACACACACACACACAGTTTATTTAGCCAAATTTATTTCGTTCCGGTTTACGGTTATGTTCCAAGTAAATGTTTTTCGTTCTAGTTTCAGTTCAGTTCCGGTTCGGTTCTGGTTCAAATAACAAGTTAAAATTGGGTCTAGCACCAAATATTTACCGGTATAAATTTTGATTTAATTTTATTTACCAAATTCCCTTCTTATTCTTGTTTTTCAATTATAAAATTGAATATACAAAAGAAATAGAAATTAATTAAAAATTGTATTGTCAAAAACGAAAACAAACAACAATTTAGGAACATAAAAATAAAAATAGATATACATATTGCGCGTAGATAAAATAAAATTCTAGCGAATTAGAAGGAAATTACAAAAATAATTAACCAGGCACAGGGCCGAATTAAAGGGGTGTCAAAACAGTCAGTTGCCTGGGGCGCAAGATGCAAGGAGTGCTGAATATTTTGGTTGAAGACTTATTTTTGCTCAACAAATATTTTTGACAGCAATGAACAACTTAATTTTTCATTGCTGTCTAACACAAACCATTTTCTTAATAAATTCATAAATTCAGTTGTAAAAATATTTGAAATTAGAAATTAAAATAAATTAAAAATCCATGTTTAATCGACACATTATATGTTCTTCAAATTTGCTGCTGATAGATTAATTCTTTTATTAGTCAATATAAATTTTAGTAGTAAGAAACGGTTTAATTAATTAAATTAATGGAAAAAAAAATGAGCCGAAATTAACCGTTATTAACACTTCGTTCCGGTTTCAGTTTTTAAACTGAGCAATTTTACGTTCCAGTTACGGTTCTGTTAAAAATTCCAGTTAATTTCGCTTTTCGGTTCGGTTCCGGTTCGACTCTCTGATATAGATTGCTAATTTTGTACAAGAAACTAGGCCCAATCCCAGCTAGGCGTTGTGAATCTGTGTTACAATAAAGACATCAAACAAAAACTGTACCTAAGCTGTCCACCCTACTGTGACAATAAAAAGGCTGTTATAATTTATTCTGTACATTAATTCATAATATATAGTTCTAATTAATTCATCATAAACATGCTTGTATTACATGCGTGTACGAACGGGCAGATTATTAAGTATCTCCCGGTTATTAATGTACAACATTAATTCCCCTGTTATTACATTTAATGGCACATTCGCAAATACGAGAACATTAGTTTTCTGCATTGATTATATATCATTTAGATTTCAGATAACACTTGTTTGATACTTAATATTATCACAAAACAAGAATAGAAGATATTCAGTACACAGTTTCGTAGCTCTGATCCGTATATCCTAAATTCACTTCCGGTTTAATCTTGTATGAAGTTGTAAAGAATATTTTGGTCCAGTTTTTGTGGAAAACATGGTAAATTACAATGAATTTGAACTATGCGATCTGCTGCAAGTAACTGTGGAGCAAGAATGCGCAACATTTTGGAAACTGTGAGCCAATTTGAAGATTTGGTACACATCGCGGGTCGTACAACAGACAAGCCTTATGGCCACTACATATTACTGTACATTTTGCCAGTGGCGGCTCCTTATGAAGAGCCAAGGAGCCAAGGCTCTACCATTACACAATTATGTCAACACCATCACAAATTAATCATTGAAGAACTTTTATTTAATTTAAAATGATAAATACAAATAAACATACACGCGTTTAAGTACGGAACGCTGCTATTGCCATGCATTTGATGCGACGAAGCACGCTTTGCAATTATGTATTTTATATACTTTATTTTTTATAATATATCACTTTTTCCTTTTGACATTTAGATTTTAGTTGCCAACATAAAACATGAAATTATCACGGAGATCATTACAACTTGAGAAAATAAAGATGTTTAAACGTAATAAACAGAAAATACAGAAAAAGATAAAATGGATATAAGTAATAACAAAAATCTTTATTGCCTCACGTATTAATCTGTTAATACGAGTAGTGTTAATCAAATTTTAAACTGAAAAGCCTGAAGAAAACCGGTATTGAATATTTTTAACTTCCTTTACGTTCTTGAACAGAAAACAAAATGACGTTTATAATCGATCAACGAATATTTGCGTAAATACTTTTGCAATTTTAACAAACTGTTTATTTTACATGTCAAAATGCACTCAAAAAATTACATGTCAGTTTTATATTATATTCATATCCTTGACAACGCCGGTCAGTAGCGTCTCAATAGCTGCCGGTCAGCGGCGTCTCGTTACACGTTCCTGTTTCCGTGCTTTAAAACAATCTGGTAATATCGTTATTTTGCTTTCGTTTTCGGTTTGTTCTCATCCTTCATTGAATCAAAGAGTTGAGAGTCAATAACTTTTCCAACTCCTTCCTAACTCTGTGTCCCGACTCTTCCAAAAAGCTTTAACGCCTCAACTCCAGACTCCCGATTCCGACTCCCCATCCCTGGTTTTGACACCCGCATGTAGATGTTATATTGGTCTTATAACATCCAAATGCTCTATGGATGGGGAAATACGTGAAAGATTATCATCCGCCACTGCTGCTTAATATAAAAAATCGATTAAAACTATGAAATTATAGCTACATTGATTTCAAGCCACTTGAGATTAGTTTACATATCATATTAAATAAAAATGATCGTCAGCTGCCGACATAACGGGGTAAAGATCGTCAGTTACATCATTGATTATATTATAAAATGCTTAGGCTAAATGCCCGCTCAGCAATTATAATCTCTCAGCTGACAATCTTATCCCCTTTGTGCAAACAGCTGACTGTTGTTTTTATTATTCTAATTATATAATAAGTTCGATGTATAAGTTTCATTGAATTTGAAATGACATTTTTTATGACAGGTTTATACAAGCGATTGACGTATAACCCCTCACTACGCACGCAGCTGACTTTTTTAGTATTATTATTATCACTTAAACAATAACTGTGCAAATGTTCAAGTGGCTTGTGAGATTTTTTTTAACATGATGTACATTTTCTCACGACCAGCCCCATCACTACCAACGCAGCTGACGCTTAGATCATCAACTAACTACCCGAAAGGAATAATTTCCAATAGGAATCAATCGGGATGAAATGACCAGGTCACTTGCAACGCTGCCTCCCGGACTATAATAGAAAACCCGGGAGCGCTTTGCAAAAGGTATAAGGATTCCGTCAAAAATATTCTAAGAATATGCAATTTAACGAACTTCTCCTGGGAACAGCTACAAATCGTCCTGCTTGGAGAAAGTTGATCTCCGAAGCAATAAATATCTTTGAGAAGAAAAGGATAGAACGTGCTGAGATCACTAGAGAGAAAAGAAAATAACGTGCTCAAAGAATATCGGACACAGTAGCTGACCACTTTAGTTATATATGCGGAAGAGTTTTCACTTCTCGTATCGGGCTCTACAGCCATGAACGATCTCACTTTAGTAGGACTTTATAGTAGCTATTTAGTTACTGGCGAAGCACCGTCGTCGACTTTCGACACGGTTGGATGTATATACCAGGTCTACAAGTATGAAATGCGGATTTTTTTTTAAATAAAACACATTAAACTCAAAAGAACAGTAAAAGTTTATTTATTCAAAGTATGCTCCATTAGAAGTTATACATTTTTCCCATTTTTCAGGCAATTTGTGAATACCTCGCCAGTAGAACTCTACCTCTTTCCCCGCAAACCATTCATCTAGCCATTCTTCCACATTTTCATATGAACAAAAGTGCTGCTCGGCCAGTGCATGACCCATCGATGCGTACAAGTGGTAATCTGAAGGGGCCAAGTCTAGTGAGTAAGCGGCATGGGGTAGCAGTTCCCACTTGAGTGCCTCCAATGTGTTGCAAACTGCTTTTGCCTTATGTGATGGAGCGTTATCGCGAAGAAAGATTACCTTGTGCTGTCTTTTTTCGTATTCTGGTCGTTTTATGAGCAGCGAATGGTTCAATTCGATCAGTTGTTGTTGATAGCGTTGGGTATTAACTGTTTCACCAGGTTTTAACAATTTATTATAGACCACACCCTTTTGGTCCCACCAAGTACAGATCATTATCTTTTTGCCAAAGCGATTCGGTCTTGCAGTTGATGTGGATGGTGAGCTTGGGTTCACCCATAATTTTTTGCGTATGGGATTTTCAAAATAAATCCATTTTTCATCGCCAGTAATGATACGATGCAAAAAAGACTTTCTTTTGTATCGTGCCTCTCATTCAATGCATGTGGGACCCATCTGCCGACTTTCCGGATCTTGCCCATCTCTCGTAGGCGATTGGAAACAGCTTGTTGACTAACGCCTAACTGCTCTGCTAGTTGTTTTTGTGAATGACTATCGTCTTCCTGTTGCAATGTTTCCAATTTTGTATCTTCATATTTTTTTGGAGGTTTTACATGTTCTTTGTCTGTAAGATCAAAGTCACCACTTTTGAAACGCCGAAACCATCGTTCACACGTATCTTGCGATGGAGCATATTCACCATAAGCTTCTCGAAGCAGTCGGTATGATTCAGCAGCAGTTTTTTTCAAATGAAAACAAAACAGTAGTACTGTCCGCGAATGCTCTTTATTTGGCACAAAAATTGACATTTTTTACACAGTAAAACAAAACTATATGATCACTTTTCAAATTATAACCTATACGCATTTGACACTTAATGATAACTTAACAAAACGCCATATGTGTTGAAACTTTGAACTATACACTATGTTTGCGCGGCAAGTTTGAAAAAAATCCGCATTTCATACTTGTAGACCTGGTATATGTTGCGGCCTAAGTCCGAATTCAGCCAATGTGGGAAGTGGCCGGGCAATTCGAGAACTGGCCAATATGGGCACACATTGACCGGCTAATGTCCGATATTTTCTTGATTTTGGGATTTGGCCAGCCAGTTTGCGAAATGACATGAGGCGATCGGCCAAAGTCAGAAGAAAAAAGTCATTAGCAGATTTTGGGTGTTTGTATAATCATAATCACATTATATTGATTATTAATTATACTAAATTATCAAAATCAGTCAAATAAGTTTATTATAGTAAATTATAAATCTCTATCATTACTTGTTACAGCAAGATGAACTTTTATGAAATTTCGGAGTACACAACCGTTTGTTTTGCCGCGAACTTACGAAAAAAGTATTTCTAACCTTTGAACTGAAATGCATGTATATAGAATACTATACAAACACGAGGAATAAAGGCACTTACAATGAAACCACTATGTCAGCGTAGCACTGCCCTTGCTACCACGTGTAGTCTTGCATCAGTACCGGACAGTTTTGCATCAGCACATTGAATATTGGCCAGGGATTTCCCGGTACTTTGCGAAGTGGCCAAAGTAGCATATACGCAGTACATCGGATATTGGCCACAGAGCCAAAGCAGTATTAGTATTAAACACAAATAAAAAACAAATTTGTTTCAAATAATTTATTTTCAACATTTTACAGCATTTTTCATGTTTCGACATGAATTTGATTTATTTAAAAAAGGAAGAAAACATAATGCAATTTAGAAAGGTATTTAAAATACCCGTAAAAAAAAATCATTCAATCGCACAGAAACTTCCTAAAACCATGCATTTTTTGACAGAATTTCAGTAAAACTAATATTTTACACCATTTTTGTATCTAAGGTATTGTATTATAATAACATTGATATTCGGAAAATAGAAAAGAAAAATAATGACATTGCAGAAATAAAGATGCTATTATTTTCTGCCATAAATAAATAATGTAATATCAAAAAATTAATTTAAGAGAAATTCAACTACAAAAATGTCAGTTCCCATCAAGATAGCCACTTTTGACGTTTTGGCGAAATTTGGTCATCGTATTAGCCCCAAGATAAGATTTTTTTTCAAAATATACCATTGAAAAACTAAGTCGTTTTATAATCGGAGTCATAAAATATCTTTTTCTTGATTTATTCGGAAAAAATTCGGACTCTTCTTATAATTGGGTGTTATAGTCGGGCTAATACAGTAATATGAGTCTAAAATTAACTTTTGTCTTTAGATTTTTGAAAAGTTTTAGCCAAAGCCGCCCAAGAATTCCCCCCAGAATTTTGAAGTTGTTGCCCATTATTCCGCCAAGTATTTTTACCACGATTTTGATTATCTTTATTCCATGAATATTTATCTCTAGAGTCTTTAGTAAATATACTATCACTTCCACTACCTGGTGATCTATCATCATTTTTGTTTGAAAATTGTCTATTTCTGCCTCGTCTTTCAAAATCTCTATTAGCAGTACGACCAGAATAAGATTGCTTTCCTCTATATCTGGAATAACTATTGTCTTCATTTTCATAATAATTAAGTTGGCTAGCCTGTTGCATGCTTCTATTAGGTCTATAACCATAGTTTGGTACATTTTGGTATGAACCAAAATTATGGTTTGGATATAAATTTGGATCTATATTCGATTGGTTTGGATAAACATTTGGGCTACTGTTATGGAAAGGCATTCTTGGAAAATTATGTAAATCTACATGTGGAAAATTTCTATTTTGCGCAGATCCATCATTTCTTTTATCCACGTTTTGAATTTGAGACTGTGAATTCGATGGACCAATATTGTGGAAAGGCATAAAATCATTTCGTTCTATTGATATTGTTGAAGCCTCTATTGTCTGGCTGATTTCAAGTTGGTTGTTTGGGATTCCATGTTGTTGGAAAGGTATATTTTCTGGAGGTAAATCACATGGAGCTTGTAAATTGCTTTCATTATGGAAAGGTATATTTCTGTTATCAGGTTGTTGGTTTATACTAGTTTGGCTAACTGTTGGAAGTGGATCGAATCTTGTTTTCTTAAATTTTCTTCCATTTTGAAAAGGCATAAAATCATTTTTGTCATCTCTGTTTTGTATATCTATTGGATGTTGGGCAAATCTTGTATCTTCAAATACTTCTTCTTGTTGAATCGAATCATATTTGACATTTTTGATATTCCTGTAGAGTCCTCTTCCAAATTCCTGCTCATTGGAAGAGCTAGCTCTTCTTGTTGGCTCTTCTCGTGAGTCTATTTTACGTTTTTCTCCATGTGGCGATGTATAATTATTTCTAGATTTATAATTATGTTCATATACACCGTTCATTCGTTTCTGTCTGTTTGTCAGTGGTATTAGATTTGAAATATCTGTTGTCAAACTGAGAAGATCAGCTATGTAGTTTTTTCTCTCAATTTCGTGTCCTCGTGCTTCTTGGAATACTGTAAAAAATAAAATGAGGATTAAAAAATTGATCTGAAGTGTGAATTTTCAAATATCAACAAATTGTGGATAAGTACATAATGAAAATCCTAAAGTTCGAAAACTTTTGAAAAAATAATCCGCGTACTCCTATATAGAAATTTACAAACGTACTTAATTACGGGATGCGATACTTGCAAAAAATTCGATAACTTGTAGCCTGTTTCTTTAGTTTAAACAGAACTAGATTTTGAATTCTAGTAATTGTTAACGTTTGATTGAAGCTTTTGATCATTTTTTTTAGCAAAAGCTAACTTCAAACATTAAAAAATAAAAAATCAGCTGTGGCCACCACAGGACCGACCGCCATCATCAAGTACTTATATAAATTACATTCTAGCAGCAGAGTAGAAATAACTTGACCTAATATTTTCCAACAGCGATATTATTTATCATGACCATGGAAACGTTACATATAAATATGAAAAAATTGAGACTTTTAAAAACAAAAATTGAAAATTTTACAGAAATTATTCGAAATTTTTCGTTTTATCAAAAAACGTCTCAAATAAAAGTTATTAGTTATTGCTCTTATAGCAACTTTAGTTTAAGAATTTTTTTCGATATATTTTTCTGTTGTGAAATATTCACAAAAATCTTAAAATCGACACGACTAAACTCCCCATTTTTAGTCAACCGATTTTTACCAAAAGTTGATCAACGTGCCATTGATGGCAGAAGCTTAAATATAAAGTTTCATAAAAATTATTTCAGCCGGATTTGCTCTGCACGGGTACACAGACAGACGGACAGACAGACGGACAGACAGACGGACAGACAGACGGACAGACAGACAGACCGACAGACATCATGCTAAAAATAGTCAAAACGTTATGTAGGGACCTCAATTCGTGGAGATCCATCAAAATCTTGAAACGTCAAAATTGGTATGATCATAATACCTCCCTTATATATGTTGGCGGTCGGTAATTAGTTCGTGAAAACTAAAGAAAATTAAAGATTTGTTAAGTTAAAATTTTAAAAACTGCTTTTCGTTCTTTAATCTATGTCTTAAGAGCTTTCTTTAGTACAATATAATACATTTTTTTAAATTATTTTGTTCAACTACACAAATAATTCGATATTTTTCGAAAAACTAATCTGATCATAAATTTCTTATGAACCATTCCAGTTCCTACCAATATACATTATTGAGAATTTTTTCAGATTAGATTAGAGGCTGTTAAATAAAAACATTGTGTTGTGTGTCACAGAATATTTTATTAATGTGCTGACTGCAGTTTCGGCTCTCACCATTGTCAAAGTTGCAATTTTAATAAATTGCAACTTTGCCCAAAAGCCTGTTATCGATTAAATATAAACCAAAAAGAAGGATCTTTTATTCTTCCAAACTACTGAATAATTTTTTAAAAAATTTCAATTCCGATTAGTGCATAAATCGTGTACTAATTTTGCTGCTGACGAAACCTATGTTATAGCTCATAATTTTAAGAAAATGCGTTAAATATGAACGGAATACATGGATTTTGTTTTACCCGCGTGCACATAGACTTTGGAACTACTGATATGATTTTAATAAAACACAGCCGAAAACCTGACCAGATGATGAATCTATAGATAGAAAAAAAAAAAAAAAAATTGCATGAAAATTGGATCAACAGTTCTCGAGTGAACATGCATACGGACAGACAGACAGATATAGAGATGTTGACTTTTATATTGAGTCTATAATATACAGATATAGTAATTAAGAATTTGTTTACCGACCGCCAACATATATAAGGGAGGTATTGTGATCATACCGATTTTGACATTTCGAGATTTCGATGGATCTCCACGAATCGAGGTCCTTACATAACGTTTTGACTATTTTTAGCATGATGTCTGTCAGTCTGTCTGTCCGTCCGTCTGTCTGTCCGTCCGTCCGTCCGTCTGTCTGTCTGTGTACACGTGCAAAGCATATTCGTATCAAAGGATTTTTATGAAACTTCATATTTAAGCTTCTGCCATCAATGGCACGAGTTGATCAACTTTTGGTAAAAATCGGTTGACTAAAAATGGGAGTTTACTCGTGTCAATTTTAAGATTTTTGTGAATATTTCACAATAGAAAAATATTTCGAAAAAATTTATTGAATAAAAGTTGCTATAAAAGCAATAACTAACAACTTTTATTTGAGACATTTTTTGACAAAACGAAAAAATTTTGAAAAATTTCTCAATTTTTTTATACTTATATGCAGGGCTTCGAACCGGAACTGAACCGAAAACCGAAAAAAACCGTTATTTTTGTCGGAACAAAAACCGTAGCTGAACCGAAAAAAATATCGGTTTATTTCGGTTCAGATAATGTTTATGGGAGTAAATCAAAATATAAGATACATTTTATTTAAGATTCTTTTTTAAACTGATGAGCAGTAAAATCGTAATTTTTTTACGGTGGGGGGGGGGGGTGATGGCCCAGAACCCCCTCCCCCTGGCAGTGGCCTTGGTATGATTATTACAAAATAAAGAATAAAATGTTTTTCTAAATTATAGTAGAAAATAAATTACAATACAAATAAAAGCATATAAAAATGTATCACTCGGAACTGAACCGAAAACCGAAAAAAACCGTTATTTTTGCCGGAACGAAAACCGGAACCGAACTGATATATTTTATTTCAATTGAACCGGAACAAAAACCGAAACGAAAAAAATAACGGTTCGAAACCCTGCTTATATGTAACGTTTCCATGGTCATGATAAAGAATATCTCTGTTAGAAAATATTAGGCCAAGTTTTTTCTACTCTGCTACTAGAATGTATTTTATACAAGTACTTTATGATAGCGGTCGGTCCTGTGGTGGCCACAGCTGATTTTTTAAATTTTGCATTGCTAAGAGGGTCATTGTTAAATTGAACTGAATATTCTAATGAGCTTAATTATGCCACTAAGGCGCAAATAGCCATCGTTACTGTGCACAAAAAAAAAAAATAACTCATTATGCCACTAAACATTTTATTTAATAAAATTGGTATAATAACTTATAAATTTTACAAAATATGATAGTTACGTTGAAAAATATAAAACTGTCAAACCAGTCAAGACAAATGATACATTCCCATCCCAAATTCCCTAATCGACGATGTTGGTTGGTTATACAGGGTGAGCCATGGGAACCTGACGATTTTTGAATGAACATTACGCAATGATTTCTCAAGACAATTTTTTTTTATTAATATACATTAATAGTAAATTATATCCATTTTAATTTTTAAAAATTATATCAATCATGTGATTACCATTCTGCTCATAACACGTTTCAAGTCTGTTCATAAATTCTTGGTGAACGCGGTCCAGTAGAGCTTCGTCAATCGCCCGGACTTCTGCACGAGTGGCATCCTTTAGTTCATCCAATGTTCTGGGTTTGTTCTCGTAAACACGAGCCTTTAGATAACCCCAGAGGAAGAAATCGCATGTGTCAAATCTGGTGACCGACATTAAACTCAATTCGAAACGCTCTTTGCGCCGCTATTACTGATTCACCGTTTTTGACAAAGGCGTCATACACAAACACATGCGGGTCTATTCTGTATCTTTTGTGGTTAAAAAGATTAGGTTAAAAATGATGGTTAAAAAGTAACATTTTAACTACCCAGCAAACATTTTTATACGGGCCAGTACTGGTAAAGCACATACTCCCCGGTATTGAAAGTAATGGGCCAGTACCCCGGTGTCCCCGTGGCCGTTACTGGCCCATTGATGTATCAGTTGCCGGCCCAGCAATGGTAAAGTGCAAAATAATCGCATTAGTTGCAAGATTTATTTCTGATGGTTTTAAGTAAAAAGTATGAGTGAAGAAGAGTGCTTATAAAATGCTGGTAAAGTACTTCGTATAGGCGGAATGCGAAATACAAATGTGAAGTACATTATTAATACTGGCGTTGCACTTACTTTTGGTGCCAGTAATTTACCAGCATAAAAGCAGTTAGCCGGCATTCGGCCGTTAGTTGAATGTTTGCTGGGTAGGCGTTAAATTTTAACCTTGTTTCTTATTCTGTATCTCAGGTTATAACTCTAGCGTTAAGTTCTAACTTTTTAACCTTATGGTTAAAATTGTGTTGTGAAATTATCTACAATAGGTATTTGGCTTGTATAAGTGTGGATTTAATGTAAACATGTGTTATGGTTGTATCGTGAATCAACAACGATCAAATATAATAAATCTATATTGCGCAAATGTACAATATTTGCGCGTTATTATTTAATTTTTTTATTCATAAATAATTATGGGTGCAGAAAGTAAATAATATAATATTACCAAAACATGCAAATGTATCAATATTTTTTATCTATTTTCTTTCTTCTGTATTAAGATACTTTTATTTTCAGGTTATGTTTACCTTATTTTTATTTTTAAACAAATAGAGAAATCAAAATTTATAAGTGTATCACAATTTTAAAGTTTTAAATATTTACTTGTAATATATTGGGAAATCTTTTGGTTCTTCTCGGATTTTCAAACAACATTTGTAAAACGAGATATTCCGTACAAGTTTTAGACAAATGAAAATATTTTAAAATGTTTCTTCAGGTAAATTAAAAGGGTCACTCATATCAGGCAGTTGCCTTTGTTTAATTCGAACTGATCTCCTAAAAAGCATTTTTATATTTTTTTCATTCACTTATATTAATTTTTTACTTATTAACCTCTTGATGTTCAATTTGTTCTTGTAGTAATTGATTTAAAATAAACAGACTTGCCATGATTAATTCTAAAAATGCATTTTTCTGGCTATTTGACGTTTAGAGGTTAATATTACAGCTGGTTAAAACTTAACGCCATGTATTTGGCTGGCGTTAAAATTCCGATTATAACCTACTGAATTAACCACATCGAGGTTAAAATTTAAACGTCATAGAGTTACAGAATACCGAAATATTGTAAAGCGTGGTTAAAATTTTTCAACTTCGACCTTGAAGTTAATTTTTAACTTTTTAAGATACAGAATAGACCCGATGATGTCTTACATCCCATTCAGCCATGATGTACACTAAACTGTACGAACTGACGGTTAGAATAGAACATACCGCTTGCTTCTACCCCCTCTATCTGCAGAGTACTACCCGTTTCAAAAACGTCAGGTTTCCATGGCTCACCCTGCATAATGCAAATTTATTATTTTAAAATACATGAAAAAGCAAAATAGGAAAAATAGTATAAAAAACTCGTTACATAAGTCTTTTGCCGCACTTGTCGATTAGGAAATTCCTCAATTGTCGGCTCGTTTACTAACCTCGACGTGTGCTGCAAAATCATACCTTATGAAATATGTGTTTTAATATACTATTATTTGGAATAAAACCCGAATAATCACAAAAACAAATCGTCTGCGTTACCCATGTTACTTTAAGCATGACAACACTTTGAGTTCAGTCGTTTGGCTACAATTTTATCGTACATACAGAAGATGTACGGTAAAGCAGTAAATGAGTTTCTTGTTTATAACTACGAAACTCTAAAAATTGTAAATTAACATTATTATATCATATACATGATTTAAATTTCGCGCCACAAAACATACGTGTCAGTTTAATAAAGTATTTCAATTTTATATAAAGAAAATAAAAATAATCAGATTGATGTTTCGACTGGCCCTATTATCCCTGTGTAAACAGATACTCATTTTAAGAATCGTATACTCGAGGCTGAGTTGAGACCAAAGCTGAATTAATAATATCGTAAAATAAAAAATTCTAAAATGGAGTTCTGAAATATGTATCTTACTGGTTAAAAAGTAGATCGAGAGTAGATAAAAATGTATAGATCTTGTTTCTGCGAATTGATGCGTTACCAAAAATTTATTATAAAACAGTTCTAATTTATGTCAAAATTTGACACTTCCACAAATTGACATATTAAAATTTTGACAGCAAACGGACGAACATAAGCGAACAAAAACGAATTTGAACGAACACAACAGCGGTTTCTCACAGCTATTCGTGAATCGCGATTCAAGCAGCCGGGAATAAAAACATGAGTTATAGAGGGGTTTTTAAAATTTTACAAATCGGGACACATCAAAATTTCTTACAAAAATCGCGGGGCGGACAATTTGAATTCAGCTGGGCTCTTTGCGTTTGATTTTAAAAACAAGCTTAATACTAATGGTAATATTATTAATTTTAAGAATCGGATATTATTTAGTTGTATTTATGTTTTATTTTGCGATTTTTTGATTATTATAAATTGCTGTTTTTATGTAAGTCAACTTTTTAAAATATGCTCACGGGCCGGATGTGATATCTTCTTGCATGCCTGAACGGTATTCGAATCCGATACCTTAGCATGGCACCTATGTTACCATTACGCTACAGCATTACACATTGATTTGAAATAGTACAAAAGGAATTTTTGTGCTGGCTATCTTTCGAAAAATATCTTCTTTTTTTTGTAGCGATGGATAAATGTATTTATCTTCAAAAATGTATTGTTGTGTATAAAGCCTCTTTAAGCGCAGACTTAACAGTCTGACCAATGGGATCATAGGTAACAACCCCGCCATTAGGATTCCAAATAAACGTGGTAGCGCTTTTAGTTTCAAGTGGAAAAATAAACTTATCTTTGCAGAAACAGTAATTTTCTGTGAAAATATTCCCAAAAATTTACTCTGTTTTAGGGTTTTCTAGATATGACCACTAAGAAACCCTTTTAACGTCACTCATGTGTCTGTCTTTATGGTAGAAATTGTAGCAAAACGACTTCATTATGGAAAAATATATTTCTGTTATCAGGTTGATGGTTTATACTAGTTTGGCTAACTGTTGGATGTGGATCTAATCTTGTGTTTTTCAAATTTCTTCTATTTTGGAACGGCATAAAATCATTTTTGTCATCTCTGTTTTGTATATATATTGGATGTTGGGCAAATCTTGTATCTGCAAATACTTCTTCTTGTTGAAGTGAATATTTGACAATTTTTATATTTCCTATAGAGTCCTCTTCCAAATTCCTGTTCATTGGAAGAGTGTTAAAATGTAATGTACCTAAGACGCAAGCATTACTCAGTTGTTATATTTGGCTTCCACAGGTTGGTAGCGTTTTCCTACACATCTTCTAAAACACTGGTTGGAAAGCACTGCTATATATCACAATTTCACACTAGCCTTTGCAATCCCTTTTTAGAAGATCTGCCAGCAAGTAAGTCTCTAAAGAGACAAAAACCGAGATTGTTAAAAAGGTTGACGTATCCATTCTTGCATATACCAGCGAAACTTGGACACCAATAGAGAAGCACGAAAGTAGAGTGCAAAGTATGGAAATGAGATTCCTTAGAAGAATACAAGGTAAAACTAAAATGGACCGCATTAGGAATGGTACTTTCAGGATAGATCTAAATACAAAATCAGTAAAGATTACACAAGAGAGACAACTAAGATGATTTGGTGATAAACAAAGAATGGGTGATCACAAAATGATTAGAATAATAATTGAAGCAAGACCATCAGGCAAAAAGAAAAGAGGAAGACCAAGAAAAACATGGAATGAAGAAATAACAGGGGCAATATCGCATAGAAGGCTAACACGGAACGAAGTCTAAGGATTATCCCAGAATAGGAAGCAGCGGCGTGACTTCTGGAAGATTTTATGTACATAGGTAACACCGAACGTAATTTCAAAATACGGATAGGAGAGCACAGCAGAACTTGGAGATTGGACCACAATTATAAGTCTAATGTAGCTACACATATGCTTAAACATAAACATACTTTTGGTTTTGACAAGATTGAAATTTTACACATCCAGCCGAAAGGATTAAAATTAGATTTACCAAAGGCATTTGAAATTAAGAAAGCGATAAGTCGAGAAATCTCATGAATGAACAAGTTGAGTTTAGACGATCGCCTATTCTTAATCCCTTTTAATCCTCTCTCTCATATAATTTTACCTTTTAGGTAGGATTTTCCTAATTACAGCCACATTTGTTCCAATACCGTCTCCTCTCTCATAGTTTGTAATTTTTCTACTTATATGAATGTATTTCTGTAAATCCTTTGTATTTCCGAAGATGGCCTCATAAGCCGAAATACGTATTAAATAAACTTATTTTATTCTTTCAAACTAACCGAGTGTTTTATTATCGTTTCTTGTTATTTAATATGTTTCAATGAGAACCTACAGCTGAATCTATCGATTTAAGTAACTAAAAGTTTCGCCAGCTGGGCGCTGATTCTGGAGGAACTCCAGAGGTTAGAAATTTCGCCGTACCTCCGAGCGATATTAGCACAGTACCTTAAAAACAGACAGGTCCTCACATCGAGACAAAAACAGGCTAAGAAGATTCAGACCACCACCGGAGTTCCGCAGGGGTCGGTCCTAGGCCCTACCCCGTGGAACTTACTCTACAATGGGGTGCTCAACCTGGCACTTGAAGCCGACTCAACATGCACAGGATTCGCGGACGATCTGGCCCTAACAGCCACGGCAGAAAACGAGGAGGACCTGATGTACAATGTGAATGTAAATTTCAGGAAGATCAGCACCTGGATAGAAGAGTACAAGTTGCTCCCGATAAAACGGAAGCCGTCATCTTGAGAGGTAAGCGTAAGAGGGACCTCATCCATTTTCGACAAAATTATAGTTCCCAAACCCCACATAAAATATCTAGGGATCATTTTTGGTGCAAACGGCTCATTCGCGGAACATCTTAAGACGGCGGCCAACAAGGCGGTAGAAAGAGCTGGTAAGCTACGACGATTGATGCCCAACGTTGGAGGCCCCAACTGCGGAAAAAGGAAGGTTTTGCTGGGGACAGTTCACTCAACTTTGTTGTACCGAGCCTCTGTTTGGTGCGGAATGTTGGGATATGGCAAGGACAACAAGTTATATACGAAAGCTCAACGCCAGGCGTTAATAGGGGTAGCCTCGGCTTACCGCACTGTGTCGACTGCGGCCCTGCAAGTGGTGACAGGAACCCTCCCTCTACGACTCCTTGCAGAGGAAAGGCGACAGATATACGAGGCAGGAGAGGGATCTGAGGTCAGAAACGCTGCCAGAATACATTCGGTGGAGAAATGGCTAGACGAGTGGTCCAGGAATCGGGAAAAAGGGCAGTGGACAAAAAGGCTCGTCCCCAACATACCAGAGTGGCTGGCCTGCAAGTTCAGGAACATAGATTACTATATCACGCAAGCCCTGACAGCCCATGGGTCTTTTAAGTCCTTCACCCTGAGGATTGGGAAGGACCAGGACGTACCTACGACTGTACCTACTGCGGCGCAGTCGACACAGCCGAACATACATTATTCATACGCGGGAGATGGACTGCAGAAAAATTGCGAGCATACACGATAACAGGAGAAAATCTGACACCCGACAACATGGCCCAGGTTATGCGGCACTCCAGGGAAAACTGGAAAACGGTGCGACAGATGCTGTCAGCCATCATAAAGACGAAGGAGACAGACGAGCGAGAAAGACAGAATAGGGGAATGTGAGGATATGTTGAGCTAGCCTGTTCCCTCCAAGATGAAAATCACCACAGATAGTTCCTTGGTGGGAAAAAAGAGGCAAGCAGGGTTTTTAGTCGGTAGGCCAAATGAAGGAGATTCCGACCCTACCAGATTGGTGTCTATAAAAGATTCTCCCTGAATAAAAAAAAAAAAAAGTAACTAAAAGCTTAGAAGTGGTTGGATATAATCTAACTTGTTTGACATTTGTAAACAAATAACATCTGACAACAGAGCACATTTCTCAACTGTGACGTCATTTCATACATATCTTCAACAGACTTTAGTAGTTATTTTAGATTTATTCTCGGAATTAATTGAAACAAAAGTTAATGTTATGCCACCTTGTACTCCAGTAGTTTCCCATACTATTTTTATTAAATGTGTTCAATAAATTGAAACTGTTGTCCATTGCAAACCAGCTTCTGTATATTGTATAATGGAGCGTTTAATTAATAAACAGTACTTTGAGTTGAGACAGCAATAATTATGCGCTAAGCACGGCTATACATCACGGCCCAGAATGGCGGCTCAACACTGTAACCTAATTTTTGATGAAATATTTGACAGCTTCTTATGAGTTGATTATATTTTAAGCAGCAGTTAACTTTTTTAATTATTTGTTATTAATAAGATTTATGAAAGAATTTTTAGTTATACTTTTAATTATGGTCACAACTTTCATTTCAAAAATACCAGTTTGAGTTACAGGTATTAAATTTTGGTGTACAGTGACAGCTGATATGAAATTTCGCGCTATTAACAACGCCTTTGCGTTAATTTGGAAACTAATAAAAGACAATAACAAATTATTATTAAAGTGCTTGTTTATTTTGATATTTCGAGCCAGATTCAGATATGTAGCTCAGTGCAAAGAATATGATATTTTTTATGTGCAAAACTAAACGACCTTATTTGATATAAAGGGTACATTCGAGTTGTACAGGGTAGACCGAGCGCTCAGAAAACAGTTGATGGTGACGTCATGAATAGAACACTGACGGATCGCAGCAACACGAACATGGAGCGAGCTTGGGTTGTGACGTAATGTTAATAAAATCTAACCCTACAATTTTAGGCGGTGTTTTTACTGTCAGATTAGTTCACGTCAGTCATGAATCAAAATTATGTACTTCGATTTGCCGTTGAATTTTTTAATGATGAAGTTAATGAATCTGAACAATTAATTTTAGAAAAAGTATGGGGATTTGCGGAAAATACGGTGCTAAGATTTTCAAACATTTTCGGGTATCTCCTACAGTTCTCGAAAATATTCTTGGAAAACTGCAAGCAATGTCAAATAAAATTCATCTGAGACCAGGGCTTATGATAGCATTGCTAACATTGAGAGCTCCTATAAATTTGCAAATAGAAAATAACCCTGTTTCTTCCATGTTAATTTTATGCACGGTGTATTTAATTATTTTTATGCTGTATTTACAAACACAGTACAGACTTCGAAGTTAGTAGAAACGTCACAAATACGAAAAATGGTAGTACTTTTCCCGCCGTTCCCTCACTTTTCTTAAAACCCCGAACACATAGAGCGCACTTTAAATACACCCTCGACCGCAAAACGAATGCAATTGGGTGTACTCCGAGCGTCAAATCAAACAAGTTTGAGTATACAGAACGTGCTCGGAGCACTCAGAGCGTTAAATCGAATGTAAAAATGCTCTTTCTCCATTTATTTGCATAATCTTCTTTTTTATTTAGGATATATTTTGAGGGCGCTTCAACTGCTGAGGTTATTAGCAACCCGGTACATTTACAGTAATTTACATTGATTTACAAAGATGAATATTGACATTAATCAGGCATATTTACAATTTTATTATAAGACATTTAAGTTAGATAATTTAAAAATAATAGAACATTTGGGAATTAAATTTTACGGAACAGATCTGTATTTTTGAGGTAGTCTAATAAAATGTTATCATGTTCTGAGCTTAGAGCTTCTTTCAGGTTGTCTGGTATTTTGTGCTTCCGTCTGAGTTCTTCATATAGTTGGCACTTCAGGATATCTTCTTTTAATTGAGAATAATTTTTATTTTTTGGATTTTTTTTTAATTAGTTTTTTTTGGTCTTAGCTACGATGGCCATTAACCAGGATATCTTTATTTTTATTGTGGATACATTAGAAATTTTATAACAAATACAAACATCCATGCCATCACCGGGATTCGAACCCGAGCTCCCATGGTTAGCAGTCAAATGAGCTGACCACTACGCCATAGCGACCGGCAAGGATTGTTTTTTAAAATTTTGAATCTGGCAATATATTAAATGATATAACGAAAAATTTGGTTTCAAGATACACACTTTTTAAACGAAACGCGGCCAGGAACTAATTAAGTTCGTAAGTCGAGGTACCACTGTACATTCAAGTAGGTACGAATTGGAAATGAAATATCTTTTCTTATTAATGTAAATTAAAAATAGGATCCCAACGCCTAGATAGGCGTATAAGGGGCAGAGAAGGGAAGAGTGACGTTTTGACCGGTAGTATTATCCTTGTATAAACAGGTACTTCTTTTAAGGGTTAAATATTTGAGGATAAGTCGACTCCAGAGCTGACTACACAATATCGGATTGGGCGGCATTTGAAACTCTTAGGGCCGGTTTTTGAAAGCTTAGCAGAGTCTAATCTTTTGGTCAAACTCAGGGTACATTCAATTTGACGCTCCGAGCGTTTTGAGCACGTTCTGTACACTCAAACGTGTTCGATTTGACGCTCGGAGTACACTCAATTGCATTCGTTTTGCATTCGAGCGAGCATTTAGAGTGCGCTCTATGTGTTCGGGGTTTTAAGACCGAGCATATGGAGTATGACGTAAAAAAGTGGGGGAACGGCGGGAAAGAAATGAAAGTTTAAAATTAAATTATAAATAAAATAAAAATAATAGCCTTAGACAAATAACAATAGAAAAATAATAATGTGATTTGTCTATGGCTACAGAGTACGGCCATTTTATGTATTTGTGACGTTCTGTAAACAGCAAAAAAATTATTAAAATACACCGTGCATAAAATTAAAATGGAAAAAATTCATTAAATTAATTCATTAATTATTATTTAATTTTTAATTAATTTTATTTCTTCATCATTGAACAAAAAAATCAAGGAAAAACCGAGATATATAATTTTGATTCATGACTGACGTGAACTAATCTGACAGTAAAAACGCTGCCTAAAATTGTAGGGTTAGATTTTATAAACATTACGTCACAAGAACGCTCGCTCCGTTAGTGCTCTATTCATGACGTCACCATCAACTGTTCGCTCAGCGCTCGCTCTACTCTGTACAACCCGAATGCACCCTCAGTTACCATAAAACAATCCCATAAGTAACCATAGCAACCATTTTCTAACTATAAGGTTATAGTTAACTAAGCTTCCAGAAACCGGCCCTTAAATATTTAATAACTTTCTTATGAAAAAGATATTATTATTTTTTTTATTCATAATATTTTATGATTGCTATTCTTTGAGGTGCAAATACTCAATTTCATTAATATAATACCATTCTACAAGCTTACTACAATAGTTTCTTTCGATGTAGTCCCTCATAGCAGCAATAAACCGTTATTTAAATAGTAAACATTGTTTTTTGTTTGAAACATTTCTTAGTAAGAGTATGTATTAATCTATTTTTAAGCCTAATAATTTTAATTGAGGCCTTGTTAAGCAGTGAACTTATCTGTGTTCGAAGTGTCGTCTGTCTCTATACTAATACATCTGATAACTTGCAATGAAGATGTCGCCCACTGCATAAGCAATTAATTGTTACCAAGCCTTCATTGCCACTTGATATTAATCAATAAGGGAAAGTACGACTACTTCATTCTGACACCTAAATGCATCTGCAGCTTTAACCACAAATATGTGTCACTATAAGAAATTGTTTTATTTTCCTGTACCTGTACAGCATAGGTCTTTCAGTAAAATCCATTCCAAACCACTAAGCTTTTAATAACCAAAACCTAACGCAACTTATTGATATCGAAATTAAAATATATAGGCTATCCCAAACGTTCAAGAGGAAATAAATGAAATTTTAATTTTCTTACTTTATCCCGAGTTTATTTTATAACGATTGACGAGGGCTTATGCTAAACAAAATGATCAAAAGCTTCATTCAAACGTTAAAAATTACTAGAATCCAAAATCTATACTCTATTTCAAATTAGAAAAGAGTGGATAGCACTGCGAACCGAGTACGATTTACTCAGGATAAATACAGTATAGCGGGAAATTTAAAATAAGTTACAACTAGGGCACGGGCGTAGTAACTGGGCAAGTAAGTGATTTTTTTTTAATATAAAAAAGGAACTGGTTAATCAGATATTGAAATAAACAAGGCAAATAATACACTTATTTATACGATATAAATTCAGTATAACTAGAAATTTGAAAATGTTTAGAAAATATTAATTTTTAAAATATGTATTATATATAAAAAGAGAGATTTGGCTCTAAGAGTTTAAATAAAACAATATCACAAACAATATATCTTCAGAGCTAAAGTTTCTTATTTAAATATTTATTGTAAATAAAATGAATAATATACAGGCTATTCCAAACGATTAGGCGCAATAAACTGGAATTTTCACTTTTGTAAGTTGTCATTAGCTATTTTTTTATAAATTGAAGTTGGCTTTTCATGAACAAAATGATCAAAAGCTTCAATTA